>UFQX01000090.1:316137-684439 GCA_900497675.1 Arapaima gigas | reverse complement strand
TAGTTTTTTTAATTTTTTGTAAAAAAAAAAAAAAAAAAAAAAAAACAAAAACAAATAAAATAAAAAAATAAAAGTTAATATTTTATGGTAAATGTAAATTACATGTTGAAGGCCATTTGCAATTTATGTATCTTTCAAATGTATCACCTTGATAGGAGAAATTTATTGAATAGGGAAAAAAAAAGACCATTTGGATAAATGGAGCAAGTTAACTGGAACAGAATAAAGTGTATTATAGTCCAGCCCTTAAAGGAATCCAGAAGAAAAATACAGAGAATATGTACTTTTTTCATATCAAGTGTTGTAAAAATCATATGTGACGCTTTAGGCAACATGACCTGTGGGTTAAGTCGCTTAGTGCACTTCTGCTGTTTTATACTTTTTTATCAGTTACAATAGCAGCAATTAAATTGTTTGTATTTTGCATACAAAATTGCTTTCAAATCTGTCTGTAGAATTAATTCATAAAGAGGGAATCTCAATCTGTTTTTAGATCTTAAGGGGCATAGACTATCAACGACTATTCCATTTAGCTTGGTCATCATGTGAAAAGAGACATTACTAATATATCAAACATAATTTTGTTCTGAGTATTACATTTCTTTGTGTCTCCTGATTTGTAATTAAAGATAACAATCACAAACTCTTATTTTAAGGAATCAATTTATTTCATGATTGAGCTGAAAGGATTAAATTTATATGTTATGTGAACTTTTTACACGGTACATCAGAGAATGGAGAGCATAAATAAAGATGCTTATATTGCCTATTATCCACTGCTTTTCAACGATCATATCAAAGTAATGTGTTACACAAGTTCAATTTTATTCCAAAAATGGTATTCCTGGATAATGCAATTTTAGGTTTGCATAAAACTAATATAATTGCTTTTTTCTAACAACTTTATGTGTTTCATTACATTTTCAAGGCATCCTAAGGGTGTTTTCATTCTCCCAGGAAAACTGTGTAACAGGGAAGAAAGAATAGTAAACATGAATTATCATATATCCACATTAAGAATGTGAAGCAGATCTGTTTTTTCTTTCAGTTTTGCTACAAATTTCTTTTAAGTACAATTATAGATGAATGCTTGGGGGAAAAAAACCTGTATACTTTGATAAGTATTGAATACTGTTATATTTAACTAATTATTTAATGAATTCATTTTTTTTGCCAGCACATATTTTTTGCTGATTTTTGGCAGAAAAGCTGCTGCAGTAATGATGCAGTAATTCCCATTCCTCATGCCTAATTACAGCATCTGTCCTGTTAGAAACTGTCGAGATGAGGTCTGTAGGAAACCACAAATAAAAGCTGGCAACAGTCTTAAACTGCTTATGATCAAATGAAAATTTAAACAGCAAATGCCATGCGTGACCTGAATTTTAATGTGTTTGGGGGAGGGAGGGAGTGGGGAGAGAATGTTGAAGTAGGTGTCCATGACTACCAAATGCAAGATTTTAAAACCCAGAGAACTGGACCTTTAAGAAACTGCTTTAGTATTTTGAGCACATATGTGATGATCATAATCATAATTCTCATAATAATGTTGTTCTGTAGTCCACAACTGAGGATTTTTTTAATGAAAGGGTAAACATTTAATAGGGGTTATCCCGATTAAAACCTATTTTATTTTCACTTAATGGTTATAAATATTTTTTTCAAAAATATTTTTAAGCATTTTGCAGTCTTTTCCAGCAAAGAATGGCAACATCTTTTGAGATCTTGCTTAATCTGATTTAGTTTCTCTGCTCAAACTCTCTTATATACCCATGGGCAAATGTCAAATTTAGGTTCATCTGTGCTGGAGCTGTCTCAGTGTAAAACATATGCCTTTGCAGTTTTTGCTAGATAAAATGGATCTGCCAACGAGTGACATAGATCAATAGTTTCATTCAGTGAAACAGTTACAAGCTGCCTGTTTCTTTATTCCCTGCCTTTTCTAAGATACTGAAGAAGACAAGGAGCCAGTTGTGGAAGCAAAGTGTACTTTTGATGGCTGAAATTTGGTGCTGTGTTTTCCAGCTCACTGCACAGATACAATATAAGCAAGACAATGGCCCCTCTGGCCCTGACCTGCATACTCATAACCAGTGTCTGGGATGCTGTTGCAGAGGCCAGCCAACCACATTGCCCATTTTAATTAACATGTGTCCCTTACAAAGCACATGTAGATGAACCCATGGCTTTCAGCACCTGCTCCTCCTGACCGGTTGGGTCATTGCCAAGACAAGCCTTTTTTCTTCTCCTTTCTCCCAGTGCTACAAGCTCAGAAAATAGGAGTATGTTTATACTTTGTTGTTACAGCAAGAGCATTCTAATGGAAGTGATGATGATAATCCTGGAAATGGTCAGGATGTTGTCATGGCAACATGGTTTAGGTAGGTTTTGTGGGAAATGAATATAACTTTGTGCTACACTGACACCAAGCTTTTTCCTTTTAGGATTGGAACTGTAATATAGTGGCCTAATTTTTGACAAGTCAAAAACTAACCAGAATTTACACAAACACATTTGAAAATGTGTTTGTGCAATAAGCCTGGTCCTTTTTTGTGCAGTATTTGTTATATACACCCTTTAGTGGTAATGGCAGTTATGAGTAGTAGTTACAAAAATTATTTTAAAAAAACACGTTATGACTTCTGCCAACACAAAATCAAATCAAATTAAGTCAATGTAACAAATGTTCCAATAAACACCATCTATTTGACTTCTCTCTAGCCATTGACTTCTGTTGACTATGGTGGCCTTTAAATTCTGATTGGTTGATTAATGTTGGCAGAAGACTGCAGGTTCAAAAGCTATTTACCCAATGAATAATGATTTTTCAAACCCATTTTTGGCTGGTGACAGGCAGAGTTTGTTGTGAACGCCTGGTGTCAAGGGCAATGTTGTGCCCTGAAGGTGAAACTGCAGATGATAGCACATCAAGCTAATGCATAGAGCAATGCAGCTGCAATTGTTTTTCAGCAAATTAAACACATCTATCTACTATCAGTTTTAGTAAAGGGTCTTAATTTATGTTGTTTCACAAACTCGTGGTTTTTTTAATTGCATATTGGTATGTTTTTTTTGTAATTTCACAATTATCTATTCCTATATTGTTTCTTCTTCTAAAAGGGTGTTAATCATCAGACAGTGGCCTTCTAACTGACCCAAGTGTTTGTTCTCACTGGTCACATTATATACTTTAGTTGGTACTGAAGTGTGTAGATGCACTGTGTTATAGCTCTGTGGCCAAGGGCCAAGTCATTGCTGACTTATTCACTGACTGAGGGCGAGTTCCTGAATGTGGTAAATGAATTGCTTAGTGCCCCTTACCAGTTCACAGCAAGACAGGAAGAGGTGTTGTGTTGTGCAACCTGTTCACATGGCATGCAGTTCAACATTTCTAAACCCTCTGTAAACCTGCAGCAGTCAGTGCAGCAGCTGGGACTATCTTTCAGCTGTGCTTTAAAAAAACACGCCATTTCTGTGTTTAGTATCCCAACTTTGTCAAATACCATTGCAAAGAGCACTCTCATTTTCGTGCATCATTTAGCCAAGTGTGTTGTTGCTCTTTCCGTGCAGGGAGGAGGCTTGACATTTTGTTTTTGAACATGCCTCCTGCATTTGTGCATAATGTCAGGAGAGATTTATTTTAGTTCAGATGTTTGGTTGATACATGGAGAAAGAAGGCAATTGCTATTGGTATTTCAGCAAGTGCTTGGTGTGATGGAAAAACCAATGTACTGTGTGTCATTTATAAGAACTGCATTTGTAAGCAGGCCTATATTAGGTCTATATCTAGTGGCTCTAAGGTAAATCAAATCTAAAAATCAACAATGGATAACATTGAAGAGCACTAATTGTTTATAACACCAAAGAATAAGGTCTAGGTTTAAATTTAAGTTATTTTGTTCTAAGTTTATGCAATCAGCATTTTGTATAGCTTTCAATTTTGCAACAAACCATATTTTGTATTCCATCATCAGAGATTTGTAGTTACAATGTGGTTGCTGCTGTTACTGCTCCTGGCACAGTACTTATTTGTTTACTACACAGTATAGTTTTGGGCAAGTTAATGTAAATCTTATAAACCTCTACACTTACCATTGGTACTTCAACAAAATTTCTGTAAATTGTTTTGACCAGAAATAATTAACCAGAAACTTCATGGTTGTTTTAAATCAGTGTGACTCATTCAGCAGTTGTATTGTATTTTTGGCATCTATTGTTACTTGCTCATTGATTTGCTGATGAATTTCTAAAGGGGTAAAGCAGTGATTTTGCTCCCAGTTATTGGAGCTGAATCTGATCAACCTCATTTTCTCCTCTTAATAAATCTGTGGGTCAAAGTGCAACAAGCTATTACTATATTTTGGAAAGCATGCACATAATGAATCTTTTAGAAACCTCAGTGTGGACTTATTCATAGTCAAAGGTACTAAATAACTACAAACATGTAATTTTAAGTCTATTTAATGTTTTTGGACCAGTTCAAAAAGCTTCACATGGTCCTGTTTTATTGTTCAACAAACTTTTAATTCCAAGATATTTTATTCAATGTGATACAAACAAAAAACAATTCTATTAAAATTTTTTGTCTTAAAATTCCCACACGTATACTTAAAAAACCTGATATCTGTTCACATACTATGGACATTAGATGTATGTTTTGTTTTGTTTAATGAGGGAAAACTTAGGAATGCAGTATTATAGATTTTGAAAGAACCTAACATGCCTATATTTTAGATTTGTTTTGTCATCTGTTTCTGATGGTTGTACTTACAATAATGCTTATTTATTGTTACTGTGAAATTTCCTTCATCTGTGTTTTAATGGCGTTTTTGTTCTTTGCAAAAATCATCTTTGAAATTGCTTCATATGCCAACTTACTTAGCCTATTTATGTAAGCTATTACTTGGCTCACATGTTCCCATAGCAACAAAACTGATAAAGTGCACCAGGAGACCAGAATGATAGATTACATGTTCATGCTGTGTCATATCCAATTAACTCAAATTGACTGTATACTACATTATGCCAGTGCTCTTAGGAAGATCAATCAATATGGACAAAATCCAACAAGGCTCCCCCCTCTTCTCTTCCCGTCTGACGGCAGGAAACTGAGGCAGATCATGCTACTATGATGGGCTCTCACTGCTAAAGGGGGCAGGTGCTGCATTGACACCATTCAGACTTGGCCTATTCAGCACAGACTCTTCTAACGCTCCATTCATGCATAGCAAAACACCATCTGCTCCTGTTTTGCCTCAAGCAATCACAGCTGACCAAAAAAAGCATGATAACAGCTGTTGCGAAACAAAAGCCAAACAAAGGGGCCAGGGAAAGGGTAGGAGCAAGTCCTGTGCAGGAAAATATTCTACGAGCCCAGAGATGGAAACTGTAGGCTTTTCAAACCCTCAGAGAAAACAAATCTCAAAGCAATGCTGGGAGAAGAGGTTTAATATAAGACATTTAATCCACCTGTTCGGGGGAACCTTTAATCTTCACTTGGCCAGGTGATAAGTGATGAGTGGTTACTGTAACACAATAGTACAGTAACCATAGTCACCTCTAGTTTTCTAAAGGGATGTTTACTCCTCCTGTAGAATGACTTTTGTGTGGGAAGGCAGGTGCCTATGACTAATGCATAGTAACAACAAAAAAACTATTTTTCTTATGTAGCTACCAAAGAGTAAAATCATTTTATTTTCTTGCAGTGTAATCCCAGGCATATAGTGGTAGTGCTGCAAATAATAGGCGATGCCGTCTGCAACGCATTTTACAGGTCTGCTGAAGATTTATGATCTTAAATGAAATGGCAAGTTTATTTGATAGTTATATAAGTAATACAGGTGTTTCATGAAGTGAATGCCCTGCAATCAACAGGTGTTAGACTGTGTTTATGTACATTTTGTATGGCTCTATTTGAACTAGATGTTATAAAAACAGTTGATATCCATAACCATAACCATTAATCCACATGCACTGTCACAGCAGTCTTGAGCCTATCCAGTAAGACTAGGGTGTGAAGCTAGCCAAGGTACACCCCCAATGGATTTCCAGTCCATTACAGCACAGCACACTGCACACACACTACCCATACACCCGTATAGTGCCACTGTGTCACCTCTTTGTAAAAATAGTGAATCTTTACACCCTCTAGAGAGGGTTTATTTTGTTTATTTTTTTGTGGGAGAAAACTATGCATCAAAATTGATTTGAGTCCTGTACACTTTTTGGGTGTACCTTTACTTTGCCATTTTAAATAACATCTGAATGGCAGAGGTAAAAAAATGTGAAAAATGAAGTCTTTTCCCTGCTGTTGCTTTGAGGTGTAATTCAGCACAATGCTGTGTGGCTGGAGAGCAGCAACAGCAGCCCTCCGGTGATGCGAGAGACTCAACAGCTTGCATGCCTTCAATCTGCAGCATATTGTGAACTCATCTGAGTTGTCATTCATTCCTCCTGGGTGTTATATTTTAGTGCAGGCATCACCAGCAAATACATATACTTAACATCACAAGACAGCACTGGGGGGAGGGGCCAAGAACCAAGTTGCTATTCAGTCTGCACAGTACAGCATTTAGCATTTTTGTAAAAGAGCAGATCTTTCATTCAGTGATGACTTACATGTCTTTTTTTGGAAGTCTCGGATACAATTTTCCTTTCTTTCATTCTCTTTACATGCTGATGAAGCATTTTTTTATGTTAACTGTTAAAAATCGCATGTGTCCATGTATACACATCAACACACACACACACACACACACACACACACACACAAACACAGAGGCTGCATTCATTATTTCCTTGCCGGGAGGAGCAGCCTCTTGAGGAGAACAAGTGTGGGCTGTGTTTCTGTCAAAAGAGATTTAGTGCTTGACCCAAGAATTCATTCAGCGCTCAGAGGGACCCATTGTTTGTGTTCGCTCATTGTTTGTACATTACACAGAGAAGAGGGGCCCATGTGGGGGGAAGGGAGCCAAGACTCCCAGTGCTGGGGGACTGAATGCCCCCCATCCCCCACAAGCCGGCCTGTGGCCAATCCTCTGGGCTCTCATTGACACTATATGTTTACCCCCGAACACAAACATGCACAGCCAGAAACACACAAACAAACAGAAACACAGAGAGCGTCTAGCCAACAACCATCAACTCTGACAGACACTTACTTCTTTTCTTGATGAAAAAACATCCAAACAAACATGGCCTCCGGACCCCAGTGGAGCCCTCCCCTACAGGATCTAAATTAAAAGGCTGTATTGTGCACAATATGATTGTCCCACATTGGCTGTTTTTGTTTCTCATTCATTCTGCACGAGTGCTTTCCTTTTATTTCACTGCTTTATTTGTGACTGTCCTTTTTTTCCACTGATGTTAATAGCTTTCTAAAACTGGTGTTTGAAATTAGTCACAGAAACATTTATTTGGGGAAAGTTTAATATGTATACAACTTTAACATTGGAAAATAATTAAATATTGCATTATATATTGATGTGTTTTGCAACATTGCATGCAGGGTTGGTAAACTGTGTGCAAATCTGTAACTACAGTCAACTCCAAAATTACTTACAGTTTATGAAGAGAAAGAGAAAGGCCTGTACACAATAAAATTAATACAAAATAGTTTTTTTTAGTTCACACATATGAAAAATTACATTATTGCATTCTAATAATTCACTGAAAGCAGCAAAAGTCCTCTTTTGAAGACATATCTAAAAAATGATTGAAAATAAATAATTAATTATATTTGATATTTTGTATCTATGGCAAAATTACCTATAGAGGATATGTAGTTTGAATTTTAAAAAATGATGGCTGGCATGCTTTGACTATGAAAAATAAGTTAGGGCTGAAGAAAAGTTCTGTGGGTATGCTGAAGACTGCAGGGTTATTTACAGTGTAATCATAAATTAAAGCAGACTTTTAATACATGTTCTGCATTTTAAGATATGAGAGATGACTGCACCAGTTCTACCAGAGCTGAATGCGAGCATTTGTTTTGACCTTTACTGTCGCCATTACACCACAGTACCTTTCCTGTTCCTTGCAGGATGAACTACATTAAAAAGTAAATAGATGTGCTTTATGAAAAGGTCATTTTTTAAAATCAGTTTTGGTCTTTTTCCCCCTCAGGATCCTACAGTCAGAATATGTTAACTATTAGAAAGTGTTGCGTACCTGAATGGGAGTAAAACAATGACACTGTCAGTCCGTGTCCTTCTGCAATAGTTAGCAAAACTGTCTATATGGAAGTGTATTCTTACTGTGACCCACACGTAAATACAGTTAAAGCTTTAATTTATATTGTTTCCCACAACCAATACATAATTCATCATAACTGAAAATTTCTGGGCAGTGCCAGGTGTTCATGAGACACTTTAGCAGTTTTCAGGGTAGTATTTACACCATATACACACACTTTGTTTAATCATTAACTGCCACTTCACCACAGAGTCCCTTGTACTCTTAGAAAGTACAAGTACATCCCTTTTGCTGTATTAGACTTAAACAGTGTCCCACACCCCTTAACCTTACATAGGCAGGTAAGTTGCTGTAAGCAGCTGGTCTTGAACATCTGGTCTATGTAAGAATTTGAGTTCATCCCAGAGTGCGCCACTACAGGAATATTCTGCTGTATTGGAAGCAAGATCCTTCTTGGCTGACTGTAGAGAATCTATTTGTGTTGCTGACGTGTGTGGCCCTTTTGAACAAAGACATCTGCCAAATAGACAAGTGTAATTATTCATATCGCCTTCTCCAATTTACCATTATATTGCCTACAACAGTAATTTGTTATATGGGCAATTTTAGATTTGACAGGAATATATTTCTGAATGTGAGAGTAATTATCTTGTGTTCCGTTTTAGATGAATTTCGATTTGTGTATTTTGTGCCATTTCCTACAGAACACATTTCTAGACCATTTATCTGTGTCCTTGACCCGCTGACCTTCCTCCCAGCAGTGGTGCAGTTTCTGTATCATAAAGTATATTTCCAATTGCCTTATTGTAATGGTTATGAAGGACTGCCTGAAAAGAAAGATATAACTGAACTCTTGTTTTCGTGTTGGCTGTTTGATTACGGTTGAGAAGCAAATTGATCATGTTTATGTCAAGATGAAGGGCAATAACCTCCTGCTGACTGTGTGTAAGTGGCTGCCCTGCAATGGACTGTCATGCTGTTGGGATGGACTCTGGATGCCACAACCCTCAGTCGGACAACCAGCTAATGATGCTGATTGTAAGTTAGTGAGTCTATTTTTACTTCTCAATCAGACCATTTTGTATCTTACTTGGGTGTAAAAACATTTGCATTGCAACAACATCCATTTAAACTATTCATTTAAATGCGTATTTATAAAATATATCCTGCATGGTTTTGAAATTCTTATGGGTGGAAAATTTAACAGAAAGCCTAGGCTGAAATAATTATGACTCATCTTTGTATCTGATATGGAGAAAGCTGTTTTTAATGTAAAAATAGGTTTAATGCCACAAATGTCTGAATGTTTTTGTATAAACAAGTACTGTAGAGAATGTTTAATTGTTTAGTCAGTCACTTTTTTTAATGTTACATATGTATTTTTTTGGTCTTCAGACAGTACTTTATGAAGGAGTGCCCTGTGAAAAAGAAAGTATAACCTGTCAATTATTAAAACAAATTGAAAGAAAAACTAAGAAAGAAACAGTACATCAAGTGATAAAGTAAATGATAAGATAATAAACAATACAGAAAATAGTCATTGTGTTGATAAACAGACTACAAATCCATGCATGCACAAACAAAAACTTTTGAATCCATGCATAAATTGATATATTTTAAAGCAAATTAAGTTTCTTTTTGAATCCACCCAAAAACAGATTAAATGTAAATTAAAACTTTCTTTTCAAATCAGGGCTTTCACTTGTGCAAAATATAGTACTAGGCAAAAGTTTTAGTCATTTATGAGGATGTTTCCCAAAAAATTGCTATGAATAGTTTTTATTAATTAATAATCTACCTAAAAAGTGTCTCAGAAAAATCTTCTGATTTTGAAAGAAAGTAACCCTGATCTCTTGTCTGTAACACTCAGTTTCTGTGACTGACCGCTGCTTTTCTGGTATTCAATGTGCCTGTTTATTTCTGCTTCTACAGAAGACCTTGGACAGCACATCTGGAAACACCTGTCTGCTTGGGAGAGACCATTCTGATTCAGGATGACCACCTTGTGTCTTGTTGCTATGCTCACTCTTGCCACGGTGGGAGATTTGAAGGTTAACCCTTGACATCTTCTGACACCTCACCTTTTTAGTATGTTGTTCATTGCCCAGTTTTATTCCCTCTGCAGCTGTTTCTGTTTCATTTACTTAGTTTTGTTCTGTCTACATATTATTCCATTGATCATGAGCACCTGTTTCTCATGTTTGTCGAATCCTGCACTGGGTTATATGGCTACAAAGACCTTAAGTTTTTTTATGTGGAAAGTGGTCTATTACTATGTTACTTTCTTGAATGACATACAAGAATCTCACTGTAATATTTCCCTTTTTGTAAAAGGAATGTTGGGAAATCTAATATGCTGTTTCCTGTTAACACTAATACAGAAAGACATAAAAAAGTAAGAAAAAATTCTAATGCAAGCACTTTAATGATAAAATAGTTTGATTATATAACATGTTATAGTGCTGTACATACAAATTAAAATGTAACTCTACTTTTCCAGTCAGAACATTTCTTTCCCCACAGCTCATTTGCTTTTGAGGGTCTCACAGTGCCACGTGCAAAGCAATGCAGATGAGCGCATTCTCCTTCCTGAGTGTGAGCCACATTTTCATTGGTCCCTAACTGAACTTATTTTGAATCCCACTAGCCAATAAGCAACATTTGGACCCCTTCAGTGGGACTTTGGTCATTTTAATAATTATTAATCAGACATGTCAACACCGATGGACTTGAGCGCTGTGTGAGAATGAAGATAATTCGTCTTTTAAAATGAGGAAATTTTAGTGAACTTCTCTGATCTCATATCTGCCACATAAGCACTGCATTGTGCTGGGTGCTGTTAGCGACATATAGTGTTTTCACATGGCTTCACATGTCTTAAAGATTTCCTTGTTGATTAATAATTTATGTGATAATTTTTTAAAAAACTCTTACTGGATAATGATTTCCACACTGACTGCAGGATCACGTTACCAAGCTGAAGGCATTTCCGTAGCTGAGCTGCAACTGTATCTGAGAATGAGCTGGAAACATTGCAAAAACCCACAGAATGGCTCTCTGAATTCCGGATTAATATATATACCTATTAATACAGTCATTACTGAACCCTAAGTGAATTGTGAATGGTGCTGTTTTCAAACATTATAACTAGTAGCAGTGCTATGATTTTATAAACTTAGAAATATAATGCATGTAATATACAATACATGTAATTTTTTCATGGTTCCTTTTATGTAACCTGAAACCTGTGTTAATTTGCTGTATAGTGTTTATTATACTGTTTACAACATACTGTGTTTCCTGCACCTTTGGTGTGATGCCAAGATGTTCAAATACACACAGAGGGCTTTCATCAGTGTAGGCAGAAAATAGTTATATCTGGAAAGTGGAATTGTGTGGGATGGACACAAAAGTACATGCTTGAATGTACCAAACATTTTTGCCTCAGGTTTCCTTACTTTGAACACGACTGCATTTATAGGATGCTTTTTTCACAGTGATGGGGAATTCGTGAGTAAACAAATACGTGTTTCACAGCAGGCAAAGCGCTAGAGATATAGACACAGGACTATGGAAGCCCAATGAGATTAGCCAATACCACTGTTTTAGCAGTGGCTTCACACCTGTAAGCTGCTTATAGAACTGACAGAGAATATGAAGATGTATGTCTGAAAAAAATGAAGTCAAGAGCAGGATAAGGGAGCGTACAGTTCAATCGGGCAATTCAAAATATTCGACTATTAACCAATGAAAGTCTCATAGAGGTGGTCTAAATGGTGCCTCTTGAAAAATGGGATTCAAAAATACTTTTCTGTTAGTGACCAAAGTATGGCTTACATTCACAAAGCTAAACTCTCATTTACATTGTTTTGCATGTGACACCGTGAGACCCAAAAAAGCAAATAAAATAATAAATAAAAATAATGCAGTTGAGCTGTGGACAAAGGAATGTGCTCATTTGAAAAGGAAGTTTAAAATTGCGGTTCACTTTGTCTATATACTTCCCACCAGAAAAAGTCCTGATTTGAAAAGAGACTTTTAATTTCCTAATAAACATATCTATTTATACATGGACTCAAAAACAATGTTTTAATTTGCCTTTAAATCTATATTTATACATGGATTCATAATCTGTTTACCAGTACAGTGAGTATTTTCTGTATTTTTTTTTTTTTTTATTATTATACTTTGTCTTCCAATTTAGTTTTTTCTTTTTTCAGTTTGTTTTCAGCATTAATAGATTACTCTTCAATTTTCATGTGGCACTCCTATAAAACATTAACTCATAAGAAACTCTGGTCTGAATAGCTTGTTTTAGATTTAAATTAAAGTTGAGATGCTTCTTTTGTCCTTTAAAAATGCCTGTGTTTGTAATGAAAGATAATGTTTTTAAAATTTATGGTCAAGTCACATTTTGCAATTTGAAGATGCTATCATATAGAACAAGGTCATAAATTGTATAAATTGATATCATTCTGAATTTTTGTTTTATAGGCGTGTTCTATACGACAGTTACAAGAGTTTGGTTCTGAATCCCAGAACCTGTTTTATTTCTGTGCTGTTTAACAGCAGGTCGGTTGATCAAAAACACTGTTTACTTAGGGAGAATGTGCAAACTGCTTTTAAAATATTGTTAGTATAGCTGTACACCTCCAGTGTTCTGTTCAGTTTTGTTCAGTATTGTGGTTTTCTTACTCATTCTGTTCTGATTTAGTAATTTAAACATACCTGAAGTACTGTAGATGCAGCGCAGTAATATCTTGTAATAGAGGTCACCGTCTAAAATGTTCAAATGTTGTAAATTATGCAAGAGCACTCGGACCCAAAATTCTGCATAATTCAGACTGTCTGAATATGATTTTACTCATTTTGTACCCTACTAGGTTCATAATACATTTGGCAGATTGGTTTCTAGATGAATGCAAAGAGGAAATAATGAATTTTCTAAAAATACATTTTTCTGTGACTGAATAACTGTATACAGTTTATGTATAAAGTCTGGACCTGTCTTGTGCCGTTAAGCTAACAGAACTTTTGTATATTACTGAAGGTCCATAGGATCGCACGGTATATGAATGGCCTGTGCTCATCCTGGATCAGTGAACAAAAGCAGCTTATTACTTTTTTACAGGACTATTTGATAAGCTTTTCTAGGCATGTTGGGGGGTAGGGGCATTTGGAAATCTGGGATATAGTGATTGACAGATCCATTTACTGTGTGTGTGTGTGTGTGTGTGTGTGTGTGTGTGTGTGTGTGTGTGTGTGAGTGAGAGAGAGACAGAAACATTTTGTCTTTCACAGAAGAAAATCTCTTGGCTGTAAAATTGCATAATACCATAGTTGTCCTATTTAGGCCACTGTTTTGATACATAGCAAAGAGCAAAAAGGGAAACTAATGGCCTAAAATGGTCTGAAAAGATCTACCACTCTGCTTATTGAGAGACTGCAGCTGGATCTCAAATATGTTTCATTATATGGATCTTGAGGTTCCATGCTTATTTATGACATTTGTTTTTCAGAAATAAGACCTTTTTTAAAGTTCTGAAAAGTATAAACTAATGTGACCTATTTTGTTTTCTTACATTCAATGTTTGCACTTTTGACCTCACACCAAACGCTTACCAATTTTTCACATGTGTTTCTGGGGTTAAACATGTCAGGTTTGTCATCAGAGAGTCATAAAAAGATTATACTAATGTGTTGTTTTTGTTGGTTTTTTGGAAGTTTCTGGTAAAAGTTCACTTTAACGCAGGTAACCTTTTGCATTTAGTTGATTAGTGTGCATAAAAAGACAATGCAGAAAGTGGAAGAAGAACAGCCAGATTGCACTTTTTCATATGTCACTGAACATCCCCTCTCTTGGCAGTCAGCACAGCACACGTGCACATGCAGGAAAATCAACGGGTAGAGAACCTTTTGGAGAAAATTACAATCTGGAGAAAGATGGCAACTGTACACATCTCACTTAGATAAGCTAAACATGTGATCTGTCAATCTGTAAAAAACTAAAGCACTGTATCAATAAAATGGTTTTACAAAATGGAGATTGAGTGGAACTCATGCAGAGTCTGAGATGTTCTGCTGCTTTAGGCTCTGCATAACTCACATTGCATGACATTACTGGAAGCCCAGAATAATTGAGCACCTTTTATACATTGAGCAAACCTTGCTTCTGCTGACAAAATCACAGAAATGAGCTGAAACTGACCCAGTGCTGTACCATTCTCTGGGTAACAGTGCTCCACAATCCCACACCAGCTGGCGCTCTGAGTTCCTCATGCTTCAGTGCATCTGCCCAAGTTCACGGTACATCTGCTACTGAGAGAGATGTCAGCTCAACAAAATTCTGGAAGGGTTGTCAAGGGAGAAGATGGACATGGTGTGAAGGTATATCAAGTATTCAGTCTGAAAAGGATGGGATAGAGGAAACATATAAATTGTCACATTAGGCATGTTTCATGTCTTGATGGATTGTGACATGATCTAAATGCCACTGAACTGCATAACAGAGGCCAAACAGCACAGAGCACACACAGTAAAACATGGTATACATGAGTTGTAGTAGAAGTGTTCATTCTGGAGTCATTTGAGTTACAAAGATTTTAATAGATGCAAACATTTTTCAGGTTATTTATTTTTAGTTATACTTTATACCTGTCTGTTTTCAAATCTGCATTTTCACAAATAGTTGTTAGCTCTCTGCAAAACACACACTAACAGGGTATGAATTTGGGACAGATCAGTTCACCTGATTTATACTACAGGAATGCAGCGACCCATAGTGAATGAATTTTCAAGTGTTTCCAGCTTGTGCTTGATGCTCCCAAGAACCAGTCATCAGCATCAAGATGATGAATGCATGGGTAATGATTGTCACTGAATAGGAATTTGTCAAGACAAAGTTGTCTTCCCAGCTGTTTATTTATTACTTGCTGAGTTACAAAGAGCTGTCCAGGTCAGAAAGTGGGAAGGTAAGTATTAATAATGCATTATATGTCACCAAACTGTATTACCCTTGAAGTAGTTCCATTTAGTACCTAAGCATTAGTGCTGTTGAAAAGGCAGATGCCACAGAGTGCTACACTGGTCATCGTCCAGTGGAAAGATATAAAGTAGAAAAGTAATGACAAAATACATGTCATCAGACTTTATTACCCTGATGGTATTAAATTGTCCACTGTTGTGTGTGTCCTCTTATGTCCCCTATGTGTTTGTGTTTTGTTGTCTCTCTGTCTCTCGCCGTCTTAACATTTTCAGGATTGTGATCGGTATTGCTCATGGTGTAAAAGACCAATTAGAGATAATAAGTCACAAATCTGGAGCTCCAGTATGAACCATGGGAACCAATGAGTGTTGGAATAAGAGGGGCCTGCTGGTATAAGGAAGACATTTGGGAGACACTAGGGCTTTGGCTTCTACTTATTTTTGGTACTCACAAACAACTCCTTATATGAGTTTTGGCTTGTTTATGTCAAGTTTCACATATGTCCTGTTCTTGCCCTATCCTGTACCTACCCTGTGAATATTCGGTGCATGTATAAAGAAACACAGCAGGTAAGAAAATGTGTGCACATACATTTTCCTCATGGAGATGAACTATTGTTAAACACGCTAGGTAAGAGGGCAGATGCCAACCCATGTACTTTTGGTTTTGAAACGTTAGTCTGGTGTAGTCAGGTTTTTCTTTTTGTGTGGTTTATTTACATAGTTAGACAAATATCTCTAGCCTAGGGAAGATGTGTTATGTTTTGTTTTGTTCTGTTCTGTTCTGTTCATTTCTTTAGGACCATCCAGGCTTGTTTTCTTAATATCAGAGAAAGATGTGCCCATTTGTCTTAATCCTGATGAATTAGGTGGGGTCTGCCTGGAAGCATTTGTCACCAGTGTATGTTAAGGAGTTTGTGCGTGATTCACTTTGTAAAAACCTCACTTATGGTCCAAAGTACTGTTTTTTTTCTTGAGAAATATGCAGGGAGCTGCCTGGATGCACACACCACTAATGTGTGTAGCACTGTGTGTATGTGTTGTACCGTGCAACTAAGATCCCAGTTAGTGACTGTAATAGATCAGTTAATAGACACTGAGGAGTCTCAGCCAGCCATCAGTAGCTTGACTGAAAGGGTCAGCATACAAATATGAAGTAAAAGTGGTTAAATAAATAGCAAATAAAATAGATATGCTTTATTTAATGTTACATTTTCTAAATACAGTATACTGCGAAACGTATTTTTTTTACTCTTTCAAAGCAATTTAATTCTTTAGCAGTGTTTCTGTTGAAAATGAAGTATTTCACATACGCAATACTTTATTTTTTTCTAAAATACTAAATTGATTTTGTTCTTTTGCTTTTGCTCATGATTATGCAGAACATCACTGAAGTGGTATCAGTATTATGATATTCTTATGGTACTTCTGCTGTATGGTAACTATAAGGAATTATGTAATGTTGACTTGGTGTAACTAAGAGTCATTGCAACATTACAAAATACAGCCCCAACACAGTTTCAACACCTGTGAAATTTTAATTATTATAGATGACATGGAGGTTGCCTTAAATCAAACAGTTTATCCATATATCTATCCATCCTTCCATTCATTATACTTAACCGCTTGATCATGGTAAGGGTCCCATACAACAGTCTGGAGTCTATCCTGAAGTCACAGAATTTGTTTCATAAAATGAAAGTCTGAAATCCCTTTAATGATGTGTAAATAAATGCTGTGGCTATGTCTATGGTTGCCCTATATTTGTGAAAAAAAGATATGACTATACAGGATCATACGGATCCCAGCAGCCTTAGTAGGTTTAAGCTGTTTGTCAGGTAAGGTTACTGTCACTGCCTTAGGTGTATCCCCAGAGGAGTCACACCCAACTCAATGACTTGACTAGTTAAAGTCTCTTGTTCGATGAGAAAGGAAGAATTGTTTTTTTTAAATACTCATATTGTAGTCAAAGTAGTTTCATATTTATTAAGTGAAAGTTTAATTTGCCTGACATTTTGTATATAAAGTGTTTTTCTTACTTGGTTACTTTTACCATCCAGCTTGTACTCCTGTTTTCCAAGTCACATAAAAGCTTGTCAAATTTGTATAATACAGCTCATGTAATTTCCATGCCAGCCCAATACTATGGTTTCCCAAGACAGTATCCAATAATTAAGAAAGATTTAACTTTTGAAGTTTACAGAATATAAAGATCTCAGTGTAAATCTGGGTGCAGCTGTGGGCTTTGGTCATTTGGTTAATCCAATAATACTGCATTTATTAACACAAGGCAGCAAGGAGGTTACAGGTGGGAAAGTTTCATGGGTCTTATGCTCTCTTTGCTCAAGGACCCAGTCTTCTGCAGCGACAAGACCCCCAAGCCTGTTTTTCTTTACCCATAAGGACTGTCCCAAACTCCACCACAGACACATGCACTCCTCTCAGTGAGTGAACACACTGCTCTACATCAAAAACACTGTTGAAGTGTTTTTAATCTTTATTTCATCTACAAATAGTGCTGCTGGAATTAACAGATAGAGGAATATAATGGAAAATACTGGAACTAATAATGTTTTAAGCACAGTATGTGCTTTTAAGCACTTGGCACTTTCTGTCAAATGTGATTTTCTGTCCATCTCTTGGGGGGAGCATTCGTTGAACATACTGAGAGCAGTGTGGGAAGATGCCAGAGCCACTGCTGGCACTTGTAAAGGATGAGAGGATTAATTAATTATTCTCTTCTTTATAGCCACATCCTGTTAAACAAAAGAAAAATATGTTCATCTAATCTTCAAAAACAAATCAAGATATTTAAGCCATGCTTGTTAAGGAAGTAGACTGGTGCTTACAAGTTTGCCATTTTGGATCCGAAGATTGGGGGAGGGGGGTTGTTGCACCCTTTATGTGGCCCAAAATGCACGAGATCCATGATCTATTAATCCATTCCCAAATCCTACTAACTTTTAGTGTTATGACCCCAACTGTATAGGGGTTCAGGGATGTAACATTAACTGTTTGGAGTGCTGTGGTTAGGATGGGGACTCAAAGAAAGAGCAAAAAACAGGATATGGTGCAAAAGTGATTTGCTAGGTACAAGTGAAAGTGGATAATAGAACAAATATATATTATACACACAAAGCCATACCAGGAGGGGGAGGAATGTGACATTTAGTCTGATCTTAATTCTTTCATATAGGGAAAGGGGTTCTAAATGAGCAGGATATGGACCCCTGACTGCAGGTTGTTGTAAAGCAGAGGAGATGAAGTACATCTACCCAGGTTTCATACTGCTTTTACACTCGTAAGTACATTTTTTTTATAACTTACTTTCCAACTTTTCAATTTTCCATCTTTGAGGGTGCTGAGGTTGCAACCAGTGCTCTTGTTGTATTTATTACTGAAATAAGTAAAAATGACAAAAAATATGTACAGTGGAAGACATTTTGTTTGTGATTTGTAGCATTGAAACTTAATGTGATGTTTGTAAAGTTCACTAAGTGGTTATAGGAAACACTAGATATTTTACACATGAAAATTATAATGAAGCTGAAGCTATATTCAGGCTGGGGGGGGTTGTGAGATGATTTTTCCATTTTAGATTTACAGCGCCAGAGCATTCCTGTAGTGTAGAAAAATGGCAACAACAACACCTGTCCTGTTAATGTAAAACAGTTCATAGCACACAAATAAAATGTGCTACGAATGCTGTAGATATGAATGAGTTCTAACTGCAGGAGACAATTATTTTGGGCTGCGCCTTGGGCACTTTAAACAAGGCTGATATGTTACTTATTTACATTTTACAGAACACTTCTATAGCTGTTTAATTTTCTGTAAACAAAATATTACATTTTACATTTCACTGGGCTCCTTGTTTCTATTTGAAATGCAGCTACATTTGTGGCAGTTATATTTAAAGCAATATAAAATATAGCTGTATTTAAAATACAAATGTTTTCTTATAATTGAAGCTTTTTGAATGTTCTCAGCAAGGAAAAAAATCCCTTTCCTGTTACAAGGTGTGGAAAACAACCTGTACAGTATGTGCTTTGTATGTAGATTGCTGGCCTTTTTCATCTAAGCTCCTCTCAGCCTAACCAAATGTGGATTAATGTGCTCCTCACCTTGTATGTCTTCATGGAAAAGAGAACATATCTCACCACAAAAAACAGGGTTTTGAATGTTTGAGTCATGTTAATCCATAATACACTTGCAGACTTGATTTTATTTTTCTAATGAGTTTTATTAGATTTTTGAGTAGCATTAGGTCACAGCATTATAATGGCACAGAGAGAGTAAACAGATTTCATGCACACCCACTTACATGGAGCAGAGGGTGAGGGTCAGATGGTTACAGGGCATCACAGGTATAATCTGTGACAAATGGGTTTCAGAAGGGTGCCCATACATTCCAGAATTCCTTTGAATTGTCATGCAGATAAAAAGCTAATCTTTTGAGTAGGAGAAAATTAAACACTTCAGACATTCACCTTTATAAAGGGAGCTTCAAGTGTTGACCAAAACATTAAAATACATTTTCCCTCCAAGTATGTCAGCGCAAGCAACCTATGCTCAATGATTTCCTCAAAAAAGAGAATTTGGGATTTAGGAAAATAAAACTTTTTGTTAAAGGTCTTGTGAGTGGTTGAGTGAACTCCTGCCCAAACTACCGGTGTCTTTTCACATTCCTAGAATAGGTGCATCAAGGTCCCTGGGACAGCTTTATATTTAACACAGATACTGAGAAAGGTAGATTTTATGAATAAGCTTAAAGTTTTGCGCCTGGATGAGTAGGGAGGTGCAGGCAGCGAAACTTTGGCACATATAGCTGGTTGTTCATGAACACTGAAAGACACGTCAAAGCAATGTTTACGTCTCTCTCAAATCATCCTGAATATTGGCACCGGCACTTGTTAAAATTGCATAAAATGCAGAAACCAAATATCTAGAATTGTTTTGGGCAACTTGAGTCACTTCTCCACTTTAGTTCATTTTGTCCATAGTCTAATATTCTTGTTTAAGGCTGTAATAAAATGATGTATTTAGTCTGAACTGTGTAAGGCAACATTTTTTGGGTATATGGAGCAACATCTTCTGAACTGAAAATAAATATCATATAACCAGCAACCCAGACTTGTGCTTGATTGTGTTGGATTTGGTCAGCATATTACAATCCTAACCATTTTACCCAGATGAGGGTCTCAGGGATCTGGAGCCTATCCTGGAAGCAATGGTTGCAAGGCCATGAAACTGCCTGTGGATGGGATGCTAGTCCATCGCAGGGTGCAACATTTAACAGTATTAAATATTTATGTTCTGCATAAAAATTCCATATATTTATGCTTTGCGCAGAGATTCTATTTAAATTATCATTAAGGTTGTTGATGCCTTGGCTTTAGTTTATACTTTATTCAATTGCTCCTCTGTCTCTAACAAATTTGAAATCCTCTGCTGCCCTTAAGAATATAAATTGTGAATTAGCTGTTTGTTATGTGGAGGGAATTTTACCCCAGAACCACAGATTACATAGTTTATTCTGATCTTCACTACTCTGGAATGTATTTTTTTTATCATTAACTGTTAGATTCACAATTGTAGACCCTGTCAGTTTGCTGCTATAGTGATTTCAGATCAGCTGATTCTGAAATGACACTTCCTAGAATAGAACTAGAATAAAACGGCTGTGGTTTAGTTCTTCAGGAAAGATTCATTCTATAAGAAAATCAGCATTCACCAGTTTCAGCCACAACTTTATTACATGCCACCAGGACTTCACTTTAAGTCTAAACTCATGTGTCTTCAACAGGAATACAGGTTTCAAAACTTTACTGGCAGTACAGTAATGCAGTATTCCTAGTTGTTTGTGCTTACTGAACTAAAAGTAAGAATTGACACCTTCTCACTAACCTTGAATTTAATCAAATAACTAGCTTTTTTTTCCTCTTTGCATTTTTGTTTGTTTGTATATAACTAGCTGTGTTACCCAGCACTGTCTGGCACAAAAAGGTGTAGTGGTGAAAAGTAACAACACTATATAATTGCCAAACTGTTTTATCATTAAAGTGGTTTTATTTTGTACAGTCCTAGTTAAAGGGAAAGAAAAAATATACATAAATATAGATATATATATTATAGCTAACAGCACCCAGCACAGTGCAATGCTTATGTGGCAGATATAAGATCAGAGAAGTTCATTAAAATTTCCTCATATTAAAAGATGGATTATTTTCATTCTCACACAGTGCTCAAGTCCACCGGTGTTGTGGGGGCACGCAGTATGGCACGTTACCCCATCAGGTCAACATGTCTGATTAATAATTATTAAAATGACCAAAGTCCCACTGAAATGGTCCAAATGTTGGTTACTGGCTAGTGGGATTCAAAATAAGTTCAGGTAGGGACCAATGTGGCTCACACTCAGGAAGGGATGCACTCATCTGCATTGCTTTGCACATGGCACCGTGAGACCCTCAAAAGCAAATGAGCTGTGGGGAAAACAATGTTCTGACTGGAAAAGTAGAATTACATTTTAATTTGTGTATATATATACACAGTAGTGTGCAAAAGTCTTAGGCACTTTAGATGTTTCAGAGAATTTTTTTCTTAGTTATTTTATGTCTTTCTGTATTAGTGTTAACAGGAAACAGCATATTAGATTTCCCAACAACAAAAAGGGAAATATTACAGTGAGATTCTTGTATGTCATTCAAGAAAGTAACATAGTAATAGATCACTTTCCACATAAAAAAACTTAAGGTCTTTGTAGCCATATAACCCAGTGCAGGATTCGACAAACATAAGAAACAGGTACTCATGATCAATGTCATAATATGTAGACAGAACAAAACTAATTAAATGAAACAGAAACAGCTGTAGAGGGAATAAAACTGGGCAACGAACAACATACTAAAAAGGTGAGGTGGCAGAAGATGTTAAGGGTTAACCTTCAAATCTCCCACCGTGGCAAGAGTGAGCATAGCAACAAGACACAAGGTGGTCATCCTGCATCCGTATGGTCCTTCCCAAGCAGACAGGTGTTTCCAGATGTGCTGTCCAAGGTCTTCTGTAGAAGCAGAAACAAACAGGCACATTGAACACCAGAAAAGCAGCAGTCAGTCACAGAAACTGAGTGTAACAGACAAGAGATATATTAGGCTTACTTTCTTTCAAAATCAGATATTCAGCACCACTATCAGCTCAGAACTGGCAGAAACCACTTGTCAAAATTAATGTCCCCCCTCACTGCTGAGAAGTACAGGCAGATTCTTATTCATCTCCTCAGTGCCATCAGGGAGGCATCTGATCGGTCCCAAATTCATTTTGCAGTATGACAGTGACCCCAAGCACACAGCTAAAGTCATAAACAACTATCTTTAGCAAAAAGAAGAGCAAGGAATCCTGCAACAGATGATATGGCCCCCACAGAGCCCTGATCTCAACAACATTGAGCTGGTCTCAGATCACATGCAGAGACAGAAGCAGGTGAAACCAAAGTCTGCAGTAGAACTGTGGCAAGTTTCACAAGAGGTTTGGAACAACTTACCAGCTGAGTACCTTTACACGCAAGTGTACATGAGAGAATTGTTTTAAAACCAAAGGATTTTCACAGCAACTGTAGATTTAATTTGTTTTTTTTTTTGTTTACTGCACTTTCTAGGAAGATTGTGGATTAATAAAAACTATTCATGGCATTATTTTTGGAAACACCCTCACTTTACAGCATTTTTTCACAAGTGCCTTAAACCTTCTGCATAGTATTGTGTGTGTGTGTGTGTGTGTGTGTGTCTGTGTGTGTGTGTATATATATATATATATATATATATATATATATAAATCACTAAATTTTACTAACCCTTACATCTCTCATGTGTGCAGGATATGGGTAGCTATGCCATTATTCCTACCCTTCAGCCTTGTCAGAGAGCCTGAATTTTAAAATTTCAAAATACTAAGTGATTACTGTTCTAATGTTTTTAGAATTTAATGAACTTTACCTTGGAAAAACCCAACTGAGGGTGAGAAGTACCTGTGTCCCAAACTTCAAGTATATGGCTTGAAAAATAAAGTTGTACATAAAGAACAATTCAGCTTCAAAGATATCTTGATTATTACACTTGAATACAAGAGATCAGTTCTTTATTTGTTGGCTCACATATTCTTGAATGAAGAAAGCAGTTTTAAAAAAATGTATATATTTTTTGTTGCCTGCTCCTTCTACCAGCAGCCTGTAACCTACCAGTATGGAGTATGTTTTTGCAGAGCTGAGATGATCTTGAACATGTTCTCATTATCATTCCTTCTGTATCCAGTTCTCTTCTAAATGATTTATATTTAGATGCTTTCCCTCTCTAGTTACACAGACCTTATTAGGTTAATAATACACTTGGCAGAAAGCCCATTTCCCATGATATGCATTTGTATGTGTATCTGAAAGTGTAATTCATGTGCATTTTGTACGACACTGAAAGAGAAAGAAATCAGATCTATCGAGTAATACAGCAGGTGTGACTTTGTCTGTTCACCTTAAGTTGAATATGACCTCAGTTTTTAGGATGGACAGAATTGCTGTATGTCCTTGCAACAGTGGACATTTCATAGTGAAAATTGAGCTCCACAGACAGAAGGCTCTGGAGATTCCCCAGTGTAATGGGCAACTGAATCCCAGAGCTCAGGATTCGGAGCCTTAATATGGACATATAGGGACAGGGGAATCTGTGCTGTCAGCTCATCAGTGACTAAGGCGGATGTTTCTTGGAATAGCAACTTGTCATCTTTCCCCTTGTCTCTTCTTGTTATTGCAAAACTATACTAAAAAGAAAGACAGTGCCCTGAAGAGGCTCTGTCTAATATGTTTACTTGGACTAATTTGCTTTAATGTTAAAGCTGTAATTACTGAGGAGCACTTAAAAGACACTACAGTATAGTGATTTGATAGGGATGTTATGTATTATTAACACTTTTCAGTCCTTTTGGTGTCACAATTAATCTTTGTATTACAGCATTTATCCACAGCAGTTTATGAGGACTGCCATGTTCACCTGGTAATTCCTGGATTTTCTTCCATTTTAACAGGTGTCTCTTACTTATGGCCAAGGTACAGTTCTGAATTTGTGCCCTGTAGAAGACCGACAATAGCGCACATGTTCTATGAGTAACACTTCAGTTCTAACTCGGGGATGAATTTAGAGATGTAACCAGATGTATGACTGCTGCTTCTTTCTGGTTGCTGATATATTTATCTACCATTAGATATTACTGCTGCTGAAAGTTTCACACAATTGTTTGACTCTTTCATGTTCAATTAAAATGTATCATTGAATAAACATTTTGTTTCAATAATTTGTGTAACTGTAACATTGTATTTTACTCTTAAATATGAACCTTTTAGTTGGTTTTATATGTTCATGCTAAAATAAAAGCAGAGAAATATAAAATCACATATTGGAAACAATTTTAGTTGGCAGCCCAGTAAGATCATTTAAATAAGATTAAGGATAAGTATGTATAGCATGCAAGCTATGGCTTTATGGTTGTCTGAGGTGCCTTTGAGAATGTTTAAGTTTCTTTTTTCTCAGTGTACATCTTATTTAAACTGTTAAACTGTTAAAACTGCTTTGAAATCTCATGCAAGACCATAAAACCTCAGCTGACAAGCAAGACTGCTTAGTAGTTACAGTGAGCATCGGTGCAACTGCCAGCACTGCTTGATATCTACTGATGAAATTCCTACATGAATCCATTAAGAGCTGTTTCTCCTCTGTATTCTTCCCCTAGATACTGTAGAATTAGATGGAAAAGTAATATGTTAAAAATAAGAATAGCCCTGTTTTTTTTTCTCTTGCCCCTTCCTGTAATTACATACTGAATAAAACCTGAGACACAGAATAGGTTCAAAAATGTTTCCTACAAATGAATAATACATTTCTGTGTCTTAATTTGCAGTGCCATTAACTTCATATAGAAATTGTACATTTTTTGTGTGAACATGGTGTGGAAACCTGTATTATATAGCCCTAAATTGAAGGCCAGTGTAATGTAATTTATAACTGATATTTGTTAACATGTAATGCAATAAATCACATTTGAAATTTGAAATAAATTAAATTGGAGGGAAAAGGATTTACATAGTTATGCCAACATAAGAAATCTTATTGTACTTAGAGAATGCTAGAAGAGTTCTGTGAAATGAATAATAAATTCCAGGGGCTTGAAAATTCCACTTGCTTATGCAAGATAGTATTTATCAAACGTTTGTCTAGTATTTCCTTTGATTTAAGGCATGAGGGCAAATGCAATGTTAATGCAATTGGGAATAACAATAATTTGATTCCTCCTGAAAAATATTATTACTCTGTTACAAAATTCCATTAATCACAGCCATGCATTTTTGCATTGACTGTAGTTCATAAAAACATCATCAGAAAGGTACTTCTTTCTTGGATAAAAGATAAAAATGGTAATTATTCTCATGGAGTAAAATGCTTCCATTTATTGACAAGAGAACACAGTTGAAGTAGTTGTTGGAAGGAACCAGGTTTGGATCCTAAGTCCTGGTCTAGTACACTTGAGTAAGGTATTTATCCTAAGCTGCTCCTTGTTGTATTTAGTGCCTTGTAAAAGTATTCATACCCCTTGAACATTATCAACATGGCTTGAATTAAAAATTATATCTACACATTTTTTTCTAATCTATTTTTATTTTGAACTCATATACCCTAGTACTAGTTGTCAGGGCCAAAATAAGTTATTTGTTTGCAGATATTTTAAAGAAATGAAAAACTGAAATGTGTTGCCTGCATATGTATCCCCTGAGCTCTGGACACTCCAAGTTTACACAGATGGAACAGCTACTCCTTAACAACAACACAGTTGTCTTTTGTAACTACATAATTAATTGAGGTAGAAACTGAATAATTGATCCCACTTTCTAGATAAAATCTAAATGTAGATATTTTTTAATTTTAAAAAAAAGTTGGTTTAATGATCATTGGTGAGGCTGTGTAGGTGTGAGAATGAAGACTAAAGAATGTAGTACAAAAGGCAGAAATACTGAGAATGCAAAAATTAAGAAAAGAGTACCAAATAAATTCCAAGTGTTCAGGATGTAGATCTCCCACGTCAAAACTGTTGGAACAATAACTATAAAATGGAAGCTGCATTACACCACTCAGACATGACCTACACAAAACCCTAAACTCAGTTTCCAAGTGTCATCCAACCAACCTGAACCATCTGCTGCAGATTTCCAAAGACAAATGAGGAAAAGTAACTACCAAACAATGTGCAAAGCAGGTAAATACTTACCCTAGAACACTTAAAGCTATTGTTGCAACAAAAGTTGGCTCTGCCAGCCATTATTGTGTGGGATTTGAATATTTATGCAAGCACCATATTTCACTTTTTCATTTTCTTTAAAATATTTGTAAAGAAACAACTCACTATGACTTTACTCTTTCACTTTAGTGTTAGATCATATGGATTGAAAATAAATATATGTATATAATATAATGATTGGAAAGTATAATTTATATTCCACTCAATGATAAATTTCAAAGGTTTTGAATACTTTTATTGAATACTAAGTGCTATAAATTAACAAATAGTTGCAGCTTCGCTTTATATACATTGTATGAGAAAGTATCAGCAAATAATGATAGTATTCATCCATTTGCCCAAGAACTTCCATTGTTCCCATATTACTGTTATCATAAAACAGTTAATTAAGGATCAATTAAATACATGAGGACATATTTTAGCGCATCAAACAGAAGCCCACTTCACCATGGAATGCTGGGGAAAGTCATTCTAGCTGATTGGCAAGGAAATAAAGTAGAAAGAACATTTGTGTTGGATATAATTCAGCAAAATGTCTTCAGCAGGGGTTCTGCCATCTGGTTGAGCAGCTGTATGTTTATAATTGCAAGAGGACTTAATAAGTGATAACTACAGCAGCAATGCATTAGATATGCGATTTAAGTAGGCCAAGAGGGACACTCATCCTCAAGCTTGCATCTCTGTGTGCAGAATTGCTGTTTAATTCTTGCTGGCAACAGCACTAAAGCAGAAACACTGATCCATACACTGCTGAAGTGAATCATTTATGTAGATGCTAAGTCATTTATGTTTATGCTTCGCTGTCTAAGTCCATATTTTGGTAATATCATTCACTTTCATTTTTCTTTTTCTTTGTTATATAAATAGTTATCTGTATATGATTGAATGTATGCTCACATACTGAATCACAATTATTTTTGTAAATGTAATGTAGTTAAACCATACTCTTTGGCAGCAGCGATTTCATACTCCACTGAGAGCTGTTGTGCATGTTCTGCTCCAACCAATTTAATTCTTTTAACTGGTCTAAACAGTCTATCATTTTTCACGTATTTAATATTTCAACCATGTCTACACATTCCCTCAGTTATTTGTCTAGGGACAGTGGTGCCAGATCACAGAACCTGGGGTGTTCGGATGTGGGTCTGAATCCAATTCAGTCTTTGTACACTTTGAATGTTCTCCCTATCTATATGTGTGTTTAAGGTTAACTGGATAGTCTAAATTGCCCTTACTGTGTGTGCGGCTTTCTTGTGATGGACTGCTGACCCACCCAGGCTATATGAAGTTTGAGGACCATGGGACTGTAGCTAACATTCCTGGATATGGCTACAAGTGGAAAAATGACCAAAATTTGAAGAGAAAAATCAAATGGTGGAGAAAGAACCAAGGAAAACATCAGAACAGAACAGCTGATGTTCAAGCTTAAGCTGAAACAGTTTCAAGTTGCACCATCCATTGTTGTCTGAATGAAAATGAGCCCTAGAAGACCCAGATCTCAATAAGCCTGACTGGAATTTTCCACAATGCATGTTGACAAGCCACAGTCCTCCTTGGTGAATCTCCTTTGGACAGATGAAACAAAATTAGAGCTTTTTGTTAAATCACACCAATTCTATGTTCAAAAAAAACAAAACAAAGCTTTCAAAGAAAAGAACACTGTACCTACCATGTAACATGGAGGAGCTCAATGATGTTTTAGGGTTGCTTTGCTGTCTCTGGCAGTGGGGGCCTTGAATCTGTGCAGGGAAGGATGAAACCAGAAGATTATCAAGGCATTTTGGATTGAAATGTACAGCCCAGTGTCAGAAAGCTGTGTCTTAATTGCAGGTCATGGGTTTTCCAGCAGGATACTGACCAGAAACACACCCTAAAAAGCACCCAGAATGGATGAAAAGAGAATATTAGACTGTTCTGAAATGGATTAATATGAGTCTTGATCTGAATCCCACAGAAAATCTATGGAAAGAGCTTAAACCAGCAGTTGGGAAAAGCAGCCATCAAACCTAACAGAACTAGAGAACTTTAGTCAAGAGGACTATGCCAAACTACCGTTGGAGAAACGTAGAGATCTCATTCAGAGCTACAGAAAGTGCTTGACTGCAGTTATTGTCTCCAAAAGCTGTGCTGCCAAGTATTAGGTTTAGGGTCCCAATAGTTTTGTCCATGCCATTTTCATTTATTTTATTTTTTTTAAATATGTTAAGTCATAAATCAAAAGCAAAGCTTCTACTTTATTGAATGTGAAATCAAGAATGATGAATACCAAATGCTTATGCTAGTTTTAACTTATTTCAGATAAATTTGAGCTTTATGCAAAATGTGGAATGTAGGTACCAGTAATTCTGTCCACATCTGTACTCATACTGTACATGGTGTGCTGGAAAAAATCCCTCCTGCATCTGTACCTCTCCATCTGTAATGAAATGTACTGTTGTTCACTCTGAGTTGTATATCACTTTGGAGAACGTGTTTGCTAAATGAATAAATGTAACTGTCAGTAACCTTGGCAGGTCTGTGGGGTGGGAGGCAACAGCGGGGTTTATTGGATGGGAACAGGAAAACACTGTAATGCACCTTTCACTCGTATTCAGCAGATTGAGGGCAGTGAGGGAGAAGACAGTCCTCCCTCTGGTGAGCTGGGAAGGCTTCTTCAACCTTTTGAGCCCTGGGCACTGAGTAAATAAGAAATCTCGATAAAAACACTGACCAGAAATAGGTCTTGGTTCTCATTAGAGGCTCCTCAGTCATTTCTTTAACCATCACACAAAATTCATTACTGAGCAGTAGAAGTGTAATGATGAGAATTAAAAACAGAATTATTAGAAATTTGGGACAATTTGCCTAAATATATTAAAGTGTGCTTGTATTCTTTAGCTTGCACTGACTGTTTATATAATAAAAAATGGTAAAAATGCCCAGAGCTGATGAATGTTGCATGTATATGGGATAAATTGGCCAAAAATCGAGACTGAATAGGAGGTTGTATATATTTTTTATTTGTAGTCATTTAAAATTATATTTCACTGTTAATAACAGTACATGTTGACAAGAATAACAAGTCTTTTTACAGAACCTAACCTGGGAATAAATGGAAGTACTTCTGCATAGTATTATTAAGATTTTATTGGTTGTAATGTAGTGGTACAAGTGACTTTGGATTTAAAAACAAATAAATGTACAAATAGGCTTCTGGTGACAATTTATACGCTTAGGAGCCAGTGGAATACAGCAGAAAGCTAAATAAATATGTGGCAGTTGCTGTGGGCCTCCATATCTGAAATATATACGTGAATTGTTGGAATTTTCTTTTAGTGCAGATTTGTTTTAAGGTGATTCCATCAACATACATGCACAGTCTGTTATGTAAGATCAAAGAACTGTAGGAGGTGAGAAATATTGTAAAGCAAATGGAGACCTACCCATCCCCAACAAAATGTTCAAATTTATAAGAAAGAAATGCTACAGTGCTACTGTCCTCTGAAGCTGAATCAAGCAACCTCTGCTAGACACGTGATTTTTAAAAAAGAAAATGTGATTTAAAAAATGTTTTATGCACAGCTGCTTCCCCTTATGTTCTCTACTTGATTTCTAATAAGCGGCAGAACATCTCTTCCTCACTTATCGTCAATCTTTTCCTTTCCCTATGAACACGCCAATATCTTGTTGAAGTCCCAGGTGATATTCTACGCTTAACCTCACGCATTACTCCCCTGCTTTCTTCATCAGTTCATTTTCAAAATAGAGATTAAAGAAAACAAGAATACACATTCTTGTATGATCTTATTTATTTTAATATGATAAACGTAATATTGAAAGCCTTCCAAGACATATAGTTGCGTACAAGCCTTTGACATTTTGTGGATGTACACACTACAGTATATGTTCAAAATAACCACAAAGTACATATGGATTTTTGACAGGGCACAGAAGAATAGGTTTGTGCCCAACCCAGGTATTCTTGCTTTTCTGTTTGTACTTTAAATGAAATTTCAGTTGCTTATAACCAAAACAGTGCATCTGTAGCCTTGAATGATGATACCGCAGTTTGTTTAGATTTTCTCTAATTAATTCAAATTTGCTGGGACATTTCTCTGGAAGCACAGTTTATATCATCTTTGTATTTTTGTTTCTTTATTTAGAGTTTGTACGAAAATAACAAAAATAACAGTATTCCTCTGCCTATGATCACTGTTTCAGAACCTCCTAGTCTGCCAAGTGGAACCAAAGGCAGCTTTAATGTCACAAATCCTAATCATCATGACAATCCGTTATTTTTGTTTGAAAAATAAATGCATTTCTCTGCAGTGATGGGCCTTGTATACTGATGACGGAAAAAAGTTTTTTTTGTTGAAAATTTTTCAAATGGTAGATTATGTCCACAACACATTTTTTATTCTTTGAGAAGTGAAATTAAAGCAGATACGTTTAATTCTGAGCCTTTGCATTTTTTCACAGGCTGTTCTGCCTTATTTTCCTTTTCTTTAATTATGTCTTGCTCTTTATTGAAAGCCCATCACAAGCTGGGGAAAAGACTTGAAGCAGACAGAGATAAAGGAACTGGCAAGTGTTTAAATTGGTGTGTTTTATGCAGATCTTGATTTTTGTTAAATCCTTATTCCCATGTCATAGCAAATGCAAAAGTTCAATATTTATGTAATCAAACAAAAGTGTAAAAATTGAAAAATTATTTGAATGAATAATGCCCATGTTATGATATCCTAAATCTGAAATATTCCTTTCTCTCAGTTTTTTCTTGATATATTTTTTCCAGAAAAATATTAATTCAATTATTGAAATATTGTGAAACATGCAAAAGCCAGGCAGGTTTTAATGGGTCTCAAACATTATCTGTTGATGGACATAGTAAATGTTGCTCTGGTATCCTTCCAGTACATCACAATTCTTCATAAGGTGCTGTTCTTCTAGCAGTAGTTTTGTCATAAATGCACAAGTTAGTTTAGTGTCTTTTTAAGGTCAAATTGAGTATTTACCTAATATTGCAAATATTTATGTCCCTACAGATAAACAAGCTACTTATACTTAATGCCTGATGCAAACATTTTACTAGTATACAGTAAATGGAAATTATGTTAGTAAGCAGTGGAAATAGATAAATCTGGTGACTGTGTACTGAATTCCATTAAAATGTATAGTGGAAAAATCCCAAGAATCTATTTTCTTCTAGAGAAATAGGTCACAGATTCAATTACAGTCACTGAAGCATGGAGTCAGTCTATCATGCCAAATTAAGTGCATTTTTGTAACCTACTTTTCTTTCAGAATTTTATACCCTATGCAGTATAGTTGAGAGGATCTGCAGAAAATAAGTTATTTACTTTTTCTATTCACCATTTTATTTTTAATTTAAACTTTTTGGTGCTTTTACATTTTTTGCACACTGGGAAATAAATTTCCCTTTATAAAAGCTGTTAACTCATGCTGCTCAGTTAATCTTTCTCGAAAGCCAAACACTTTCACCTTTTCTTGCCTCTCATTGTATGTTCCAGAATTGCTGAGACTGTCGTGAAATCTGGCTACATGAATACAGAGAATGAAATCTTGAACTATACCTCAGACCGCGGCATACACATCACAGACTAGACATGAGTATAGATCCACAGGCAGGATTTCTAAAGAAAACAATCAGTTTCAATAACATAGATGCTTAAAAAAATACAGAGAAGCAGAGAAAGCACAGTACTTATGAGGATGTATCAGCTGACATCAGTTTTCTCTAACAGGAGTTATGTAGACTTAGCTGTGTTTTTAAACAGCTCATTCAGAAATTTTATTTATATGATCCATGTTTTATTTTATGTTTTCCTGTAGAAAGAAAAATCAGAGACTGCCCACAAAAAATCCGAGACTATGTACATTAAATGCATGTGAGATGTGACTGTGCTGTACTAGTGAACAAAACAAAGCAACATTTTCTTTTTTTCTAGCAGTTTGTACAAAAGCTGCTACTTTAGTGAGGGCCATATTTTCATACTTTACTGTCTAAGTATGATGCATTATTATACATTTAATTAAAACATTCAGCCTAAAATAGTCACTGCTTTACACTTTTATACACTTTTATACTTTTATATTTTTTAGCATGGAGCTCATTTAAATTTGTAACTTTCATCAGTCAGTTTGTTCTAAATCTTGTGACATTATCAATACTGTATTTTCAACTGATGTTGAAGGCTCCTTCATTTCTCAGAATTTAAACCCAGATTTCAATTATGCAGACCATAATTTTCAACTCAAATGTACATTAGTTAGAAACGTCTAATGTCTGTTCATAGTTATCAGGCATATATTGTCATTTCTCAGGCCTTTATCTGCCCCAGATAAAGGCTTAAAAATGTAAGGTTATTTTTTGCCCTTTTTTGCCACATCCCACATAATTCTTTTACTGTAGAATCCTTGAGCAAAGTATTTATCCAAAATTACTCCAGTAAAAGTACTTGTCCATCAGCTAAGCAGTGAATGTGTTATGGAAACATTATGTGTAATGTGCTGTCACCACAATGTACAAAGTGCTGCCAAAGTGAATATGTATCACCAGGTGTACCAAGGATTTTGAGCTCCTTTCATCAGATGAAGACATCCATCCATCCTTCCATGTCACAGTTCACTGGGAATAGACAGTTAGTGAATCACTGCTTTCAGTTTTATTCCAGCTGAAAACTGGATTCTGTTGACTACACTAGCTCTCCCACTGTTTTATTTAATGAATATTTATAGGGACATATGGCACTATGGGCGATTAAAAGCAGAAAGCTTGTCAGAAAAATATCTCATCATCACTAAAAATGTCACCACTTCTCAAAAGGAGGTCTATGGATTGATTTAAAGGAAATTATTTTGCTAATAGCTAGCAATAGTATATCAAGTCACTAGTAGCATGTTGGAAGTACAGTCAGTATTGTCATTTTTTCTTGTCAAGGCCAACTAGTGTCAAGAATTTCTATTAGCAAGATTTTCTTTTCCTCAAAGATTCTTTATACATTTCCATCAGCAAAAGCCAAATGTGTCTTTCAGTGTCCTTTTAATCAAAAAGTGACATATTTCTTCTGAAGAATTTATTTTAACATCTTTTTAACCTGAAACAGGTTTAACAGTGGAATTTTAAGCTTTGCAATGTTTGATTTTGATCAGCAAACTGCCTTCACAAATATAAAAATATCAGTCAGGTTTCTCCTTTTCCCAAGGAGGATTGCAGTGGTGGAAGGGTTGAGCAGGTGGATCCAGACCTTTCTTTTCCCAGTAAATGCTCCTGCACAGTCTTGGTGGAATCTATCACATCCGTTTTCCTTGGTGAGGGTGGTGTTGCCAAAAAGACAGTGTTGGGCCCACAGATTTCTTGGATGGCAAGGTTGCAGACACAGGAATGTGATGCATGTGTAGAGTTTAATGCTGGTATATGATATGTACTGAACTATTCACAATATTTACAGGTCCACAAAATCACATACATAATATACATCACAATGTACAAGTGCTGTACAGCTACACACCTTCAATTGCCAAATTGACACACTCCACCTTTTTGCCCCCCTCTCATCTCCTTAGAGCCTCCTTATAAATCTGAAGTGCCACCCCTCATAGATCATATCATGATTCAGTTATCATGGCTGCAGTGAAATATAGAACACAGACAGTTTAAACATTAAATACATGTAGACATTCATTTAACACATAAAACATAAGCATTAACACCAAAACAGATGCCACATTAAAACAACGTGAGCAAAAACATATTGAACTGTCAAGAATGAGTGATAGTTTCCAAAAAGTAAGGGGGGGGGGGGGTTGGAGCAGAATCAAGTTCAATCAAAAACATGGATTCTGTTGGGCAGCATTGAAGGAGGAGTAGAAATGAACAGTAGAGAACCAGCAGGAACAATTCAGTGTGTTATGCAAGAACAAACAAACAAACATTATTACAGAAACATTAACTGTCATTTTACACACAGACTAAATAATGGTGACATGAACCGACTGTGTGTGTGTGTGTGTGTGTGTGTGTGAAGTTGTCGTAAATGAGAGTGTTGCTATAAACAGCTGTAGTGTTGGGACAGTCTAGGCCATCAGAGGGTTTGACGCCACAATCCCGCAGGTTCAGGTTAATGCTGAAAATATAAACATTGTCCTCATGGAGCTCATACAGTGGTCAAATAGCATCATTTAAAGATGTGTATGCTGTTTGTTAACTAAGATGCACTTTATTGTTGTTGCTTGTATAAATATCTGATCACATTTATCCACCATTCATGCAGAAATTTCCAAAGGGTTTGAAACATTTTCATTTGTCTGTCCAGTGAGTTTAACATGTCTCACCAAAGCTCATCCACTTCTGTAATATATGTTATTCTGAAAAACAAAGATTTTGAAAATATGTTGATCATAGCTCATTCATAATATGAAATTATGATGTGTATGTTAATTTTCTAATTTAAAATTGTGTAGTTGGTCGTCTGTGTAAATCTACTATTATGGTGAATAATAATAATAATAATAATAATAATAATAATAATGATAATAAAGTAGTATATGATATGTGGAATCTATGTCATTCACTCTACATTTCTGGGTAGGTTGTGACTGTGTTATTTGTGGAAATTGATTAATATTGGTACTGCATGATAAAGGCATAAATCTCAATACATCAGAGTGAGATTTGTTGCAGACTAGCCAGGCTGAACTAAAACAGATCCCTAAATGCAATTTTAAGCAGTGAATTCTTCATTCTTTTCACAGATGGAGAGTTGATTTCCCATGGGTATTAGTGTGTGATTTGTGAAATTTAATTATATTCCAGCATTACTGTCACTGCTTAGGCCTCATGTTATTTACAGTATGTGTTTCAGTTGTCCACTTACTGGTAAATCCTATAATTATGAATTTATAAATTTGAAACCAATTTTGTAGAACAGTAAAACTTCTCAGGCAGATCTTGACTTCTCTGGTGAGCACAGCTATAGAATGCTATTTGGAAATATCATACCATATAACAGGCCTAGTAAAACAGAGATGACCCCGTGAAATCAAAACCAGCCTTAGAGTCATGAATACTCTTTATAGGCCATAGTATCACATTTGATATAATCCATGATCAGACTTACTGTACTGCCAATTGACACCTGCTCTCACCTGCTTTATTGCTGGTTAAGTCAATTCTTTATGATCCTAATGATTTTATTGATATTTCCAGAGAGCTGGTACTAACCACCTGAGAGATAGAGCAGGTACACATTGCTGACCTCAAAAATAGCTCAAAACTTCTTCAAAAATATTTTCATATTTTTATCATTTGTAGGAAAAGATGTTGCCCTTAAAGTCTGTATCTCAAAAACATAATGAAATATTTTAAGAAAGTCTTTAACTGAGCTTTTTTAGCCTGTTTTTAGCACTGAGGCATTTACTTTCCTGCTATTGTGCTCAGTGCCGATGCATACAAAAAATAAGACATATATAAAGGTAGTAATTTCAGATCTTAGGGTTATAGTTGTTTAGAATGTCAGAAGCTATATGAGTGCATTGATTTGATGTAAAAAATACATTCACAGCAAAATTTACAATTTATCCACTTCTTTCTGGTAATATATTTGGTGTTCAACCGTTGAACCAATGAAATTCAATCCCCACATGAATTTACTCTTTGTGGGTCAATAACGCAATACATTTATTTTATTCCTGAGGCCACTCCTACTGTGTAATGAATGTGATGTTTGGTTTTTGTATTGAGTTTTTTCAGGCACTGTACTATAGTAAGTAATAATAGATGATTATTGCCAAGCATTTTTTCTTGAATCTTCCAAACATCCAATATATATTAAACCCTTGGTCTTGGAAGGGAAGTCATTGGCAAACGGTAAAAGCAGCCATTGATGGAAATGTCAGCAGAGTTGACATTACTGATCACAGCGGTTTGAAATATTCACTGTGGAAGACATCAACACACTGACCCCTTTGCCTTTGAGCTGGGCTTCACTTCAGGAAACAAGAGAAAGATTTTTCTCTGGTTTCTTATATCTTTTAACATATCATATCCATATCCTAATGATATACTGCATCTACAGATTGGACCCAATCTGTTGAATCATGAAATGGATAGAAAGCAGTTTTTTCTTGAGCTACTGCTCTCCCTTTCTTCTTCTTTGACTCTAATGAGGATATCGAATGCTTGAAACCTGCTCTGTGTATTACGGAATATGAATTATAGATGTGAACATTTTTTTCCTGAAGTTATTACTGCAGTCTATGTAACTGTGCATGTAAACTGTCTTGCATTTGCACTGGTAATAAAACGTAAAAAGGACCTGATTATAATTAGAATGCTAATTTCTGCCTGTGGGGGGAGGGGTTGCATAAAATGCATGCCGGGGGAAGGAGGGGTTAGGATCCTAATTGCATGCTGCATCCTTATTGGAGAGCGCAATTTTAACTGTGCCTGGCAATAGGTAACAATGATGGCAAATTCAGCCAGGCCGCAGCCTTCCAGACCCTCTTGGTGGGTAAGCACAGGTTGGAGAAGGGGTCACCTGATAGGACTACATTTGAGACCACTGTGGTCTGGGCTGTTAAGAGGCCAGTTCAGAGCCTGGGGCCTTACATGGTATATTTAACACTGTTCCCTGGCTATATTACATTAAATAATCATCTTAATGATGCTGTCAAGGGCTGGCTGGTTTGGCTAATGGGGTCAGGTGATGAGTCTGAATTTTCCCTCATTTTCTAAGACTATCCCTGAGTGTGGTTTTAACTCACCAGCAGCAGCTTACAATAGAAAAAAAAAAAAATAACCATGTGTTCATATTAACAAACAAACACAGTGAACCGCCCATGGGTGTGTTCAGGGCATAGCTTTGTTCAGGACTGAGTCCCCCACATCATGATGGGTTTAGTAGTATCTGGAACATCAGCCAGGGTCATGTGCAGGTCACAGTCAATTTATCATGAACAGGCACCGTAGTGACTGGGGCCTGTTAAGGTTTCAACTGGCTGAGCGTTTAAATTAAATCACTGTTTAAGTTTATTCTGCAACAGCATTATCTGCATAACCTGCAGTCATAACAAAGCATTGCTTCTAATGGCAGAAAATGGTCTTTCTTGGACACCAAGATTCACTTTTCTTCAACAACCAAATTCAGACTTTTTGTGTTGTTGCGGTTGCTGTTACAGCTCTCTTCATGCTTTAAATTATAAATTGTACCAGAATCAAATCAGCTTGTTGCCTCGCTTGTTTAGTTTATGTGTGCATGTTTTTCAGAGGGTCTTTAAAGTTAAATGCAAATAGATATATTGTTTTGCCTTTCAAACTTCATAAGTCTAGTGGATCATATAAGGAATTTAGCTTATTATTAAAATGGAGGTTTCTCATTTATGGCTTGTTGTGCCAGTGACCAGGAATGTTGTATGTCACTGAAAACATCTTATGATGCATTTCACTGCCTCTGAATGTAAATACCAACCCGCTAAAAAGACCTAACAATTTTCTCTTCATTACGGCTTATCAGCTACTGTTACAGCAGCTTTCCAATCATCTAATATTGTTTTTCTTTCAGCTTGAATTGCCTGTGGGACAATATCTATTCCTGGAAATGATCATTTTCTCTCATGTCTGTTGTTTTTTTTTTTTAAATTACATGTTCTGTGGCTTTCAGCACATCTTATCCTTGGTCAGACTGGTCCAGCTGCCTGAAAACATGCCCCCGTGTAAAATTAACCCCATGGAACGTAATATCATGCTGAAATGATCCCCTGATATAAAGTGCTAAAAATCCTGGAGCTGAATTCAGGATGTTCTATGAAGGCAATCTGAGATTTTCACTTTTGCAAGTAGTGAAATGAAAGCTGGTGTGTGCTAACGGGGGGTCAGTGTAGTGTGGGGGGGTCTGAGATTGCTGATGCCGGGCTCCTCTCTGCTCTGAATGCATTCCTGTCTGTGAAATGCCAAGCAAATTAAACCTAATGCCCACTGATTGGATCCAGTCATACTGCTTATTATAGACATCAAGAGGTAATGAGGTATGACAAATATTTTATCGCCAGATTTAATGAAGTTGTACATCTTTTTCTACAGTCCACATATCTATAACTGTTCCAGTAGGTTATTATTGGATGAATATGGTACTATTACTGTATTACTTTGGATTTTAACCATTTCCAGAATGTCTTATCTACTTAAGATTATAGTGCAGTAAATAATCTCTAAAAGTGTTGATAGTCTGAAGAGTAAGCAAGGCTTGATAAATTATATTACAATGGACTTGATAAATAATCTTCCTTTTACAATGCTGAATAAGTCATACTTGTAATTGGGAGCAGAGTATTATTGCATGCAGTAGAGTTCTGCATATTAATGGGCTGTGTTTTAGTGTGACACACAAACAAGAATTCCTTTATTTGGTGCATCTCCACCGTTTTGAGTAGTGGCAGCTTAGAACAAACTCTATTTTCACTCCTTATGTGTTTGTGTGCAAATGGTGTCTGTTGTTTGTCTTGTATATTGTATAAAATAAATGCACATCCCACTGGGTGACAATTGTGAAGCAAGTGCATATGACTTTCTCACAGCATGAGTGCATATTGCAGTATAAGAATGTGTGGTCACTGCTGGGTTTAGAGTTCAGTTATGCAGCCTTTTGTTAATGATAGCTGCGGGTGCTGATCCTCTGCTGGGGAACACATCAGCAGTTTATGGCTCAAGACTTGGTTTTGCTGCTGGAGATGTCTTTGACTCTCCTGTGATGCTTGTGCCACCTAGAGCGCAGCTGGATTACCTGCTCTGTTTTCATGGCCTTTTGAGGGTCACTTTTTGTCACACATGTTCATTTCAGTACATTTGTGTGCAGCCCTGTATTGTCAGTAAACATGGGCTGAATTCAGTCAACACTGCATGGCTCCAGTGGGTATAAAGCACAGTTTTTTAGAAAAAAAAAGGAAAATAACCAGTTAAATATATTTGTGCTGAATTCTGTGAAGCTAAAATATAGTATATCAATTGCATTACCTTTTCAAAGGAGGGGTAATATTACAACATAGCATACATGCAGCTTTTATACTGTGTTTCTTACCTCAACGTAAGCCTTTCTCCACCACGTCTGCTCTCAGTATGAAAGGCCTCTCGTTCCTGATAAGTAGCGTTAAAGCAGAGCGCCACCAAGTGGTCATTTGAATTTAACACAACGATAAACCATCTGAAACGTGAAGAAGCTGCAGAATTATTATATATAAATTCTGTATGGTGTTTAATGGGTATCTTCCTAGGTTTGGGAAGGTTTTTGCTGCATACATGATGTAGTGATGTAAACTGTGATACTCCCCTGGCAAGACTTTATCTTTTGCTTTTAAGACCTTTAATTAGAGGTGTGGTAGAAATTAATATCCAATTTGCTGATGTGAACTGAACTCCAGCCATAAATGTTACTTTGAGTGCAGGATCATTAATAGTTCAGCAGTGGCCCAGTTGCCCTCATTAAATTTTTCTGTGGTCGATGCTGTCATTTTAGACTCCATTCTTCATCACATCACATTCTTGTCCTTATAAGAAAAGAGCCATTTGTTGACTATTTTCAGTTGAAGAAAGTAGTAACTTGTCTTTGACTGACCTCTTCAACAATGTGTTTTTAACCGTTCCAAACAGTGGTACCTACTGAAAATAAAGTACTAAAAAATCATATTACCCTCACCACATAATTTCTTAATATTATAATATTTTATAATATTTTAAATTGTTTTGCCCAGAAGCATGTTTGTGCACTTTTTAATTGTTAATTTTTTAGAATTGATTTTGGAAATTTGTTGAAATTTTCACAAGAGTTTTACTTTTGTGTTTTTATACTGTACCAACAATCAAATTTTAACCCATTTAGTAGATAAAAATGTCTCAAACTGCCTTGAGCTATTTTGTTGCACAAATTTTTATGAGATTTGTGGAATATTCATGCTAATGTTAGCATTTAGTATGGTACTGTAATATACATGATGAGTGACATGTAATGGTTATTATTTTAAAATATAAGTCTTTTGAAACATCGCCTTTTGTGGTTTCCTTTTTCTCCTGTATATTGATTGTGCATTTTGAACAGAAAGAGGCTGTGTCTCTGCTTGTGCACTGTGGCAGTTAATAGTCTCACAGAGAAGGGTGAGGCTTCTCCACGGCTATTAGTGAGAAACAGCCAGAGCAGGCAGCTCCCTTACAAAGGACTGCTGGTACTCTGGTGAGCCTATTGGATCATGGGTGCTAATTTAGTGAAGATCCCTGAAATTCCTCTGATGTGTGTAATCAGAAGTGCCTGCCAAGCCCACTAATCCCAGCTTGTTCTGTGAAAACACTGACCCCCAAAAGCAGCCCAGAAGCTTCTGACTTTCAGCCCTTTGCCAATCCACCGTTTCAAGCAGAGGAAGAGAATGGCCTGTCTTTCAAGTAGCAATCAGCAAGCTTTCCAAACTAATCCAGTGTAGAGTAAGTGTTCTCCACAGATGAAATATTATGTGCAATACATTTTTTGTTTGATTGCATGTTTTATGTGCAGTTTTGAGCATCTATATAGATCTATACTGTAAAACATAAAACATCATGGTATTAGATAATAGTCTCTCAAAACTGATTTCCTCTCACAGTCTAAAGAAATGTGTTCAGGGTGTGGTTTTCTAGCATAGAACCAGTGATTCCAGGATAGACTCCAGACCACTATGACCCTGACCAAGATCCATAAAGCTGTTCATGATAATGATAAATAACAGAAAACATATTAAACACTATTTATATATTATTAGAAGGCAATAATGTAAAAAAAAATCTAGTTCTTATTGCTGTCACATCTTGGTAAGTGAAACTGTTAGAAACAGGAGCAGATTTAGAGATAGGGGTCCTGAGCTTGAGTCATTGTTCAGGCCCTATCTACACCATAGTATGAGATGCTACAACTGTCCCAACCTCAAAAACCACTGTTATATAATATCAATTTAAACAGTATGCATATTTTATATATTTTCTGTATCAGAAGATCAGAGTGCTGCTATTTATTTATCTGTCCTACCTTGATCTGTTTGTGTTTTTATGCTGTGTTTGTGCCTTTCTGTTTGTCTATTAAATGTGTCATGCATCAGGTGCAGGAGAAACAATGTTTCGTTCTCCTTGAATCTTGTTATGTATGAATAATAGTCACTAAAAAGGTATTGCTGTAAGTAAAGTCAATACGTGAGCAGCTGTTACTGGTTTTAGCTGCTTTCCATGTTATAGCATAAGCCAACATGCCATCACATAGCTATTTATTATATATTGTAATATAATAATATATAATATATTATTATTATTATTACTGTTGTTGTTGTTTGTTTGTTTGTTTGTTTATTTATTTCTGTGGAAATAATTACCTTACAAATAATAAGTATCATTACGATTATCAAAATTATCCTGATAATTATCATTATAACTGTAATAGGCTGTATTTCCTTATCGTAGAGTAAGCAGTGAACAGTCACAGACGAAAGCAAGAGAGTCTCTTCTGAAAACTTGAGCCTCCTCTGCTACCTGAGTGATGTTGTACTTTGTAGCCCTTAAACCAAACAGCATACAAAACTAGGTATAACAATTAAAACACTGAATTCATTGGAACGTGACAAAAAGAGTCCAGCACTTTTTCCAGTTTGAATATAATTTGTCGACCTGATTTAAATTTAAAGGAGTTTCGCAAAGTCAAGAATGATTAAATAAAAAATAAAATAGTATAATAAATAGAATAGATAATAATAGTAAAAAAAATTATAAATTTATTTATTTGTCTTGAAAATTTTGGCTGCAACTCAGGTTAGTCCAGTTATAAATTACAAGTGGTTACAAGTGACTTGTAGTGAAGCAAGCCAAATAAATAACCTTTTTCATAATGGAAACTTTTTAGTGTTTCATACTGCAGTATTCTGGGTACACATGAACTACTGTAATAATACCATTATATCGTATATATTAACTCGGTTTTATTGATGGATAAAACATGTTTTATTCTTTTCTCAGAAATGGTTAAAAATGATAAATTACCATTTTATGTTAACGTAAAAAATAAAAAATTGTGTATGTATTCATTTTTGGGGTGGTCCACATTAATTGCTGTCTGACACAGAGAGCACCAAATTAACAAGCCTGAACAGTGTGTGTTTTCTGTGAAGCCAAACTAGATATATTGTCCTACCTAGGTGAACTATATAATAAGTTCACCGTTGTACATTGGACAGTGCAGTGAGTATTGTGCACTGCACTAAAAGTGATGCAAAGTAATGTAAACAGCATTCTGCATTGTGCAAAAGTTGAACCAACACAATCCTGTGGCTGCTTGTTTTCTTACAGTAATGTAGTAAGGTCTGGACAACTTACCACAGTGAAAAATGCTGAAATATTTTGATGCAAATTTGTACTGCAGTGTTTAGATACTGTGAATAACCATTTCCAAGTGTTTTATATTGCACTTAAAATCAACAGGCAACGATATATATGACTGGCTGTTTTCACCCTCCTGTGAGTGACAGATTTGCTCACCATGGCATGTTCACATAAAGGTGATGTTTTTTCAGCACATTCTCTTTGTCAGCTTGTCAGGATGGTGTTCTTTCAAAATGGTACCCTTGAAATACCTTACTGTAAATAGGAGATGCTGAGCTTAGGTAAGCTGTACATCATTTTTGTCAGCTAAAAGTTTTCAAATGTCTCGAATCAGTTTGGCATAAAACTGATACTGTTCTATAAAACAGTGTCATGTGTCATGAATGCTTAATAAAAGAAGCAGAATTAGTATTTGCAAGTTCTGATTACCAGAACAGTTTTTATTCAGTGTGCCTAAAAACAGAAATATTAGTAAAAATACTACCCAGATATTTTTAAGATGTGTAATGTTGGATTGATCTGCCCAACATCATTTTGGATGAGAGCAGTGGGGGTGGGTATCTGTGAGGTGTGTGAACACCCCTCAGCCATCTTGAAGCCGGCCATTTTGAATTCAGTGGACTAATTCCAAATGGAAATGGTAAATTCCATTTTTTGATATCTTTAGTGGTTGGAACTTTGACGCATCGCAGTGCAGACATTACGCAACCACGCCGGGAGTGATAAATTGGGGCAATTTCACAGAATGTGTTCAATGTGCTCTCCATTTTGAGCAAGGCACAAGGTTATTCCCGGTCAGTTTGAACACAATAGAGAACTTCTGTTTGGATGTTGGCACAGGCCTTAGTGACACGTGGCTTCCAATGGTCCAGAAATGTTCAGGCTGACAAGTGGACTTCACCATTGCATGTCTTCTGAAATTCTAAACATGTTACTGTTGTTAAGTATTGTGTTAAGAAAAATATTGCTACCAGAAATTACAAAGACTTTTCCTGAATGAAGGACTGGACTGGGGCATTTGTTTACTTTTTCGTAGACTATTGGAATGAGTTATTACCCAGTAGCTATAATACAACATGTTTGCTGTGCATTTTGAGGTGAAATATAGTATTTTGGTAACAGTAGGTGGCAGCAATATGCCAAACTGCTTTCACATCCAAGACATAATACACAGTGTAGAAAACCACAACGGCTATGACTGTGATTTTTACAAATATTTATTTTTTAAAAATTTACAAAATGTATAGCTTTCATAGCTTCACTGCCACGTTGGGAAGGGTTTCTGTGCACGACATAACGTCATATTGATTCCTAATGTGCCTGAGCATCACCCATTGGAACAAATTCATACTTCTTATATAATGGATTCTACTTTCAATTCAGTCTTGGTTTGTTTTTTTAGTATTTTCAGATGCTGTGTTACTTTCATTGTTTCTTTTCAGCCTGGAAAAAAAATGGTCCACTGAAGACAACTCATCTTCTGTGTTTGTACTGTGCACAAGACAAGACCAAAACAAGGTAATTATTAATATCTTATATTGTGCATGTTCTGTGAAATAGAATGAATGAAATCCATCCCAATGAATGCAAAACTCTGCCACTCGGGTAGCAGCTCTGAACTGCATACAGGCAAAACTTATTTATGTTATCAACACATATGTTTTACATTCTATCAGTCAAAAAAATGAAGAGCATACATTTTTCTATGTTACCCACAGAATTATTTAAGCCAATTATTTGTATATTTATTTATTAAGTAGTATTTCTGCAGCCCGGCAGTGCAGCATTCATGGCCCGGTTCTGGTCCGTGGCCTGGTTGCTGTAAGCCTCTGATTTAGGCAGTTCTGCATGAGAAAAGAAGGTATTCTCAGTAGGAAATTAGTAGGGAAAAGGCTTGTAATTTCATTGTGAAAAATATACCCTCACATTTGATTTTGTGGAAAACAACAGCAGCAGTTTTGTTACTGATAGCCATATATTTTACCAAATAAAACATTGATGCTGTCTTTAAAGGCCCCATTCTTCTTGCTGCAGATTTCATAGACAATAGCACTTAGGTGATAATTTCTTTCACCCAAGATGTATGGCATTGTAAATATTTAAAATCAAATTTGGCAAAAAGACAGAGATGGATGTGGTACCGTGGGCAGCCAGAGAAACTTCTCTGTTTTTCCACATTTTCATGTTTTCATTTCTACACCCCCCCCCCCCCCCCCCCCCCCCCCCCCCCCCCCCCCCCCCCCCCCCCCCCCCCCCCCCCCCCCCCCCCCCCCCCNCCCCCCCCCCCCCCCCCCACCACACACACACACACACACACACACACACACACCCTGCAGTCACCTTCTCAGACCCTTTGGTTTATAATCCTGAACATGAAGATGGCAAGTGTGGCACAGGTCACATACTTTACAGTAATGTGGATGGACATCTGAGGGAAGTAATTTGATCCCTATGTGTCATGCAGAGATTAAATTAACTTAGTTAATTAAACAGTAACTTTTTACTGTCTGACACTGTTAAATCATTCTGTGCAAAGTATGTATGGTTTTAATATGAAGTGCAGTGTAATGAATTACTCACAGGGAGCTCATTTTTCATAGTGATCACCTATTTTTGGCTTTGTTACCTATGCCATTTTACTTACAAAAAGCACTTGTCCTAGAGATACTGCCTGATTTCTAGTCCTGTGGTCCTATTAGTGCCATTTAATTTTTTATCATTTGTTTGACATCTGATGTATTACCTAATTAAGACAAAGGGAATTATGCGTCGCTTATTGAATCCATATCTGCAAAGTGGAGAGCAGCAGGGGAAGGCAAATAAATGAAACTGGAGATGAAGATGGTAAGTATGGCAAAACAAGAGTGTGAATGAGGGCATGGATGTGACAGTGCTGAATATTAAGTTATGTTGGTGGACGCCAGCAAGCTGGGATATCTGACTCTGGAGCACAACGGTTGATATATGACTGCTCAAGTGCCTTAACATTTATCACCATTTAATAACTAATGTTGTACTCCTGAGCTTGTCATCTGCTAAGTGATGACTAATAGGCAGCGCTGCAAGTCTTGATAATGGACTGCGGCAAGTGGTGTGTTAGAAAGTGAAGTGGTATGACACTATAGTTGTCCACTTTACTGTGTGGATGATGCACAGCGTTAAGTAGGACATGCAGTTAATGAGTCCGCTGATTTGCATAATTGCTGTTTCATTACAAAAGCCTTTTGGTTTTGGTTTAAAGAATTCAAGGCAGTTTTGTGTTAAATATTTCATGCGTACTTCTGGACTGGGCCTGAAAACAGTACTGATGCAGTACGAAATGGGTAATAATATGCAATAGGACTGTAGTTATAAGGGGCTTTTTTATATCCATAGTAAATCACCAAACTGAAATGTAATGAAAAACTTGGCGACGCGTATTCTTTCCAGTAAATACAGTTACTGTGCTCTTTACCACAAGTACAAATACAGTACAAATTTGCAGTTGCTTAGTGGGCTTTATCACATTGGCACCAAACTTTCAGCTCAGGCCCCATCTCCTCCACCACCAGTGACCATAACTATTGCCATCTACCACTTGTGTGTATCACTGTTTGCCAAGCTTGTGCATGTGTGTGTACTTGTCCAATAGCTATTTATCTATTATTTATCTATGTATCTACTTTTATTTATACAACTGCACTTTTTATCCTTTTACCTTGATTAATCTATATTGTCTTATCTTTTCATGATTCTATATTATCATTCTTTAAATTTTTGTCATTCTTTCGACTTCTTCCCCTTCTTCTGTCCACCACAGACCCGAGGGTCTTCAGCTGGTGCTACCCTGTATACTAGTTGTATAAGAGCACTCAACAAAAAAACCATTGTTGACAAAGAAGGGAACAGTAACACTGCTCTCTTCTCTCCTTGTTGTTTGTGGCATTCTACAGCAGGGGGCAGCACATTACACCAAAACTGTCTGACAGGGGCCCTGGAACAAAACAGTAATGACTCCATTATGCAGTGAGCATTTAGTAAACAACCGGAGAGTTGAAAAGACAGCACGCGTTCCAATTTCCAGAGAGCTGTGCTGTGAAGTGGGGACAAGGGTTTGGTTTGCTCCTCCTAATTGAGGCCAGGCCTGGAAACATGCTGAAGACATTAAGAACATACGACATGGTAATCAAATTGCATAAGAGCTTGTGATTAAAACTGCGCCAAACACTTCTTTAAATTTGCTGTAGTCTAGCCTTAAAATCCCAGTTTTAATATATTGTAAAAGAGCCCAACGTTACATTCTTTCCTCTCTTTTGTTTGGTTCCAACACAGTTGACTAATGCAATTCTAAAACAAATATGCATATATTTATAGCACTGTAGCTGATTAAAGAAGCAAATGTTGTTTTAAATAAGGTTTGTTCTAAATTCAGATATATTACAGCGTCGCTGTCCTTTCACCAAATCGGGACCATACACTGAAAGACTTGGATGCTTCACGTTTCAGAGTTTTCATTACTTTTTACATATTCTCATTAATGACAAAATAGATAACATGTAAAATGTTTACATGTTAAATAGATAACATGTTAAAGTTTCTAAAAGCATTAAGGGGCTCACAACAGACCTTATGTGCCTGAATTGTTTAAAGTTGAAGCAACTCAGAATCAAATTTAACTATGCAGGGTGAGCAGTAGAAATATGTGACTTTTATCTTGGAATGTGCTTTTTTAACATCATATTGATTCCCAATTGCTGGTAAAAGAGGGTTTAAAAATATTAAAAATTTGTGTTGATCGTGCTACTGCCGACTTGACTGGGAAATTGTCACTCTCAGAGGTTCCCATTTCTGACTGCATTGTTGGATGAGCATAAAGGGCCACACACAAGCTATCAGTAGGCCCCTAGCCAAGGCTGGATGTGGAGGTGACTCCCCATTCTGAGAGAGAGCTGATCCTCAGCATTAAGGAATTTCTCGTGCTGGCATCTCGGTAAAAGTACACTTTTTGTCTTTAAGAATACCTTGATCCTGGTCAGATGTAATGAAATATCTTGTATTTAAAAATAAAAAAAAACATTAAATCTGCACCAAACACATTTTTAAAAATTTACTGTAATCAACCCTTAAAATACCCGATTTAATATGTAAAAGAGTCCGGCACTGGATTCTTTCCTGATTATCTGCAGGAATGAATACAGTAACGGGCATATGGAATTAACACTGCACAAAGGTAAGAGACATCCTCCCGTAAACTGAACACAGAAAATCACAAGGTGTGTTTTTCTGCCCATGGTGCTGCTGCGGGATGTTGGTCTTGTTTTAATTGTTTAATCAGACATTCAACATCTGGCTTTGACAGTATTCTATGTTCCATTCGCAACGTACATCTGTATGATACAGATATTAAACGAATTTTATCCTCGGTCCTTTTGCATGGTCTGACACCAGAGCAGACTTGTTCAGAGGTGTCTTTCAACCAGATCCATTATTCTTGCCCAGATAAAATCTAACTACCTGCAAAGGTCAGCGAATTTCCTCAGATTGACTTATCACAAAGGGAAAGGGGCATTTTATTAGAGCTGTTCAGGCACAGTGGCTGACATTTCAGGAAATGGATGTCAGACTTGGTTTATCTGACCATTAGCTGACCTTCAGACTTGTGCCTCCCGTTTGGTTGTAGTGTATTTGCCTCTGCATGAATATTGGTTATTGTATAGCAGTGGTTGCCAAACTAGCCTACATTACTTTAGGCTGCCATCTTGTTATAATTCAGGACAGTTGACTGGACAGCGATTCAGGACTGTGATCAGAGGATCTGACTGTAGATCCTTGAGGGGCTTTCAGGACCAGTGAATCTTGTAACACCATGTCGTTTTTTATAATGCTGCTGGCATGTTTGGTTGTCTTTGGGCTGAAGTGTGGCCCTCTGAGCTGGAAGGAGCCCTGAGGTAGGCCAGGCAGAGAGGGCCAATCCCCCAGCAGCCCTTGTACATTGTGCTTTCTTCCTTATCTTAATAAGTAATGAGTCTGCCACAGGCTGACAACCAAATATTTTTAACATAGTTATAATGTATGGCTTTCAAAGGGGAGAGCAGGCATTGATATATGGCACAAACAGTCATGATGGAAAACTAGTGAAATATTAATGGCCTGTTTCCAGAGCATTAATGTGGAATTGACCCGATAGCTCGGAGAGGAGCTGGGAGAGATAGCTGCTGAGTTCTATCCTCCGGAGTTGGGATTCTGCTGTTCAAGAGCTTTGGAGAAGTGCAAGTGAGGCATATCGATACGTCTTGGGCGATGCTGGATAATCGTCTTTGTTTATCCTGGTGAAGTAACCAAATGTAGCATCACATTTAAATGAGGCACATCCCAACAGTGAGCAACAAGTAGTGTTTTCAGAGTTACCCCTGTGTTTTAAAATAAAACTACATTCGTCTAGTTATTTTAGTATACTTTGTAAGGCAAATGCAAACAGGGAGGATTTTCTCTACAAAATAAAAATGTGAAAAATTCTTTGTTTTGTTACAGTTTTGTGCATTTATCACTATTTTAATCTGCGTCGTTGATGTTTTGTTAAGTGTGCAAATACACTGTGCATCTGTGCAGGCACAGATAGCAACTCGGTGTCCTCCTGAGATGAAAGGCTCGGAAACAGGAGAAAGAAGCAGCCCACACAGGGAATGCTCAGTTAATGGCAAGAGCGCTACAAAACTTTGTGTATTTGTTTTTAATTTGATTGAAGTTTACTTCAAGCTTCATCTAAACACTTGAACTCCATTGTTGTTATTCAGACAGCCTTCAGACAGCATTCCTGTTCAGATTCTGAACTATGGGAAACTTCTGCAGAAAAAGGGCAACAGCTTGGAATTTGATGGTGGTCTGGATCTTACCCAAGTTTCCATCCAGATTTTCCAGCCATACCACATTTTCCCTATGAAGTTGTCTGATTCGAGGGCTTTCACTAAATGAGGATCAGCAATGAAAAATAACTTTAAACAAAGGTAACACTATATTGTACATTTTTTGACATGAACACTCCAGCATTTCTTTAAGTAGTCATACAATTATGTCTCTATTTATATGCTTTAATACAGTGTCTTTATTGTTACACACATATTTTTTGTCAGACAGATTCATGACAGAGGTAAGACTACCAGGCTCTACCTTTTTAAAGTTACGATTTGTTCAAGTAGCACCTTTTGTAGATAAAACATCCACATTGCTGTTTTAGTACTGAGAGCTGCTTGAAAAGCCTCAGTTTCTTCACATTCGGAAGCGTGTGACTGCAGTGGTTGCAGTACAAGGAAGGAAGGTAGCTGCTACCTGCCTGCCTGCCTGTCTGTCTGTGGAGGGAGAGTGAGATCCACCACAAGGGGGCAGCACAGTTCAAGGTAGTGGCACAGCACTCCCATTTACTTTATTTTCTCATTCGATATACACCAAAATATATAATGGTCTATAACTTAACGATTTCTTAACAGTTAAATAGTTAATTAACACCAGCAATTAAGTTTTCACCACCGTTTCCATAGTAAAAAATGTTTTTAAAGATACATTTTGTTTTGTTTTGAAGGGATTTTTGGCTGCAAATAGTGTTTCAATATCAATTATATTAATTAATTATTAATATAATTAATATTAATCACGTTTAGCTGTCCAGGAGAGTTCACACTAAAAATTTACACTACAGAAATTTACTTGCAATGACCTACCATTGAAAGAACAAAGCGCTTTAACACACTAAGCACCTGGAGGGAATACACAGAACAATGAGACTGTACAAGGCCCGAACTTGACTTAGAACCAAGTTCAAAGCCACAGGACAGGACAGAAAGGCACTGCCATGCAGTCTCTTCCCTTCCCACTGTGGGACACTTTGCTGCATTATTTGAATGTCGTAGTTTTCACATTTTGTCTGCTAAATGCTCACCAAACACTTTGGTGTTTTGTCTGCATGTGTACATGTACCCAAACATTGTTTTAAAGATAAATTACCCTCCTCACTTTGTGGATAAAAAGATCTAATAAAAAATCTGGAATATATGATAAAATATATGGTCTACAGCTGTAGCGTTATTGTCTAGAGCTTATATTTTTTCAGCTAAATGACAAAAACTATTGAAATATTCATTCTGTTTGTGCATTATATGTTTCTCAATACGGGCTCATAAGAATACACAAACTGTGTGGTCTTTTGTAAACATTTTACAGTAAAGTGTAATTGATTTCCCCTTGAGAGGGGCCTAAAACAACAGTGACACACTGGATTAAAAATTGCTGCTTCAGAACAGTGGTGGCAGTCCATATTTGCTGGAAATGCCATTCAAATGCTGGAAAGGTCAACAGTCACAATAACTTTATTAGCAGGAAGCTCTCAGCTCAACTCTTTCTGATTGCTTCCAGACTCTTTCTCAAAGCAAATATTGTCGAAATTGTGAGCAGACACTATTTTTGTGGGATCAAATATGAAGCTTTGAAGTCCAAAATGAACAGCATTCTTTCAAATCAAACATGTTCCAGACCTTTCCTGTTTTATTTGTATAACATAGAATTTTTACAAAGGGGAGAAGATGAGCGGAAGTTGTGAAAAAAATGCTACCGTATCCATACTATCAAAGTTTTGTTTCCTTTTGTTTTTTAATGTTATCATGGAATAGCATACACACTATATATATTTGTCTACACGTGCATTTCACAGTGAGGAATGAAAAACATAACAGTTCATTTTATATTTAGTACCTAAAGGCTGATGCTGAGGTTGTCTAGCTTGTTTCATTCCCCTGATCCATTGTAAAAGCACCGGAGTGCAAATGTTGATCTGTGCCTGCTGTTTTTACCACAGTATATTCAGTTATTGTTGCTTCCACTCAGGATTAGGGCTTCATTTTATAGTGGCACACTGTTATACCATAGAGCTACATGTGGGGCTGTGACCGTGGGCAAGCTGCTGAGACCCATGCAGGGTCTGTGGCAGGAGCTGGTGATGAGGAAGGCACTCTCATACCAGAAGGGTGTGTGGTAGGGAGAGTTCAAGTATATGAAGAAATGATCTTACGTCTTTTAAGAGAAAACCCTAGCTGAGCTGATTCATCATTCAACTATTCATCTAAGGAAGTGGATTAAATTAAAAATTTAAATTATTTCACACATTATGTTTCCTTTTTAGATTAAAATAGTATCTGCTATAAATAAGCAATGCGTGGTAATGGGTTTGTAATTCAATATTTGTTTCTCCAGTGGGTCGTGTGTTTGCCCAACAAGGGGGTGATTGTCAAAGCACACCTACAGCTAGCAACTTACGTGTGGAGTGTATTTGGGACCTCGACAGCTGACAGAGCTATATTTGTAAACAAATTAAATTAAATTGCAAATAAAATAATTATAGAAAAAGTAAGTCATTGTATGGACTTCTTTTGATGTCATTGCTGAACTTTTTCAGAGGAAATGGTGTTTACTGTCAGGCTATTGCCAACTCAAAGTTGGCACTTTAGAAGCTTTATTCTGAAAGCATGCATAAGCACACGGGCAACAGCACTGAAGAAATGTCTTGGAATTTTTCAAGGGGTCATGAACACCCTTTTCCTTTCACCCTCAGGTCACTCAAGTGCTGTACAGACATACTCCTGCACACTGCAGCCCTGCTTTGCAAAATTAAAAGCAAATATTAATAGATGCCACCCCCCATGCCAACATATTGGACATGGAGCATTGTTTCACATTCCACATTTATACACAGCTATATAGTTTATGTAGCTTCATGCTGTTTTTTTTCCTTTTTTTTATTTTGTGAAATGCAATTGCTCTGTTAATGTGATTTACTTATCACTTGTCCCAATTATGACATCATCTTTAAGGATACTGATTATAATATAATGCAGAATATTTTAAGTGGTAATGCATAGAGAAGCCCTTTGGTCTTGGCCAAGGCTGTGTTATGTAGTAACATGAGTAAATCAGTGCAGGAAATGTTGCAAATTTAAAAAAAGGAAAAACCTGACATTGTAGTTGAGGCATTTTGGGGTTCTCCAATAAAAGTCACGTATGGATAGCTATTTTTGTATCCAGCTATAACGCAATGATGCATTCATACAACTGCCTGCCTTTGGCCTTATCATCAGTCTTGCCTGCAAAACTGGGTTAGCATCGAAGTGTCCTTATGAGAACCTCCCAAAAGTTTTGATCATTGTGTATTGATGGATGGTCTGCACCTCAATACATCCATATTAAGGAACCAATAACCGTAGTAAATAAGAGTAGGTCTTGCAGGTGACAGAGGAGCTACCTCGGGGCTCTGTCTGAATAAAGCATGAGAAGTCAGACACTTGTGTTGGGATGAGCACTGCTAACCTCACAAGGTTGACTATTATACTAGACCACAGTGATCACAGGTGTTACCTTATGTAATGGTCTTTGTCTCTTGGGCTCCTGCTATATCAAGTACTCAAAAGAAAATTTCTCTAGGGTCACCAGGAAATAAAACGTCCATTGGAGACATTCTTGAGCTGTAGCAGGTATTTTTTACCTTATTTCTAATGGGGTGAAGGTGTGTGTAAACTCACGTTTTTTCAGCCTGTATGCTCAGGCTACTCTAATATGGTTCACTTGGTAGGGGGGCCCTTAAACATTTTTAAGATCTCACACATGAGCACGTAACTTGGCATTGGAACATGGACCAAAAGCAAAACCTTTGTTCGTCAGGAAAAGCAGGAGCGGGTTCTCACTGTGACACACTTGTGGGAAGCTGACGACTTCAAGAAGGAGCCTCATTAATATGAAGACAGGTACTCTTTTGATGAGTTCATAAGCAGTTCGCAGACAGCCGGGAAGTAGCACACTTTACAACACACTGTTCAAAGATCTTCGACATCTGAGGAAAGCCACAAAAGCCAATAATCCTGCTTTCAGAATGCTAGTCCGTACAAGATCAATCCCCGATCAAAACATCAAACAAAACCAAGACTCTCTCTTTTTTGCCCCCAAAAATCACTTACCTGCTGGTGTAAGACATGCTGGCAAAACTATCATTACCAGCGGGACCTGGGATAGGGTGGGGTCTGAGATTCCACAATATTTCCCAGTGATTAAAGCTCATAGTTTAGAGTGCAGCTTTTTTTTTTTTTTTTTTTTTAAATAAAGCCAAAGTCCTACTCCACTGGTGTACCCCCCAGCTTTGAGGAAATGATCAGCAGAAGGGGCTTTCATGTTTATCTGTGTACAAGAACAAAGCAAGGATTAGCAAACCTACTTTCATCCACTGATCAGCGACAATGCAGAGCATCTCCCCAGGGGAAACGCTGTGCCAGCACTGCAGGGATCTGCCCGGCCCTAGTGAGAATCATTATGGTAACTGTACTGTACACACCTCACTTGCCTTTACCACTGTTCCTCCCCTGTTAGTCCATTATGCAGTTTGCACTTTACTGTAACATGCATCTTACTTTGAGAGACTTGCACAGTTTTACTTCTGTGATTCTGCATGTTAAGTGGGTGACATAGCCATACCCAGAATACATGCCATTTCTTCCAGACTTGCCAAATCTAAATGCCAACTAACCTTAAGTTTCCGCTGCTGCTTGAGGGAACAGAAGCAGAATCTTCTCTCCTGATGATACACCCTCTTTTGGGAACAGCTGTTCTCTGGTGTCTTCTGTTCAGGTAACAGCATCTCCTCTGATGCTGATGAGGCTACTGCCCATTTAACAAGTACATATTTAAAAAAAAAAAAAAAAAAAAAAACCCCCCAATTACTTAAAAGGCACATCTTACCATAACTAGACAACTGAGGTCTTCAATGGAAAGGGAGACAGTTATTGGAATAGCTTTTTGGTTACTGAAACACAGAGGTTTGCCTTCAACATGGTGATAAAGTCATAAAGTGAAATTTTCAGGCTAAAAAAAATAATTTAAACCTCTCAGAAACTGACCTAGTCAATTAGGTTGTACATGCTGTTCTTCATAAACTAGGAAATTTGCCTAGAAAAAGGGAAAAAAAAAAAAAAAACCCCAAAAACTACCACTGTAATGGACATTAGTTACACTTGCTTTGATCATTCCAGGAACTACCCCATGTATGGCTTTCAGAAAGACTGTCAGCTGAATATATTTTGGAAACCACTTTCATTTCTTATTGATGCTATAATTGAATTATTGCCAGTAATTCATTTTGATACAACAGACAATCGGCATCTGATGCAAATTGGTATTAGTTTCTTGGCATTTAAATTGATGTCCTTGACTCCATTAACTTGGACCTATAATGCATTCTAGTACATTAGTAAATAGACCAGACTGATTAATCACAACTTCATTGGAATCATTTGCTTCCTGGTTCTTAATGAAATTTCTGACATTGATAGTAAGGGCAAGTCTCACCTGTGTCTTTCGCAAACTACAGAGGTACCAACAACTGTTTTTTTCTCTCCCTACTCCTCACCTGCACCATATTTCTAAGCTTAAATTAAAAGTGCACCTTTTAAAGTTTGTGCTAGAAATGTTCCCTTGCATGATGGTAAAGCATGAATAGTTTATCTTTCTGTCTTTCATTCCTGTGCAATTCAGATCACGCTTAAGCGCAGAAAAGTACAGCCTTGCCCCATACAGCTGATGATAAAAATATAGTATATATTTTAACATTTTTCATAAAATGGGCTTATTATTCAGTACAAAAGGATTTTTCTCCCATTATGCAGTCATGTCATATGATTTGCATTTTATGCATTATCCAAAACAAAACCAACTACTTTAACGCAACTTAGAAATTTAGTGCATTAAACATCATGAGAAGCAGAACAATGTTGCTATAATTAGCATGTTAGCTTTTTATTTATATGATTCTTCAAAACAAATACAAAATAAAGAACTTTTGTTACAGACATTATAAAATGTCTAATGTTATTATTACTGTAAATGAATTAACCCCATTGTGTGAAGGATATGTGTGTGAAACAGTGCCTTTTCAACACCGTGTATAAAAAGTATGCTTAAAATTCAGTTACCTTAGCTGCTCACTGTAAGTCTTTCTCATCTTTATTTCTATTGCTTGTCCTATCACACTGAATAAAACAATGAGAATTACCCCTCCAAATTAACGTTTCACTGATTATTTTGTAGGCCTATTTATTTGATATACAGCTGAAATGTTTCAATAAGGAAGAAGAAAGATGTGTTTTTGAAGTGCTGCATTTGCCTTGATGTTTCAGAGGGATTATTTTCTAAAATATTTTACTAAAATTTGTAAACAGCCATGGGTTATGTCTCTTTTGTGCCTCTCTCTCTGTGCAATATGATTTTAATCATGATTATGTCTTTACACACATAATCTCCTGTATTGCTGTGTGTATATTCTTGTTGAATTGGTGAGTGAGATGCTGCAAATGAAGAGTGAAAGTAAAGATCTAAGACGTTTAGGTTACCTGTACCCAGTGTTATCAATAGGGATGCCATTTCTAATGATCACATTTGAAAAGACAAATCAGGGAAAAGACTGACTTGGCTGAATTGTTTTGATTGACAGTTTGACCAGGGAAGTGTTAATGTGGACAATAATTACATTTTTTGGGCCTAAAAAACAGAATTAACCCGTGTGTCTGCTTGAAAATGTAGGGTTGTAACTCCTGTAGTGTAGCAGAAATGGTCAGTTCTCTCAGACAAATCTGAACAAATATTGAAAACTGTGAGGTGCAAATGGTAACCAATTACGAGTATGAATCACAAAGCTCACAAAGGCTTTATGTCCATCTGCATTCCGCCTGCTTATTGGTAATGGGCTTTTAATTTTTGTGTGTCATGCTGTTCACTCTCTGACCTTTCACATGTGCAAGAGAGTGCTAGGAATAAACAGTTGTGAGCCATCAAGCACAGGGGACATGAGTAAGAATACCAACGACAGCCACACACCCTCATTAGGGGATGCTCACCAACACACCCGTCTCTCTGCGTCCCCCTCCATCACCTGACAGATGGGCTTAGTGACAGGCCTCTGCTCCCAATGTCACGACCATCCCTGTGCCATGGTCTCTCAAACACACACACACACACACACACACACACACACACACACACGCCTTTCTAAGATGAATATAGACACACAAAAGTGCTTTATGCATTTCATCACTTTCTACAGTTTCCCCAAATGTCACATCTAACCATGTTTTTCTTACATGCAGCCCCTCCACACACGCAGAACTAGAATTTATTTTTAAAATAATTGATATATACACTGTTGATATATACACACGTCTGTGCCCTCAAATTCATTGCTGCTGGGAAGTAAGCTTTATCATCAGGAATATGACTTCAAACACAGGTCAGAAGTAGGATTTCAAATAAAAAAAATGTGAAATAATATTGCCGACTTGTCACAGCTAAATGGGAACATAGCGATGTCCATGGCAGGTGTATGTGTTCTATACCCATGTGGTTGTCAGCAGACAGCACCTCTTTGAGGAATGGCAGCTGAGGGGCCCAGCACTAATGCATCACCAGTTTATTACTTTAAGTGACCAAAAGGAGCCAATTCTTCCAACAATAGGAACATGAATGCAAGTACTCTGGCTCAGTTCAAATGCTAATATTTGGGGAGTTTCCTTTCACTAAATCTATGAAGTTAATGAGACAAATTAATGACATTACACCTCAATTCAATGTGAGCATAACTCATAATTATTGATAGCTCTGGTTAAAAGAATACTTTTACTAAGAAAAATTGTGCCATTAGTACAAGCTGAATACAAACCAGGGCTGACAGAGCACTGTGCTCTCAGGGTTTATCTGGCTCTGGTAATTGTCATAAGCATTTTAAATGGATTGCTTCTGCATTGGGATGTGACGTTTCATTCATCAGTCCCATCCGCTGAAGGAAATGTTTCCAATATATTTTCAAGTGACGTTAGAATAACTTTGTTGATTCATTTAAAAAGACTCATGTAGCTCATGGGTGTTCTTACTATAATTAATTTTCAAGAACCGTGTTTTTTTCTGAACATTGCAGTCATCGGTAATAATACTAAATTCCTACCTGTTTTAGATGTTTCTACTCTTCATAGGCAATTTTACACTGGGTGTGATTTGGTGCATAAAATTACATTATAAGGCATGATAGAATTTCATACAAGTGATGTGGAACAAGATTTTTCTCTCATAATTGCCAATGACATATTTTAAAAAAGCTAAAAAGTTTTTTTTTTTAAATATTTTCTTTCATTTAGGTTCCAATGACATATTATAAAATTGGTTATAATGATCTGAGGACTTTGTGCAGACAGACAGTAACAACAGAGTACAGTCAGCCACACCACATTATCACATTATCATATCTCATGGGCTGGTGTTCCTGGAGGATGTTGCTTGTGTGTAATACCCACCTTCTCAAAGCACATTCCCCTTACTGGCCTCTTCCGTGTTGATGAAGTCGCATTAATGGTCAGAGAGTCTCTGAAGCCCTCCATTATTTTGACATGTGATAATTGGATTTGCTGCTGGATTAGTTTGCAAGTGCAGGACTCACACCCTGCTGGTTTGTCATGTCGGAAGAGCTTCTGGCCGGTTTTGGGAACATTGTCAGGCTGCACTTTCCTGCGACGATGACTAGGGCAGCCGAAGCCCCCAGGGAACTCCATCTGTCCCCAGTGACACCACAACCAGGGTTAAATGCATGGTGTTGGGGTTAAAGCTGTGATCAGTCTAACAGTGTGTAATGGATCGGCTTGTCTGCAGGTATAATGCTGTCATTTCTGTGGTTTTGGTCAAGTCTTGAAAAAGCTTAATGTCCATTTTTCTGGCAGTCAAAACTAAATAGCTGGTTTGTGGATAGCTGTTGGATTGCCCATACATCATTTTATGTATTGCATGCATTTTGTAAACATTTTTAATGATTATAGAAAAAAACACTATTATGATAAAACAAGGCACACTGGTGCAGCAAGTCGCTTTGGTGCCTCACAGAACCTTGGCTGTGCTTTGGGATGTGGAACTGAATCTGTTTGCGTGAGTCCCACAGTATCATTATAATCCATTTTATGGTATGTAATTGGAACCCAAAGGAAAGAAAATATACAAAAAAAAAAACTTTTTAGAAGCTCTTTTCAAATGTATTTAAATTTATTCAATCTGTGTTAGTGTGTGCTACATTGCTCTGCTATTTAACTGGGTGAATCTAGTGCATATGGCATTGTAGGTCACCTTGGACATCAGCACTAACAATATACCAACCATTGCAGGTCACTTAGGAGAAGCATCAGCGAAGTGAATAAACGTAAATTTCACTAAATAATACAAATTTTTGGGGTTTTAAAATCTTATTTCAACAACCATGCATAGAGTACATTAAAGCTTAAATGGAAATTTCCTTCCTGAAAGATAGATGTCTTAATTATATCATCAGGTACAGATTGATTTATGTAGTTTAATTATTTCACTGTTATTATTTCTGATCCAGACATAAATAAGTTGTTCTGTATGTTAATCTGTTTGAATGCATTAATCTCATTAATTTGCAGAATTAATATAGTTTTATCTAACATTGCAGAGTTGCTGCAGTGGTGTGTACCGGGTTCATGAATCACAGCTGTCAGACAGAGGGAGAAGATTAATCAGGATACAGGGTGCCTCCATTTGCCCCAGCCTCTGTGGAGGGAGGATTCTGGAACACCTGCTGATACATGTAATTATTTCATCTGCTTCTTTTCCCTGCAGTCCTGTGCAAGTGTACACCTGACAGAGGTAATAACAATGTGAAATATATTCAAAACTCCAAACTGTGTGCAATTTCTGTGTGGTGGCATGAAGCACACATGAGGTCCAAAAATACCTGCCAGGGTAACTCAGTACTTTGCCCAAGGGAATATTTTTCCTGATTAGTACTTGTGTCATTTGGATCTGAAGGACTCCTGTTTCCACTTATAACTTACACAATCACATTCTGAGTTGAAATTTTTGCACAAATAAGGTGTGATTACATGACATTTAATTTCATAATTGTTGTCAGAATGAAATACAAACTATGTTTGAGCAACAGTACGGTACCACACAATAAAACATATTTTGGAAACCTATAAATCACAGCAAGGAAAATATTTCATTTATAAAACATGTTAACATAAGAGTCTTTGTCTGAAAGTATCTTTGTATTTTAACATTATATGTATGTGTGGCTGCCATGCGTAATCCAAGAGTTCTAACTCTCCTGTCTGTTGTAACAACAAAGAAAAGTGGAATGTTAATTTATGTGTAACATAAAAAATTAATTTAGACACATATAATCTGGAGCTTTAGTCCCTGTCTTCACTCATGGGCTGAATCAGGAGAGGAAAAAGTGCTGCACATTGCTGCTGGATAATTTCCACCACTCAGGAAATGCTCTGGTTTGTCAGTCAAGTCAGTCAAAATGAAAATATTTTTAGAGCTTAAATTGACTGCTTGGTTTACCATTTTTTCAAGTATCTTCATTTTTATGCCATTTACAAAATTGCAATCAGTATATGTGTTTTTTTTACAGTGAACTGACCATGCTATGAACTGTTTTTGCAATATGGTACAAATCATTGTTATTTCAAATCGTATGTGAACAAAACCCAAAGTGAAAGATTTGCATATTTTCACAGCAATAATTCTTGGGCTTTAAGGCCTGAAACCTCTATACATGTCATATCCAATCCCCAGTACAGGTGTTTTAGTTTATCAATGGGAGGAAATGGGATCTTTACACCCAATTTCATCTGAAGTGACTCAGGATTTACATGTAGGGTATCCAGTGACCTTGGAAAATAACTTCCAGATTTTAACTATTTGCAGTGTAATGAAGGGACCTGCAAAAGGACATAAATGCATGTAGTCTTTCAGAAAACTGTTTACAACTTAGGTACTGTCAGTTTAGCTGATAGTTAGGTGGAAATATATTTTACTTAAGCATAAAATCTGATTTTTTTTTAGCACAAAAAAGTGTTGTGGCATAAATCACCAAAATGATGGAAACAGCACTAGAGTCTGTGTACCTCTTCAAATCTACGATGCTGAAACGTGATCTATTATAAGGCACAAAACAAACAGGGAATCTCCCAGTGAAAGTGTTGACCTCCCCCTTCCAGCGGTACTTAACCCAGAAGGGCCCCCGGATGTGTGCTAATGGTTGCGAGCTGGCAGACGTGGCGTGGCCCCCAGCAGGAGCGTTCATGTGTGTGCCATGTGGGGGGAGTTTGGCTGGCAAACAGGGCCTGCGGTGTAGCCACCGGGGAGAGCAGACGGCCCTGGAGAGCCTGCAAAAGGCCACACAGTGTAATTTAGCACCACAAACAGCTGTTCACGCATCCCTTGCCCTTCTAACAGCACTTCTACATTTTCCCATAGCCTGCTTGTGTCTAGAACACCACAGCTACTCCATCCCATGTACAAATGCTGTTTTCCGTTTAATCGTTGACAGATTTGTTTTCCCACTTGCGCCACAGTGATGTGTTCCAAGCCTTAATAACCCAGTGGTTTAAGTTGTGTGACACATCTGAAACCCTTCTGATTGATCTGAAATTTTGCTGAAGGACTTCTGTCCAAATCTTAATTTTAAAAGCCTATACTTCTGCCTGTCTCTTGCATATATGAAGGCATGAGCACTGGATGGTGTAACACATTTTAATTTTGGCAGCATGTAGGAGTAGGAGGATTTAATGTGACTAGATTTTCTCTGAATGTCCCTGGTAGACACAGAACCATATGGAGCCATAATGTTCAATATGGATTCATGCAACTTAGGTCCCATTTGGGAAAACTAAGCGAGCAACTCTTATTTGGAAACTATAAAGGTTTCATGGATATTGGTCAGTGTATAAATTACATGCTGTATTTCCTGTTGAAGTTTTTTGCCATGCCTTAATAATATAACTATAAAATCCTGAGTATTTATACATCTTAATAAGTCTTTCCTTTAATCATAGCACAGCGGTAATGGCCTGCGGAGCTTAAACTGGTAACTTGCACGTCGTAAATCACCGTCATTTATAACTACACTCCCTGCTGTACCTTTTTGTAAATTCCAGTGCATTGTCGGTAAGTGACCAACATTTCCTCATTTTTGGGTGTTTTTGCTGTTGAGTTGACTCACTGCAATTCTTTATTTATAGAGGAAGCCACAGTGATAAATTTGGTAGGGTTACTGCTGCTTGAAGTGCATAGTTTCAAAGATACTAATTTTACCCAGAAGTTTTGCATTGCATTTAACTCATTTTTTGTATATATGTATTTATTTGAGGCATTTAGGCAGTTAGGCTAATAAAAATTGAGTTCTTTTGCACGCCACCCGTCGGTCTGAAACTATGTCATGTTTTTTCCTGTCATTCAACAATAAAGTCATTGTGGGCACCATCATCCATGAGAATGACATGGATGATTTTTCCCAGAGGTAATTTTCTTGCATTGGGTATGTTTAAAGGTAGTTGCTGCATTTAATGAACAGAAAGCTCTCTGTGCTTGTTTAGGGCAGCTTGGGGAAGACGTGGGCCGTCCTCTCAGCCGTGATTACTACACCTTACTGAGGGGGCAGCTGGGGGCTCGAGGACAACGGAATCATTTTCATTCCTGAATGTGGGATTTGATCAGTGTGCTCAGTGCCATTGGTAACTATTTTTCTGTGGTGGATTGCCTCCACGTCCAAACAAAGGATGTTTTGATAGAGAGGTCAAAGGCAGAGCCCCCTTTTCGACTGAATAAAAGAAAGAGGAAATTACATACTAATGGCTATTGGCCATCATGGTGGTCCAGTGATCAGGATTACACAGCTGCAGCATGTGTTAGTGAAGAGGTGAGCTGGAATAGAAATGGTCACTCGGAAAAGGAGCATATCACTACGAAAAATAAGTCAACACAAAGAAAAAATTGGTTTGGATAGAGAAATAATAAAGTGAATATTTAAGAAAGAACTAGGAGTTTGGGAAAGCAACACTTATCCACGTGAATCTGACTGCAGGCTTTCTTTTTAAAATGCAAGAATAATACTTAAAATACTCCTTTGAATATCATTTGGATTTTTTTTATTTCTTGAAATTGTTCTGACCAGTTCTTCTAAACATCTTCATTTATTTTTTTCTCCAAAGACAAGTGAAATCTTTTTCCAAATAACACCACAGAATTCAAGGTGGTCATGAAAAAAATAAAAACTGCACTTTTGCCTGCAGTATGTATTTTCCAGCTTTTCTTCCCTGATGTGTTGAGTACCATCCTAATGAAAAATCAATGGGTCCACTTGAGAGGGTCCACAGAGCTTGTGTAGCAGGTTATGTAATTTGATCATATCAATCATAACCATGTTAGAGGCAATCCATCTGACTTTAACAGGGCTGGGGTCAGCAGGGGAAGACCGCAGCTCTCTTGCCATCAATTACCACTTATTATAGAGGTTTATTCTTCCTGGGAGTATAGCCAGCCACCATAAATAATATTAACCAGCCCAGTCCCATCAATCAATAATGCTTCTATTGGCCCAGTTTTAATGCTAGCTACAAAAGCTCCGCTACCTAATCAATAGCAAGGCCCCTCCAGACAGCTGCTCCAGCTCCTGCACACCACTGACAGGTAAAGTGAGCCCTGTAGGCCCTAAGGGTGGACAAAGATGCAGTGCTTCCTGATTGTCCAATGTCCTTCCCAGGCTGGACTGTCTGCTCACTTCCTCCAAGCCCTTGGATATTTACTGTGTGTCACAGGACTTTTTGTGCAGTTGCGGAATCATTTGTTGGCCATGCTGGTTTCTACATCCAATCCTCCGCTACTCATATGCAAGGCGTAATTGCAGGTGACTTTCACAAGTGGGAATTTCACAAGTATACTTTCCCCCTGATCTTATAGTTCTTTCCACTGGTTCTGCAAGGGCTGATGTACTGTGAGAAAACACTAGTTTGAATTTGTCCAGAAACATGCCGAAGGGTCTCTGTGGTGCAAAAGGGAGTGGTCACTGGCTAAAGTAGAATATTCCACTCAGAACACATGCAGTCACTGTCTGCATAAGCCTCACCAAAATATCCATGCCGTATAGTCCAATCACACAAAAGCCTAAGGAAATGGGCCTAGAAAATGTTGGTGGTGTTTTTGGATTCTACTGTCACAGAGCCTGCAGACTGCAAAGCCCAGTTAGGCTTCCACAGGCTACACATCCATTGTAAAGGGCATTTTTCCAAAGAAGGCTATATAGCATATAACAGTTAGTATTTCTTATCTTGTCCCGTTAACTTGGATCTGTGCTGCTGGTCCCCATTTCCAAAATATGGTAGTATTTCTAAACTGGATATGTCTGAAATAACCTTTATTTTCCCTCCAGGGGACTTTCATTCATTACAGTTATTAATCAAAACAAATGGGCTCCTTACGTTTACCCAGCATCACATTTCCTTTAATAAGGGCATCTTGGGTGTGTATTTGTGAAAAGGTGGAATGAAAGGACATTCTTTTTAATTTGAGAGACATGTGTCTTGTGCTGTTTGCAGAAATTCAGGTTGTAAAAAAGGAGAAAATTGTTGCATTCATAATTATGATAATAGTGTTTTTGACAGTCGCCACCACAAGCTAAGAACAAAGAAGTCTTTTAAATGAGTGTAAGACGGGTGGGGGGTGGGGTGGAGAGTGCAAAGACGTCTGGACGACCAGTTGTAACAAAAATCTATGGCAGGAGCCAATGAGGAGATGACTCAGTTCCTATTCAAAGTATAAGGTTCAGTCTCACCTCATGGGCGCCTATGCCATACTGGCGTCCATCGACTAATTCTGGCTCTTCTGTTGGCTAGACATGAAACTATTGGTGAGAGAGAGACAGATGGTATACATGTATTTGGCTGTGTATTAAAAAAGTTTTAAAAGTAGCTTAGTTTACCAATAGATCGTGTGTCAAAATGCTTTGAAGAATTTTTCTTTTCTCTATTGAAAATTTAAACAGAAATTAAATTTAGAAATACAACACTGGTATCACCTACTTCAAAATGCATTGTACATTTTTTTTTTTAAATTACAAAGTATTATGCAGCCCGAATGAGCAAAATTCCTCTAAATGTCCAACATCTGGTCTCAGTTGTAAGTCAGTTGTATACAGTTCTATTTTCCTACTGAAGTCTCCAAAACATGCAGACAAACTGTATACTAAGCTTCTTGTTGTGAAAATATGTGTTTTGGAGTTTCATGATATAGCACGATGTGTATATTTTTATTTATTTAGTCGATGTCTTTCTCCAAAGTGGCTTATAAGGTCAAGTTACTAACAGCAGTTTAACCATTTCTGTCACTGGGAAGTTTTGCCAAGGTAGTTCAAGGTAAGTGCCTTGCTGATGGGGACTACAGCAAGAAGTACAACTCACACTTTGGTTTTCTAGCCACTATGCCACCTGCTGCCCTACTTTTTATTACCACTTAATAATCTAATATTTTAAATGTCGTGATTAAATATAACAGTTGTAGCTGTACTTAGAAGCAGCTGAAAAATCAATTTTACTATGAACACAACACCAGTTCCTGTGAATAAATATAATTAACATATTTGTATCCACAGTTGTTACTTTACATTTTAGATTAATCTGTCCAGTTAAAATCTGTGGCTGTGTGTTTAAAACTGCTATTATTTTGTGGCAAAGATAGAAGAATTTGTTATTGTTATTTAAATGCTGGACAATTTGGGGTTAGTCTATAATATAGTTGTACAGATTAGAGTTCAGTTTCAGCCTTGGTTATTTATATATGCTGTAGAATGATGTTTTGAAATCTGTCTCTCTGTTTAAACACTGTAAACAAAAGGTCATCAATCATAAAAAACAACAAACTTGACAGCCATAATTGTTCCCAGAGATGTTCTTCTTAATATGACTTTCATTACACATGCTTTCAGTGCCCTAAAAGAGTTATTTCACTTTTCACATGCAGATATTCCATTCAGCAGTAGAAACTGCAGAAATTAGGCTATTTAACAATTTTAGCATTAATGCTATGACATAAATATTGACTGTTTTTATTGCAAGCTTTGAAAACTATTGAGTGGTAATATCCCCTCAGAGCAGACAAAGGGATGATTTCGTGGATTCAGATTAAGCCTAGTCCTAGACAACAAAGGGTTTTCCATAAAGAATCCCCATTGGCAGTATAAATTAGTCCAAAAATAGGCTTAATCTTTGTCCAGAAAACAAGCCCCAAAGGGTTTAGTTCTGTAAGTTCAGCAGGTTTTATAGTCACCTGATGAAGCACATGATCAGTCACATGATTGTGACCCAACTGGACAGGAGAACATGAATAAAAGGACAGGGGGAGCAGTTTGTGGCATCTACCATTACTTTCTGTGCAGAGTGACAATCGCAGATGGAAGCCATCTGTTTTGACCCTGCAGAATGTGAAGTCTGTGTCTGCTTTTCTAACAGAAGCATAAGTTCAGATGAGTCCTCCTTGCCATTTTAATTAGCCATATCCTCTAATTTTGCAATAATAACATTGTGTAGCACAAGAAGTTGAGACTAACCCCCCACGCCACCTCCTCAGTCTAGCACTGCCTCCCCCACACCTGGAGAAGAACAACAAATACAGATGAAGTGCTTGCATACATACAGACTTGCGTAAGAAACTCAGTACCATTATAAGCTCTTCTAAACTTTTTGAGAAGTATTTAATATTTATTTTTTATGAAGAGGACTAACATGATAATTGAAATGACACGCCAAAGCTTTGCCCAAAGCACAAACAGATAAAAACTGCTATATTTACCTTAAGTTCTGACCAGGGTTCTTTACTGTTCTTTCTTATTTACAATATGTTGGAAATACCAGTGTGAAACGTGGAGTTTTTCATGTTGCTGACATTTACATTAGTTTTATTTCTTTGGCTGATGCTATTCCCTAAAGTGACATGCAACACAGAGTAAACAAAAGCACATTTCACCAGAAAGACAGAGGCATAAGATAAGGATAGGTGATTTTCAAAGCACAACAAGTTTGTCCAGTCTAATAACACCGTTTTTCCTGTCTTCCTGTCCCACATTACCTGAGTAGCTGCATATAGAATTGATGAGGAGCCCCAACCTGTTCACTGTACCCTACCAACTTTTTGAGTAGTAAACCAACTCTCAGTCCCAGCGAAGTTCTTAAGTAGGACAAAACAACTGAAGATGGACTGCAGAAGCCAGAAGATGAAACTAGACTGTAAAACCATGCAGCACAACCTGATATCTTGCTTCAGAGAAAGATTTGTACTATAGCCAACAGCTTATTTTTTAAACAGTGCCTAAGGTTTTGCTTTTTTGCCTTTACACTGTTAAATTTTTTTTATAATATGGAAAAAAAACTTCAGATGTCTGCAGAATGCCACCTCACAGTTGGTCACTCTTTTGTTTCAAATGCAGAATGGCTTCTCACAAAAGGAATGGCAAAACGTAAATAATTTTTTTTAATGTTGTGTAAATGGGAAAAAAAATCTACCTTTGACTGGGTCTCCCAGGGTTACTGCATACAATGGGCTGCACTGTAAAAATGTGCTTTGCACTAAAGTTTGCGTTAGTAGTTAGTAATTTTTCATGTACCACCTCTTCTTATCATTTATTAAAGTGAGGTTATTAATACTTTAGCAAGGACTTATACATGGATAAAACTTAGTGTTACTGCTATACTTGCCAAATGTGTGCTTTCTTTTCCCTGCAAGGCAACAGCTGAATTAACCAGGAAGTAACTGAACACATCAAACAACAAGTTCAGACTCTGGGATGAACTAATTATATTTTGTCTAAAATTGCTAAAGTGATTTTTCTCACCTTCTTTTAAAGCCTATGATGAGAATGGATTGTTGCTACCCAGACCTGGATCCTTGGCCCCTAAGGAACCCTTTCTTGTCCACTGTCCTTCAGTTTCCTTTCTCTTGCATCCTTCGATGGAGCTCCTGTTAACATTTTTTAGTTGTTGCCCCCATTTGTGTCAGTGTAAAGAGGTTAACTCATTACAGTAATGCTGTGTTGATACAGTGAAAGCATCCCTATAATAGCAAAATACACTGAATACCTAAAGTACTTCAAATTGTGTATGGAAGTAACCTCAGCCCCCTTTAATGTACCAGTATTCATTTCTCCACTAAAACATGTCTCATGTATCCCCCAGTGAACCTGTATAACACAGGGATTCTATCTTCCTGGCTCAGAATTGCCACTTGAGGTCTTAAAATGAATTTCATTCCCTTGTCTGCATGGGGGGTCCAAGCTTCTCTGAGGCAGGGGCCAAGAGCTCATGTCAGCAATAGCTAGCCCAGCATCACTGGATGCTGCTGTGTGCTGACTGTGAATTGCATGTTTAAAACAAAAAGCTACACAATCACAGGGAGGAAACAAAGAAAAACACAAAGAAAACACTGACATATGAGATTATCTCTAATTGTTTTGTGTGAGTTTGTCTGTAGGCTTATGTATTGACCTGTGGCTGACATCTGTTTTTCACTTCATAACATAATTAGCATTTGACATATGGGTATAATAGCTCGATCCACTTTAATATCTTCTCTGCAATCTCATTGATTTTTTTACTGCTCCCTGGAACAATTATAGTAATATCTTTACATAATTAGTTTATGCTTGCAGAATTATTCACTTATTAATAGGAAAATAGTCATGCTTCATATTTGCCACATAACAAAAATTAATTCAAGTGGTCCATGGAGAGATAAGTGAGAATATATAGTGAACAGCTCTGTTTTTTCCTAGTCATTGTAGAAAGCCTGTGTTACAGATATACTGGCATTATTCATGTTTTCAATACATTTTTTATACAGCCACATAAGGAAATGTCTCTGAAGTCAATAGCAGTTGATTGTCACTTCCTAAATAAAGCTCCTCGAAATAATTAAGTACAGTGTTTCCAGCAAGTACCTAATCAGATGATAAAAGCGTCGGTCGGTGTTATGTTAAGTTTTCAAAAGGATTGCATTTGTCTGACCTGTGTCATCTCCATTGATCCAGGGTCCAGAGCAGTGCTTTCCCCTGAAGTGAAAATGCATAATTGGTATTGGGTTGCAATGCCCTTTCTCAGTTCATGGAGATGGTTTCCAGTAATATTAATGGATGTACACTCTCAGGAGCAATATGGCCATATTATGGCAGTTTGATGAAGCCAACGTACATCGTTCTTATTGAGAAAGTCTGCTTTACAGAGCTGTGGACTTCCTTTGGCTTTTTTCAGACCAACAAAAAAGCAATGGCATGAAGCTAAAAGCACAATTTTGTCAGTTTTGTTACTGTATAGAGTACAACCGGTGACAGTTAGTCAGTATGCTGGTGTGGGCCTCTCAGAAGCTGCTGGTGTTCTGCTTATCCCTAATACCCCTCTTCATATTTACCTGGAGAGTGATGGTGTCACAAACTATTGCTCTCTAATTGTTCTGTGAATAATATTGTTTGCATTGGTTAACAGAGAGAGCAAAATATAGCATTGCCTTTAACTTGCATTAAATAGTGCTTCAAAGTATTTTAAGGACATTTGTTTTTTGCTTGTGTTGAATACAAGACAGACATACAGAACAGATAGCATTAGGTCCTTAAAGAAGGGATCAAGAGGTGTCCTGCTTCTGTACTTTTTTTACTGTCTCAGCGCTATTTCTCCACAGACTTGCAGGTTTCAAAGTCATGTCTCTGTCACAGATTTTACTGCATACAAAAAAAAACATTTTCCATAGCCACATAATGTTAGCACAGGAGCGTGCAGTCAATTTGTTAAATGTTTGAGGCTATATTGCAAAGGGTGATACTGAAAAATATTGATCATTGATCATTGATTGATCATTTTTAACTGCTTTATCATGGTCAAAATTGTGGCAGGTCAGAGCCTATCCCAGAACCACGGTACACATGGCTGTGAAACTACACCTTAGATGGGATGCTAGTCCACTGCAGGATCACTACACACACACACACACACACACACACACACACACACACACACACACACACACACACACACACACACACACACACACAGAGACACACACTAGNACACACACACACACACACACACACACACACACACACACACACACACACACACACACACACACACACACACACACAGAGTCATACACTATGGAGGATTCAGAGTGACCAGTTTACATGAAACATCTGCTTTTGGCCTGTGGGAAGAACCCCACGCAGACATGGAGAGAACATGCAAACTCCACACCCAAACAGCCCAAGCACTATGACACACGAGTGTTACCCACTATGCTGCCACAAAGTGTCGAAAAATAAATTGTGCTAAATGTATGGTTACTTCACATTTCATATGTAGAAAAAAAATTAAACGTATATTGAAATATACAATTCAAAAGGGACTCGTTTGTAACTAAGTGGTTGGATAACCTTGATGAAGAGGGTTCTAGTTATGACCTTTGGAGCTGTGTGATCAGCTTGCGGGAGGCGGCCATAGCCGAGCTTCACTCACCAGTGAGGTTGTAGTCTTGATCTGAAATGAATGCTGCAGGGTGGGATACTGTTGTTGTAGCCTTGTGAGACGTTTTCACCCCTCATTATCCTAGAAAATATCCAGCTGTATAAATATATACTATGTCAAGTATGAGCTTTCGAAGCTTTGGATGAGGGTGTTTGTTCAGAAAATTAGTGATTCAGAGCAAAAATAATGACTTGCATTTATGAACATGAGACTATCTCGTGATAAATAAAGGGTACAAATCCCATTGTACATTTCACCAGGTCAAGTGCTTACAATCCAAAATCTGAATTTAGAAAAAAAAATTTGATTTCCCACCATTTGGTCATCTTTGGATGTCTCCTTGTCTGATAATGTGGTACTAGTTTAGTTCCAAGGTAACATGTTCTGGTTTTTCTGCCATGGAGGTACAAGATCTCTACCTGCTGCTGGCCTCTTGTTTACTCAGCTGTAGGATTGCTGTGTCCAGTCAGGAACAGGTTTTTAAATATTTAATTTTCCGAGGAAAACATAGTTACCATTGTGAGAAAACAACCAGAAATAAATCATTGTTATAGCTCTGCAATCAGCTTGATTGTGTCATTATCTGTGTTAGACTCAATGGGAAAAGGAGTTTAAGGAAAGAAAAAAAATATGAATTGCATAACTTCCTTCTTTTATTTGGTGCCATGTGGATTTGGTGGATATGAGAATGAAGAGCTGAAAAACCATTGCATGGGAAGACTGTCTGTGGTCCTCCAGAGATTCTCCCTTCTTCTCACTGGCTTACTGGACAACCAGGAGATGGCGCTACTGTTTCTCCACAGTGAGCCACCCTTCTCTGTGGCCAGCCTGTCTCAAAACAAAACATGCAGACACTCCTCACTTCCACATACCACGTGCACCCCCAGAAAGCTGTTAAAAGTCCAGCTTATTTCCTGAATCGAGGCAAATGTTTCCCAAATTAACTGGCAATCTCCTACTTGTTTTTAAGAAGGAGAAAAAAAGAAGTTTTTTATTGGTTGGGCTTTCTGTTTTCTCTGTTCTGCATCTTTGAGCTTTTTTCTTTCGATCGAAATAGCGTGAAAGGCTGTGCATTGCAGTGCAGAACCTGGTGTGGTTTCTGCTTTCAGTGCCGAATGGTTCTTGCTGGTGGATGTATGGTGCCAGGTAGACAGACTGGGCTAAAGGGTCCTTTAGGGTGATGACAAACACACTGATGTAAGTAATAGCAAAAATGGATGTTTCTTTCCTTTATGTTACTGTAAGGAGAGGATGCTGATGACAGCCTTGTTTTTTGATAAAGAATTAATGTTCACCTTCAAAACAAACTCATTCCAGTTAATCTTGTTTCCAGCTTTGGAAAACTGCCTAATACCTAAATGATTATTCTAGATGTGCAAGTTGGAGGTTCAGAGCTGTTTTTTTTATTTAAGTTAATCCTGTTGAAATAAAAAAGGAAAAGAATTGGACATGTACTTTTTGCTTTGATAAGTAGAAAATTGTGCTGTCGGCATGTTTTACATTAATAATGGGCAGTGTACACATTGTGATGCAAAATAAAAAATGTTACATTAACCAGAAACAAGAACTGGTGCTTAAAAATGCTTTTTTGTACAGTACTGTAAGATTCTAGTGTGTCTGGAGTGGGGTGGGGCTCTGAAGGGCACTTACAGGCACAGTGTGTGTAGGCATTATGGACAAGAGCATAACAATGACATTTACATTCATTCATTCATTCATTCATTCATACAGCGTTGTTAGGCATGAAAAATGACTAGCTTTTGCTGCACCTTTAGAGGAAAGACAAATGTAAAAATTGCTTACATTGCCACAAGTCAGAAATTTTGTTTGTGCCAGAAAGTTAGTGCAAGTTACAATTTTTTATGTTTACTTTCAGAATAGCACATAGCACATACACATTACATTGTTGATGTTATACAGTAGTTATACAATATATGTATATACTGTTATACAATTTTAATACATTATTTTCATTTCAATAATATAATTATGTTTAATATATAATAATATAATTGGGTCTGTTTTTAATTTATGACTTTTCACTAATGTGCCTTTCATTGGGACCTACGTCACCTGATGAGAAGACCATGATGTAAAAATAAATTGTATTGAATTGATTTTGCATCTTAACAATCAAAAGACATTTCCTTTTAACATGTTTATGTTTAAATGGTGGATTTTTTAAATTTATTATCTTTAAATAGTGTATCAATATGTTCATTTTCATTTTTTAAATTAAAATTTCAGAAACTATATCTATCTGGCAAATGGAGTAAGTTATGTCATAGCTTTTATTTGTTTAAGGTATGTTAGGAGAGTTGGTTGCAAACTGCCATCATTTTGTACAAATTATGAACTAGCTGGTTTTTATCATAATTAATGAGATTTACAATGCAGCACAGGAGCTGAATGGATATAATCTAATTTATAAAGAAAATTATAACCCGAGTTATTCTGTTTTTAGCAGATTCTGCACTTGGCAGATATAGTTTTACTCTCTGTTTAAGAATACAATTACAGCAATTATGTATTTTAATTTGTACAAAAGAGAGGAGAGGTTGTTAACTGTGTGAGCTATAGTGGTACAAATAGATTACTGAAAATGTACCACCTGAGCGGCAGTGCTTGCAGAAAGGTGCACTGCTGACCCAACATATGTGCTCTGTCTGCGGGCTCTGTCTCTGAGAGCTTCTTGCACAGAAAGTCAGTCTTCCAGGGGTATATACCTTGATGCACCTTATTTGTCTAAAGGATCATCTTAAATTCTTAGAGGTATTACAGTTTGGTGTTTTGACAAAATGTGCAGCTGGCACAGATATGCCGTCATGTTTGTGATCCCACCTGTGGGAAGAAGAGTTAATCATTGAGCTGTATTTATGTTGTCAAGTGAATACAGCTGAAATCATAAGTAAAAATGAACAGTTCAATATTGCTTATATATTTAAATAAATAGTAAAGCTAATAAATTAGCTGTCCATTTATCATAAAAATGAGTAGTGAAAATAAGAAAAGCTTTAAAAACTAGTAATGATTTTGTTTTCTCCAAAAATATTAATTGAGTTTTAAGATTAAATTAACATTGAAATAATTAATCCCAGCCTAAAGATTTTTCTTTAATTTTGAGTTTTTTTGCTTTGTGCATCTTATTGTTTTCAGATCAGCTTCTCTGAAATTCCAGTAATAGAAGTGCAGAGATGTATGACTAGTTTGAATGGCGATGTCACAAGGTACATGTCATGGGGTTTTCATCTAAATTAGCTGGTATATCAAATTCTGGTCACATATTAAATCTACACAAACCAATGAAGCCGAAGAAGAGAATAGTAATCAAATTTTCTGACGGGAGAGGAGTCACAACCAATGACCAAAGACAGGGCAGACTGGCCAGGATAAGGTGGCACAGTGATGGTGGCCTCATCAACAGCAGGATTTAAATGCGATGTGTTCAGTGTAAAGCCTTTAAATTTCCTTGAAAGGAAATGTTTAGCCTATTCTTTTGTCAGTCAAACTTAACTGGAAGAACCTGGCTAAATTCATACATCATTTTGCACTATTCATCTGTGACAAAATAAAGTTTTTGGATTTTTTTTTGTCGAATAAAGGCAGCTTTAATTTTTCAACTTAAACTAACATTTTTAGAACCATTACAATGTTCATAAATTATAGTATGGTGGATTTAATTTATGACAAACCTAAATTAGTTCACATCTTGAAGGGATGTTTTTCTGACACCAGTCGTTTTAATGATGTGCAATACATGCATATGCCCCTGTGAAAATTCTGGTCAGACAAGAACATCAAAACTCATTGCATGAAAATACAAATTATTGTATTGACTAGAATAAAAAAATATCCATATATAAAACCATGCGTTAGATTGCTGTTTTGCTCTCTGTGGGGAAACCAGATCTTGACCTTTACCACAGGACAAGCCAAACTTGACTTCCCACATGATGCCGACCCTTGGGCAGCAGTTTTGACTGCTTTTTGCATGTCAGTGTAGACAGAGCCCCTGAGAGTTGGCTCGGGGACACTGTCCAAGCCCTTCACCATCACACAGTACTGCTTCTGACAGCAGACTGTCTTATTCTGTATGGCTAGAGCTTTGGCCTAGTCCTCTTGTTGTTAGACATGTGAACAGGTATGGCACCTGTGTCTCCAATAGACTCCCCCCCCGATGGCCCCCACTGCACCCCAATACCTGTGCAGCATGCACAGAAATTTACTGAATTAATATTGTTGAGGAGATTTTATCGCTGTTTCTGGTGTCAAAGCAGGATGCATTTCTAAAGCGGTTAAGTGTTTATGGAATTGGTATTTGAACATTAGGTTGCTGCTCAAAATTATGAGTCTAAAGATTGCATTGGATTAGAAGACAAGCAGAAAAAACAATAATTTACCTTTTAATTTTAAGGATTGTTTAATTAATGTAACTGAAAATTCCTCAACAGTATGTTATTCCACCATGGATAGACCTTCTAAGAAACCTTTAGCTGGATTTTTTTTTTACAATACTAAATTTTATTTTTGAATATATCTAGAAAAATATTCAACATCCACTCTGTTTGTTAGAGACATCTCTCAACCTCTTTTTATTGTTTCTTACTGTTCATTACTGTTTCAGTACTATTTAGTGTACATTGTTTGTTTTGTTAGGAAAACAGATTATTACTCCCTGTTTGCTTCTTTGTTCCATTGCTTTGGTATTCCAGTTTGGCACTTCAGATTTCTGTGTTCAAGAAATTTAATTTTTACTTAATTTCCAAATGAAGGTATTGGGGTTAATCTCTTATTAATCAGGATGACATTTGAAAAGTAACTGCCCCAAATGTAATTTTCAGAAGTAACCTTAAATACTCCATTTGAACTGTTTTCTGTCACTATATCAAGTCATCAAATGGACACACTTTCTTTTGATTGGCCATATATTTATAAAAAACATAAGAAAATACATTATTTTTGACAGTTTCTTACTTAAAATAGCAGTAAAACTTAAAACAGTGAAATTTACTGTGTTGCTGAGTAAGGATTTGGATAATTTGTAATAAAATTAAGAAAGCCGTAGTTTTCTCCAATATGTGCAACAGTTGGCTGTGAGTAAAATTAATTCTAAACTGGTAAAACATTAGTTTTTGAACAGCAAATATTTTTATTTTTGCCAAACATTAAATGTAATATTTAAGTGTGGCTTCTCTCATGGAATTGCTTTGAACATTTTTATTTTCATTTGAAAATGAGAAAATTTTTTAAGAATATTCTTGGTGTTATAAAAGCACGTTACAAAGAATTCAGTTCTGTATACTGTCACAGCCGTTCACCTGTCTCAGAGGAATAAACAATATGCTTACCACACAGATTATAACTGTGAAATAAGCCTGATCTTAGTAATAATTTTTTTGGTTACATTTTAACAGCAATATGCATTGACGATTTAAAGAGATTATTGGTCCATCTTGTAGCTGTGTCCCTGCTTAGAATGAGTTCAGATATAATCCAGTGATTAATTCAGTCCCCAATGCATTATTAAATGCTATGTACTTGTGTTGATTTACAGTAATATCACATTAATCCCATTTAGCTGCCAACTGGCATTTCCCATGTAGGACAAAGGCTTTAGATAATATATTATTGGTATTTACTTAAAACCACACTGTGCTGAACTGTACAATAGAAAATTAACCAGCCTTAGCCATACATGCATCAGCAATAATCCAAATAATGCATCCAAAAATGAAGGTTTCCAAAAACAATAACTGCCATTAAGTATTTTGAATTTAATTAGTGGCTGAGAATTGGGTATATTAATGAGAGCTCAAAAGTTCATTTATTCAGTAATTGCTTTTCCTTTACACAATTTGAAGTTACTGTAAAAATACTTAAAAACTACATTTAAGTGTAATTCACTGAATATATTAATTTTACAAAACTTTTTTCTTCAGGTGTTCCGTTAATATTTTCATTATATATGCACACATACAATTGAAACTGTATAAATCTAGTTACTGAAATATAAAACTATACAGTGCATTCCACAGTACACTTGTTTTAGTACATAAACAGTTGTGTTTGGTTTAATTTTTTAATATAATGAACTTCAAAATGTTACTGTTAATTTCTAAAATCCGTTTCATTGTTTATTGAATTGTTTTCATCCAATTAAACTGCCATACAAAACTTGTCTTTGGAACTATCTGTCTCTGTTTTTATTCTGTTTTCATTTTAAGTGGATTCTATTCCCAGAAGATCTCTTTACAGCACTGACTTTCATGTCCAATATTATTAGGTGCTATGAGTTCATCCCAAGTAAATCTGTTAATGCATAAGACTATTGGAAGCCTCTTATGTTCCAGCTGGGTTGGGGTGAAGACATCAGGTTAATATTTGATCATGCTGAAGTGCTCCTAATCTGATTTGCCTATTCATTCCACTAAGCAATACAGCAGTTGCCATTGTTGTTACACCGACTATTCCCATGTTCTCAGTACCTTCTGGTCTGTCCTCACTCCTGGAGCTTGGCGTTCTGGTACAGACCTGTCTGACGTGAAGATGACAGGCTGATGGAGCATCCTGCTGAGGCGATCTCTGTGCATGGCCCTTTAAGCCCAGTTCTACTGTACCTCCACCACCTGGAGCTTCTGAGGTGAAGAGGCTGGACACACACTCACAGCTCCATAATCCCCTGTGTGTGAGACCTACAGGCCTGACAGACAAGAGTGAAATCAAAGCCCCACATTTGAAGTGAAATAACTATTAAGGTCTGTCGGTGATTCTATTAAAAGGTACAGTTTATAGATTTTTTTGTACTGGTATGAGAGCCAGGTTTATTGTAACTGTGATGTTCAACTCTATGCCTCTTTATCTCTTTTCCTTATTCTTTCCATTCATTTCTCTTAAGTGTGCATATTATATAGGAAAGAACACCCTTCTAATACTGGGTAGGACCCTCCAATCTGTGAACAGCTTAAATTCTTCATGGTTTCAGTTGAACAAGGTGCTGGAAACATTCCTTAGAGATTCTGGTCCCTGTTGACACGACTGTATTACATAATTGCACCACATTCATGCTATCAATCTGCCAAAGGTGCTCCATTGGATTCAGTGGATCTGGGGAGGCCACTAAAGTTCCCTAAACTCACTGTCATGTTCATGGAACTAGTTTGAGATAACTTGTGCTTTGTGACATGAGACATTATCATGCTGGAAGTAACCATTAGAAGATGGGTAAATTGCAGCTGTGGCATACAGACAGTGCTCGACTGGTATTAGGGCCCCGGTGTGTTCCAAGAAAACATCCTCCACACCATTATCACCATGGCTTAATGTTTACGCCAAATTCTGACGCAACCATTACACATGTCACAGCACATATCAAGATTCATTAAACCAAATAATATTTTTCCAATCTTCAATTGTGCAGTTTCATTGAGCTAGGGTCTACTGTGGCCTCAGCTTCCTGTCCCCTGCTAGCTGACAAGTGCAGAACTCGATGTGGTCTTTTGCTGTTTTAGCCCATCTGATTCAAGGTTTAGTGTGTTGTGCATTCAGAAATGCTTTTCTGCCCACCATTGCTGTAAAGAGTGGTTATTTGAGTTGCTGTGCCCTTTAGTTTGGCCATTCTCCTCTGACCTCTCTCATCAACAAGGTATTTCTGCCCACAGATCTGCTGCTCATTGGATGTTCTTTGTACCAGTCTATGGTGACTCTGGAGACTGTTGTGCATGAAAATTCCAGGAGAGCAGCACATTCTCAAACAATCCCATCTGGCACCAACAACCATGTTGTCAGTCACTTAAATCACATTTTTCCCCATTCTGAAGTGTGAACACTGACTGAAGCTCATGACCCCTGTCTGTGTGATTTTATGCGTTTTGCTGTTGCCCCACAATTGGCTGACTTGATAATTACGTGAATGAGTAGGTGTACAGGGGTTCCTAATGAAGCGGTCTGTGAGTCTATATATCGTATATAGTAAGTGATTACCAATATATTTTTATTTACATTTTTGGTTTGTCTTAGAGTGCAAATGATTTAAGCAGAAATAATGGAACTGCAAGGGTTCCAATGAAAATATTTGTATATATTTCCAGTGTATATTATCATTCTGTAATTTTTTTTCTGTCAGTTTTCATTTTTAAACCATGCATGCTTTAATAAAGACATAATGTAATGTTTAGTTTAATATTTTTCAGCTAATTAGTGGAAAAAAACATACAATGATCAGACAGCAGAATGATAGCCTAGTGCTCAGTGATTCCGCGATAGACTTCAGACTGCCACGACCCTGATTAAGATAAAGCGATTAATGATAATGCATGGGTGGGTGGATAATAGCAAAAAAATACAAGAATAAATTGATTTTAAGCTGATTTTAAGTTGTATATATATTTTTGAGTCAACCATTATTTTATGTACTTAATAGTATTGGGTAGCAGTGTCACATTGTCAGCTTTATCATTTAAAATAACTCCACCCATCTGCCCACATTTCACTGCCTCCACCTCGCATGAAATGGTAAGTAAAGACAGGCATCTATAGCACCCATCTATCGCACCAACCCTTTAAGTTCAGAAGGCAGCCTCACACCCTCCACAAAAACCACAATGACAAGAGGACAAACAGAGAAGGTCTCTTTGGTTCAAGGGGACACAGCAGACAGCTACTGTCAAGGTGAACTCCTGCCATACTGTGTGGGAATAGAGCTGGCAGACTGCCATGGATGGACCGGGCACCTTTCTAACACCACGATCACTTGTCCATACCATCGTCCACTTCAACTTCTCCAAACTTTTAATTGTTAGGTTTCCTCCAAATAATGTCTTCAAAGGTATTTTCAAATGTAAAATTACAGCAGTGAGAAAGCAGTGGTGTCTATAATGGAAAATCGTCCTTTAGTATGAAGCCCATCCATCGTCTTGAGTGTGTGGCAGCGTGCAAGGAAACGCTACAGAAACGATCACCTCTCATTAATCTGCCCTGAGCCATTGGCAATGACATCTTCATAATGAGTATTAGGTGTGCATCTACATGAATTAAAGTCAAATGAGCCTCTGATTGATTGCGCTGCACCATCCCCTAATGATACTCGTCTTTGATTGTTATTGTTTAAGTGACTATAATATCTAGATGATTAAAAATGGGCCTTTTGGCAGTGAAACAATAAAAGAAAAGCAATTAAACAATTTCACAAGCAAATCACTCTTCCTGGTACTTTCCAGGATTTTTAATTGATCCCAAGCAAAGTTTTCTGGGTGTATGGTGGCTGGAAAAGGAACTTAACCAGGAAGCAAAATAAAGAAGTTTACTTGTGTCACTGAAGCTTTCATGGAAATGATACATTTTTCAGTGTCTACAAGGAACATTTTGTTTTGCATCTGTTGTATTTGTTAACAATATATCTCCAGATTAATCTGTTTTTGAAGTCACATCTCACATTTCTGGAGTTCCTCAGTTTTATTTATAAATATAACAAATGATGGTCCAAATAAATGGATGTAAGAGGGTTTAAGGTAGAATATTACAAAGGCTTTTAAGGTTATGTCTATTTGCCTTGTACTTATTACTTGGAAGAACTGAAGCAGACTGGGGTGATGGCTTTGAGACGGCCTAGCATATTGCCACCTGGATGTTGCAGAGGTTGCGGTGGCAGCCAACCCCCTTAACCATACCAAAAGTGACTCTGTCGGATGTGTTTTCCCTGAAGCTCCTAGTGTGCGACAGGTGTGTGTCGGACAAGCCTCTGCAGTGGTGACCCAGCTGCCCCTCTGCCTCCTTGCTTCTGTTTGATCTCGGCAACTGCAGCAGCAGCAAGTGAACCTGCAAACTGTCTATAAGCATTGTGTCACATTTTCACTACAGCCATCCTCTGCCAGCAGTCATGCATAATACTTTGTCTATTAGTACCTTCATACCAGCTAAAAAGAATCTAGCAAACCTCCTGTCTGCCAAGAAATCATCCCCACCAATTATGCCATCACCACAAGTCGGTAATTGTCTGGTGTGGCCAATAAAGTGGCCAGAAAGGTTATAGTAAAGGCTTGTTTTATTATAATTCTGATTTACCACCAAAAGTAATTTGTACCTGAATATTTGATTATCTATTCAAAATTCCTGCCTAGACGATGTTGTACTAGATGAGATGCAGAAGCAAGTCCATCCATCCTCTGGAGTGTCACTGTGCAAAACACCTTGGTTGTTCGGTGTTTAAAAGATCAAAGGGATTGTGCATGTTTACTGTGTAATAGTGTATGGGATTAAAATAGCAAGGAGACCTGAATTCAGGTACCCTTCAAGATATGAGTGTTGGACTTCTGAAGTTTTGCACATATAAATGATTTAATATCCCTGACTGAGTTACAACCAAAAATGAAACTGATTTTTTGCATTTACAATTAACAAGACTCAAATGTGCGGGGGGGGGAGTTTCAATGTTCACACTGTAATGATAGTTATGTCTCTGACTTTTGAGATTTCACCCTACAAGTGGAGTCCCAGGAATGTATAATGTTCGTAAGTAGGGGGACACCTTCACTGTGCACATAACAAACATTTATTGTTTGCTTCTTATGTTTTTATAGATACTGCTTATGGCCCAAGACAAGACATTACGTATTTTTCCCAATGAAATTAATGGTAATGAGTTCTTTTCATGAGAGTTCACTTTATGAGCAGATTTTCAGGGACAAATTTAGCACTTGAAATGAGGGAAGCCTGTACATGTCTGTATCTATAAAGCTAAATCTCTGTTTGTTTGTTTGGAATTTTAAAATTCCTTTCTGACAAAGAAAGGTGGGCGTATTAATGTCACACGGAGAGCATATAGTCACACCGGTGGATTTTCTTGGTTCACACACATTCTACACGTACACTGACATAAGACACACCACACCTCCTCAGTATTGGTGGTGTTGCTAAAAAGACAGTGTCGGGGCCACAAACTTCTTAGATGGCAGAATTGCAGACACAGAAATCTGGTGCACATGCAGAGTTTTTTGGCGGTTACAATATTTACAGGTCCACAGAATTACATACATAATGTACAACAATGTGTACAAGTGCTGTACAGCTACACACCTTCAACTGCCAGATTGACACGCATCACCTTTTTGCCCCCCTCTCTTCTCCTCAGAGCCTCTTATAAATCTGAAGCTCCACCCTTTCTAGATCATATCATCATGAAGTTACCATCTTTGAAACATCAAATATAGACATTCATTTGACACATAAAACATAAGCATTAACACCAAAAAAGATACAGTACTGAAACACTATGAGCAAAAACATTTTGAGCTGTCAAGAATGAGTGGCAGTTTCCAAAAAGTAAGGAGGGGGGGACTGCAGAAAAATAAAGTTAATTTGAAAACATGGCCTCTGTTGGGCAGCATTGAAACAGGAGTAGAAATAAACAGTAGAGAACCATCAGGAACAATTCAGTGCCTTATGAACGAACAAACAAACATTATTAGAAACATTAACTGGAATTTTACACACAGACTGAATAATGGTGGTGACATGAGCTAACTGTGTGTGTGTGTGTGTGTGTGTGTGTGTGTGTGTGTGTGTGTGTGTGTGTGTGTGTGTGCACGCACCCACTGATCCAGTGCTGTGGTGAATGAGTGTTTTCAAGAACCGTTGCATTGTAGGGACAGCCTAGGGCATCCCAGACTCCCCCTCCCCATACACACGCACGCACACCAGCTTTCAGATACCAGGCACATAGTAACATACAACACGCAGATGCATTGTCTTGCTCCATAAACACTCACAGACCAGAGAACATCACACATGCTCTACACACAGGCTGAAGGATGGCAGGCGAATGCATTTTCTCATTACATATCCACACTTTCACACTTACATAAAACACGTATTTTCTCGTGCCCGCACACCTACAAACACACACACCCCACACACTACTTACGAGACACAGGAGTGCTTCCATGCTAACGTAAGTCACACTGATGAATTTTATTGTACCATCATCCACACACCCATACACACCAGCCAGCAAATGAATGGATGCGCATTCTATTATGTATCATGTGCGATTATATTGACATACCAAATGCCCAACACACACAAATTTACTGTATGCACATGACTATGGCTGACACACACATTGCTCTCAGTGCCATCAGCATGTTGAACCACAGGAACCTGTAGCTGTTATGTGTGAAAAAAGGAAAAGGTAAAAATTAATAAAAAAGTGTGCATCACACATATACATATTAGACATAAAGGTAGTAAAGTTTTGTTTCTTTTTTGCCTTGATTATTCTGAAGGGTATGTTTGTTGGAGTGATTGCAAAAAATCCTAAATACCTAACACATCCTTGCCGATATAATTCCACATTCCCTGTCCTTGTGTAACTTGGAAAACTGTGTACCTCAACAACTGTAGACTGTCCTCAGCCATACAGTATATTTGAACAATTATAAAACAAAAGTTAATGTGAAATAGAAGTTTTTTAAGGTATCGCCTTGGTATTATTATTTTCTTTTACCTTTAAGGTGTTAACAACAAATGAAAATTGTCAATGTGTTATAGATTGAAACTCCAAATATTCTGTTTCATACTCTTTTATAAATTAATATGTCCCAGTTGTGGGTAATATCATGTGCACATCTGGTCTGGTGTCTAGGATGCCATCAGTTGAGTTGTTACGGTACTTGTGTTTGAAAGAAATAAGAAAATATTCCTCAGTTTAATGTACAATTAACATGCTAATTTCAGTCAATAGCTTGTACCATCTAAGGTAATGTTTTGATTATTTAATGACATTCTCTTGTTTTTTGAAAAGCAAGGCAATTTCCTATTCAGAGAAGAGCTGTTGCAATGGCTTCCAAAAGCATTTTGCAAATCCAATAATAAGGATTCTCATTAAGCAAAAGGAGAGGAATTGAATTGAAACCTTTTTTATACATAGCCCTAAGCTTTGGGCCTCTTGGATTGACTCCTGACTTAATTTTGACATCCCCATTCTGAATGGATGTGCATTCCGTGTTGTAATCAATTTTAATGATCCAAGATGTTAAGATCTTTCTCCAGTTGTAAGCCTTCCTGCCAAATTCTCTCGACATAGCTGCCCTACTACAACAAGCATCAATAAAGTCAGCAATTTTTAATTGTGAGCACTATCCTCGATAGTATGCAAAGAAATAAAGATAAAAGTTTGAGGTATCTGAGATGTTTTTGGTGGTTTGGCACTTTGCAATAAATTGGTTTATTTATTCTTTTTGACACTTTCCAATAAATGTTAGATGTTTGTTGTCTGAGGGAACACAACGTTAGAGGTGGCAGTATAGTAAATTTGTTAAAATATTTTAGTAGATGTTAACACAGGAAATTTTTTGTGGCTAGTCTAGTCCCAAAACAAAGTCTTAGAACTTAAACTATATTTAGTTGCATTAGTGTGGAGCATTTGGAAAGTGTTTTACTTGGAGTTCAAACACACCACTCTCCATACTGAAATCTTCAGAAAATTAGAATGGTAATCAATGTCTCTTGCCTTGCATTATCTGGCAATTTGTTCACCTTAAATTATTCAAGGGTGACGCTTTTTATGTCGGCAATTGTGTGTTTTCCAGTTATAAAGCTTGCCAAGCCTAATAGTTTTACGGCATCTGCTGGTTTATGACTGACATAGCAATAAGAAGATTGACCAGATATTTATGCCATCTCTGACTTAGAGAGATAATTAAAGTATATAAATTAATCAGGAGCAATTAATTAGAAACCTAATGTTCACAGCAGTACTTCTTTGCATGTATAATTTATATTTATTGATTTGTTTGGTTTCATTAGACTATGAGATAACTGTGGGAATGCATTAGTGGGGAAAATGCACAATTAGCATTCAACTGAACCCAAGGTAATTGATAGATCAGTCTGAATTCTTGGCAAATAAAAGGCTTTGGTAAACATCATAAGCACTTGTGTCTGTACTAAAAAAAATAAAATAAAATAAAAATTTACTCCATGTCTCCAGGTTGGTGTTTTTCAAAGCACTAATCCTAATACATAATTGATAAGTATGAAATATTTTTAGTATATTTACTTTAAGAAGGGTATATAGTGGCTGTAAAAATGTAAAATGTTACTGTAGTCACTTGCATTCGTCAGGACTGTGTTGCGATGTTTTCTGTAGTCAGCAGGCCATATGGTGCAACATTTTGGGCTGTGTGCTTTTCGTGTGATTCCTCGCTGTGGTTTTCCTCTGCGACTTTGCAGCACAGAAGAAACACTGACAGACACTGATCAGCAGAAAGAAATCATGCATCAAAGTATCCCTTTCATTTCTGTTATATTTTCTTATACTGCAATGATAATTTTGTAACATATAATAAAGGGATCTATTACAACAGTCTTGATAGATAAGTTTTTGATATGAATAGCACTTTGCATTTCTGCAAGGAATCATTTCTATTATACTGACCTGGATTTTTGCACTAACAACACATTTTCTCGACTTTTACATTTGCTGTAATACTCTAATGATCTGAAGGACACCCCAAGAAGATATGCTTCATCAAGCTTCATTGTTCATTTCTCTAAATACAGGGAGTAAAATGGACCACTTGACTCTGCTTAATTGATTACATGTTATTGACAAAGGATTAAAAATCCTCTGCTTTCACCAACCACACTCTGCCCTCTGTCTACACTAGTATGCAGCAAGCCTTTCTCCCTCACATTTTCTTTAAACAATGTTTAACCTCAAATAGGATTTATATCTGTGAGACAGCACACATTTTAGCAAATTCTAAATTCTGATTTTACACTTCTGCAATTTTATTTCTTTTATAGTTACCCCCCCATCTTTTGTACTAATTTTTCTATATGTTGGAACTATGTTAGTAGATAAAACTCAATATTTTTCAGAAAACATGTAATGCATTTTTTTTCTACAGTTAAGCAACTCTGGTCCGCTGGTTGCTGTACAACAGAGATTAGAGCAGAAAGGCAAATATGGAAGTAAGTGCAGTAAATGACTGGTTGGTAAACTGATAATTGTTTTGTGCTGTGAGCCCCAGGAAGAGCCTGCATTTTTCTTGGCTGAGGTTTCAGGAAATTTCTCTAGCCACGTCTACAGCATGCAGAACATTGCCCTTTGTTTGAGGGTGTAAAGCTGCTGTTCTGTAGTTTGGCTGCTCTAGTCTCTATTGCTCTTTCTGCGTACCTGTGCAGGTCCTTGGACACCTGTGACACTCTTGCTTTTGATATTATATGCAGACAGAAGTTTGCTTGCTTTGCCGATAACAACAGTAACAGCAGAGGACCTCCAAAAATGCTAGCAACTGAGGTAATGAAATACTTGTGCAAGTTCTTCAATCACATTTCACTATGTTTTGAGAATCATATCCAAGGCAAAACAGCAAAAAGGTGGAAAAATTGATGACGGCACAGTTTGAATCTGGTGTTCCCATGAGATGTTTAAGTTATTTTCCTCTGCTGTGTTACACGGGTAATCATACTTACTGTGCTCTTGTCTATACTATTCATATGACCACAGGAATGAGATTCCAACAGGCAAGAAGATCCTGGTTACTCAGGGGTATCGGTACATGTTAACCTGATACAGGGTAGTGGTCTGAGGGCAGGCCATATTGACATTTCTGGACTTCTATGTTCTTTAAACCCACCATGGGCTATCTAATTTCCCTGCAATGGATCCCCTGAGAGAGAGCTTATATTTTTCCAACTTGTGTATAAGTAAACTGTGAGGTCAGATCAATCCCTGCTATTTATTACTGCGCAATATGACACCACCCTTTTTAAATGCCCCATCACATATGATTTAGCATCAGGCCTGCTTCATGTCCATGGAATATCTCAGTGGAAAGGGAGGAAATATTTTATAACCGTTGCTATGAAAAGTTTTTTTTAAATCTTTTGATTTAACTCTTTTAAACAAAGATGGATTGATGTCGTCTTTGAAGATTTTTTATGGAAAGCTTTTAGCCTTGTGGGGTTTCTAAGCCTGCATCATATATATTGTGCCTCAAATATAACCATGTAGAAACTTCTATGGTGAAATTGCCACTATGGCCTACAAAAGAGTAGTGGCTGAAGAAGATAACATGCTTTCAGTCATTCTATCAGACCTATAAACATTATAATTACCTTCAAGTAACATTTTTAATATCTATAAAATTATACAGATTGGTGCTTTTTTTAGTGGTTTGTTTTAGCCAAGTGAGGCTGAATTGCTGAACTTCAGGCTGTGGTTTGAGTTACACACCTATTGTAACTGTGAGAGCTACAACAATGAAACATACTGGGCATAATTGTCCTGACTGAAAGAATCATGGTATGGAAATAAGGTTTTGTGTAAGGGAACTAATAGGCTAGCTGAACTTTACTGGAACCAACACACCCTAATCAGTAACATAGGGTTACTCCTAAGGAGTTAGTGATTGTAGAGGTAATAGGAAAGAGAAGTATTGAACTGCGTCAAATTTACAGCTGCAAGGATTCTGTCCATGGCGATTTTCAGTGCTTCTCCAACATATTGAGGGAGGGCTGTCTGACATGTCATCAATGAGCACTGGAGCTTTACTAAAATAAAGGATGCTGCATTTGATCTTTGCTGGAGAAGTTCAATACAAGTCATGCCGTTATTTAAGTTCTTAGCTTTACACAAACCTGTTTTCAGATCCATAAAAAATCATTAGATTGCACAGAGGAGTAAAATTTATTTATAACTATTGGATGAGTAGATTCTCCAGAATAAGCCAGTTCTTAGGGAGGTCTGTTTACCAATAACTAGTTTTTTCATTAGGAATAATGCAAGATAAACACTACAGAAATTTTTACATATGTGGCACGTATTGTGCCTCTTTGCAGCAAATGTACCTTACATTTTTTTAAAAGATGTTTGTTGAGCAGATATAGCATAATCCACTAGACTGCATGATTGTCTGTTTAACTTGAACATACTGTAATTGTGTGTATCTGAGGGACCTGGTTACAAACAATGCGCTACCACTTTTATTCATTTCAATATTAATTTTTTTAAGTCAGTCATCGGTCATTTTATTAGGTACACCTACCTAGTATGGGGTGAAACTCTCTTTTGCCTGCATAACAATATGCATTCAGCAGCAAGGTTCTGGACACATTCCATAGGGTGTTTGGTCCATGTTGGTTTGACAGCTTCAGTCATTTTCTACAGACTTTTCGACAGCACTTTCTTTTTGCTGACACTGCGTTCAAACTCATTCCAAAAGAGCTCAATTAACTTAAAACTTGGGGACTGCAGAGGCAATTGAAGTAAAGGCAATGTGCGCTTTCTGACATGACACACTATCTTGATTGAAGCAGTCATTTGAAAAAGGCTAAACAGGCCACAACAGAATGCACCTGATCAGCAGTGATGTTTTGGAACATTGTGGCATTCAGACAATGCTCAACTGATATGAATAAACCTAATGTGTGCTATAAACATTCCCCACATCATTGCATTATTGTTACCAGCCTGTACCGATGCAAGCATGCAATGGATTTAGACAACTGATGCCAAATTCTGACCCTACCATTAGAATGCAGCAACAGAAATTTAGATTTATCAGACCAGATGATGTTTTTTCCAGTCTTCAGTTGTTTGCTTTTAATGATCACATGAACATTGTAGCCTAATTTTCTTGGGCTTATCTGACAATAGTGGAACCCAGACTGGTATTCTCCAGCTGTAGTCTGTCTTCTGTAAGAACTAGAGCGGACTATTGCCTTCCTGCCACCACAGTTGTCCTGTGCTTTTAATTTTGCACTTTAACCTTTCCGTTCCTGTGTTTATGGAGTTCTCTGACCTCTCTCTTTAACAAGGTGTTTGCTCCTAAAGCAGTGCTACTGAGTGCACGTTGTTAGTTTATCACACCAGTCTCTGTAAAATAAACTGTTGTGTGTGAACATCCCAGGTATTTCATTTTGGACCTACTACATTTGGAAGAAAAACAATTGTACTACATTTAAAGTCACTTCGGTCACACAACTTGTCCATTCTAATGTTCACTCAAATAGTAACTGGACCTCTTGATCTTGAAGGCATGCTTCATATGCTTCCTATATAATGTCTATATGATTTACTAACTGTAAGGTGTGAAGTATATGTGTAAATGGCCAGGTGTGCCTAATAAAGTGGCTGGTGGGTATACAGCAATTACTTGGTGTCCAAACTCTCCATATTTGAATTTTTGCTATAACGGCTCTTGAAAATTAATAACTTTATGTCTTACCTGAATGGAACCTTTTGCTAAAACAAATTTATAAACGTATAAGCAACAGATTAACCTGCCATTAGAGGACTGTAATAATTCAGATTAAAAGTACCACTGAAGACCAAACTGATTATAACATAAGATTAGGAGCAGAACTGTTTTCAATCTCAAAGCATTTCAGATATCTTAAGACTAACAATATTATTCTAGCAGTAGTTTCATTGTACTTGTACTGGTGATACAATTAAACTTTTATGAATTTCCTTCATCATCAGTGTGTCTGAACCAAGCCAGTGTACTGAAAGACTCCTCTATTCTGCACTTTCTGCTTTGGTACGATAGATGTAGCTCTACCATGTGGTGAGAGGGTGGGCTGACAAGGGGTCTACTCCTAGCTGGAGTAAGAGCAAGGGTTTACAGCACATCAGGTGACAGCTCAAGTGTGTTGCACAGGCAGTCCGCAAGGTTGCTGGGAGCAGTGTGGGTCAGGCATACTAATCTTCACACATATACTTTCTTAATTAATCCCGATTACCACATTTTAATCACTATACTTGGTCAGTGTCTGACCTCCCTTGGAATAAATGGGCCTAGTTAATTAATCCTAATGAATTAATCTTGAAATTTACAGTTACCCCTTCCCTCTTTGGGGCTGTGGCTGTGGTAGATCAGTGTATGATCCCATTGTAGAAAATACTTACAACTGACTAATTGTTTTTATCTATGTCACAGTAAATAGACCTTTGTGTGAGTGAAAATATCTAGTCAATTTCTTTGTCCGCGCAAACCTTTGCAGATTTTGTGGCGCTAAATTTGTGGAGATCACTGCATGTTGAGTAAGTAGGCAAATCAATCACAGAGGGTGGAGCTTCCTGGGGAAGAGGGCTGTTCTATAACAGCTTGTGTCTTCTCATCACACAAGACCACTAACAACAATACTAACAATACAATAAACAAGCCTTTTACTTGCCAACTATCAAAAAGGCCACCGAAGGGTTATATTAGGCTGCAACAGTAATGGTTAACAAATTAACTCAGTCTCCTCCTGGTTCAGCCTTCGTGCCCTAATTAAATTCAGTCGGCCCTGGAAGATGGGATCCTGCAAGGCAGTGGTTGTTTCCACGATTACGTGAAGTGGAGCCAGAGCCCAATTGTACTGCTGAAAGGAGATAGAAAACAATAGCTGGCTGTCGCTCCAGGCCGGCCCAAACCTTTGATCAGTCAAATGAATGTTGCTGACATTTCTCCCAGACTGGAGATTGCTTATCGATCCATATCAAAATATTCATGCTAATCCTGAGCAGCAGAGAGTGTTTTCAGGCTAGATTCGTAATCAGATAGCTGTCTTGTCCAGGGCAATTCATTGAACCCTCGAAGTCTAATCAGACCGGGTTCAGTCAAATGTGCTTCGCTGTTTGAGTCTGAACCACGGACCTTGATTGAGGGGTCCTGGGAAAGGTGTTGACAAACCAAATTGTTTGCTTCAAAGACCAAGTCCAAAGTAATAAGCAGTGAATTTGTTCATTATGGTCTGAGCTGAAAAAGGTTTAAAATGACTAATCCACTAACACCGGAGCCAGCATTTAGACAGCATATCAGAAGTGCTGAGGGTCTGGTAGGAAAGCTGGGGTGTGGTGTGACGGTCTTGACCAGTTTGTATGCCTCTCACTAACAACTACAGGACACCAGTCGCGTGAAAAACACATCTGTCCGCTCTATATGCAGTGTCTTCTGTTTTTCCTTTGTAAAGAGAAAGCTTTACAATTCCCAGGTCAGCTGCAGAGACTTAGAGCTGAAGGCAGTAGAGTCTGCTTCTAATGAACGCTGCTTTAATGACACAGTCGGCCAGCACTTGGATTTCACACTTTATTTGCTCCTCACGAATGAATACTCCACTCAGAGACGTAGCACCAAGGCCGTGTCTTGTACCAAAGCCCTCCACCATCATCTCACCCAAAATGCTGCCACACACAGAACTCCTTGGAGAAGTTTGAAAAGCCAATGAAGATGGAAACTATTTAGCAGAGTGACATTATTTTCTAAATAAGATAAAAGAATGTATCTGTTGTTGACTTGGCTTCTTCCGGTTTATATGCAGAGTGCATTATATTAATTTAAACATGATTTAACAATGCTTATTTAACTTTTTTGTCACACTCATATGGTTGTCCTTTTATTATGTTTTTGTTGCCATCTTGGTTATTAATATCAAGTAATACAAGATAAGCATGTTTTTCTTTTTGTATATTGATCCATTTTTTTATTTTATATTTTTTTAAATTAGATTTAGACTTATAGAATTAGATTTTTTTACAAATGTAAAACACTAGGTCACAGCAAAATACAAACAGTACAAGAAGTTGCAAACACATTTTTTTTTATTTTTGTATATTGCAGTTACTGTTATATTACATAATTATATAGGAATTTGTGATGTATTCATCCATGTACATCTCCTTAGGAATTAACTGTGGATATCGGGAACGCTGTCATGTTCAAACAGTGTTTCTTATAAATGACAAGTCAAACTGCATAAGAAGGCAAGCCTTTGGCAGGCAAAAAAAAGGTTGGGGTACCAAAATCCAGCAGCATTCTGTATGTTTTTGCCTTTCAGGTCATTTAATCTTGTTCTTCAGCTTCTTAGTGCCTCAGTTCCTTGCAGTGATTTTAAAAAGCTAGCATCTTAATATGGGCCAGCTTGAAATAAGTGTAGGCCTAGGATATTACTTTTCCTAGATTACAGTACATTGTTTTATTTTCTCTGTTGGGGTTTTGGCCCTGCACTGTGACGAAGACCATTCTAAATCTGCCTCAATACATTAATACGGTCTTGCAATTATTGCCCAAAAAAATCTCAGAAGAAAAAGCACTGCCAGAATGGCAGGATTATCCTACTAAAGGGTGAAGGGCTAATGTCCTACCATATGGCAAGAGCTGTAATGACAAGTGTCCCACAGTGAGGTCAATCATACATCAGGTATTAGTGTCAGGTAGAGATTAATGCTCAGACACAACACGCCCAGCATACCTGCTTTAACACGGATTCCCATGCATTCCAGGAGCCAAATAACAACCATCTGATCCCTGGCTGCCGCAGTACAGTCTTCCCGTTCTTGTTTACTGCCTCCCTGCAAATAAGTCTGTTGTTTTTGTTGTCGTCTTTACCAACTGACAGAAAACATTATTTTGGTCATTAAAGATGTTATAATGTCTTTCTCTATATCAACCTTATCCTTTTTCTTAAAATAGTAAAAAATGTTAATAAAATAATTGTAGCACAAATAATGTAAATAATACATTATTAAAGGTGCTAAAGAGCTCTCTGCAACATGATATGAGCAGTGATTATGGGAGTATATAGCAAAATAAATCACTTTTTTCACCAATGTATTATCAACCTCATTAAGGTGTGTTAATTCACTTAAATTTCTGAGACCTGACGGAACAATCATTTCCTGCAACATGCAAATTTGGAAATGAGTGTTTAAGGGAAGTAACCTCAGTAAGGTTAATGATATACAGCTTGTTTGTGGCAGAGGTAATATAAATAGGGTTAAATAGCATGTTCTTCTGGTGTACTGAGACTGCTGACCATGTGGCAGGTCACAAGGCCTATGTATTGGAATTGGAATTGGAATTGGAATTGGAATTGGAATTGGAATTGAAAGGGCCCTCTGGCCCCAGTCTCTCAAAGTGAGGCATGGATTCGACACGGTGCCAGGTATTGTGTCTCTCATCTATCAGTCAGATGATTCTGCAGCACTTCAGACAACAACTGTAAACAATAGTTGTTTGGAGTGTGGGTGACACTGATTTCTGTGGTTTGCCAAAGGTGGCAGATGGATGGGTGATGGCCCCTATGAGCAAACGGATTTACATAGCTGTTAGGATGCCATAACCCAGATGGCAAAAAGTAATAAAATACAAAACAGAAACCTGTGCTTTATAATTATGTACACAAATGAACATGGACTTATATAATATTTTCTTTGTCTATATAATGCAATTTGCTCCAACAAACTATTTTTATTATTAAATAAATGATCTCAGCATTTTATTTTTCAAGGCATACTTCCCATTAAGGATTATTTTCACAGAGTAACCAAAACCAATGACTTTTTGATGATATGAATGACCACTTTTATTTATATTTGATTTGTTTGATTCTCCTAGCATACGATCATAATTTTCAGTTTCAGTCATTTTACAAAGTAGGAAAATACAGTAAGTGTGCATGCGCGTTTGTGTCAGTGTGTATGTGGAGCACAATGTTGTGCTCTTTTGAATGTGTGGCAGTTGACATGTCCAGCAATGTGAAGGAACAGAACTTGACTGAAAAGATCTAGATCTGTAATGCTGCAAAGACCACAATGTCTGTTTTGTTCCCGAGCTGGTCTGTCACGTAAAAGAATTAAGAGTTTATGGCTATAGTGATGTTTGTGCACATACTGATGTGCATTTTACTTTTCAGAACACCCACCTGCTTATTTAACTATGTTCTTTATGTGTGCCTTTTGTCTCTTATTTTTCATTGCTTCATGTTTTGCATGGTAGTGCAAATAGAAAGATAGACAAAGAAAATCCTTCCAGTAAGCCTTTGGCTGAAAAAAGCAATGCGTCATTGCAGTTGGGCCTTGCGAGAAGTTCTGTGAACCTCTGAGAACAATGGACTTCTACAAACCGTTTCTCTGGCAACACTGATGTGAAAACTGAAGCCCTTCACACATTTCATTGACTTATCACCATTTCCTGACAATTTTGGGAGACTTGTGTGAATCATAGCCACAGGCTACATATGTTAAGAGTTAACAAGGAAGTGCTCACTGCACGTGTAGTGTGAGACATTTAAAGCAGTGAAACACAGGGATTCTGATTAGGATTTAAAAACACCAGTTATTTACATTGCTTTTTGGCAGCCAAGTGCAATTTTTGCTAAGTAATTTTGTTAAAATAATGAAAAAAAATCAAGACTTCTCATATATACTGCACCCAGTATTCTTTGTACTGAATTATTTACTCATTCACTTAAAGTATGTTACTTTGTTGTTTTGACAAACAGAGTTGATTTGGTTATCATTACAGTTGTTTTTGGACTTTGCACAGCTGTGTTACCGCCATAATGCTAGAGAACCTGATCTGCCAGTCAACTCCTTAACTGTCCTGTGAGCACTTCATTCTTTCTATTCTGGGTAAAAGCATAACAGTTTTCACATTTTCCTCTTACCTGGAAAATTATTAGCATTCAAGCGTATATTATACTTTGGCAAAGACCTGATAAATGAGATTTAACCCTATTTCTACCTGGCACTCTTTGTCCATCTGTCATATAGATATTATTGTCATGTAGTCACATAACTGTTTATTCTGAAAGTCACTCTTGAGAAACAGGATTACCTTTCAAATGACTCAAACTCAGGTTTGGGGCAGGATGAGGCTACAGTGAGTAACACTGCTGCCTCACAGCACTTGGCCTGTTTGGGTGTTGGTTTGAATCCAGCTCAGTCTACGATGAGTGTGTGTATTCCTGCCAGGTCTGCGTGGGTTTGGTCCAGTTTAATTGTACACTACAAAGCCATGCATTTCAGGTTAGTGAGCACTGTAAATTACCTGTGTATGTATGTGCGTGTGCCTGTATGTATTTTTTATGGTCCTCTGGGATAGGCTCTGGACCACCTCATCCCTGACCAGGATAAGTATATATATTATGGATGGATCCTCTAGGGTCCCAAAAAACTCTCCACTAAAGTTGCTATTTGTACATGAGCACAAAAATGTTTGCGCTGACTCTGACTCCGCAGTACATTATTCTGTGAACATCTGCATGTGTGTATGTATACGCATGTAAGTGTTACAGCTTCTAATACAGATGTTTTTATGTTGGAAATGTGACTTCTGACTACAAAGACGATTGACTGGAGCATGAAAAATAGAACTTTAAACTTTTATTCAAATCTTTTTTCATCATCTGTTTTAAGAAGGAATAAAAGATATTCATCAGGTTGTGCCACCCATGCTGTGATTTAAAGCAACACAAAAGTGTATGATTGAACACACAGCAGGGTCATCGGTAGGTGAATAGCAGGAGTGGGAGACACTGGAAGGAACAGGGAAAGGAAAACAGCATTGCTTGCTGAGCCAACATGCCTGTGATGAGTGGGGCCGACTGAACAAGGCCACCAAGTACTCCGAACAACTGGGCTGAGCAATCCACTAATGCATTAACCTCCTTAACGTCACTGTTAATATCTGCATGTCACAATTAAGCAGAGCTGAAGCAGATTGTGGCAGTATTAAAGATCACAACCAAAGCATATTGTCATTAGATTAATGCCCCTAGATGCCCTGTCTATCCTGTGACTACATGAACATATGGGAAATAATGTTTAATTATTGTAAAATAATGACCTTCTTTTCACCCTGTAAGCACCAATTAGAGAGAAATTAACTGAAGTATTTAAGTATGTGTTACTGCTATGATAGCATGTTTGACTGAAATATGACTTGAGCATAATGAAGATTAAATTAAGCTCTTGGATAATCGTGTGACAAAGAAAATTGAGTTGCAATCCATGGCAGTGAAGAATTCATGATGGAGGAAAAATAATCGTCGCCTGTCTTATATAAAGCGTATTTCCCACTGACAAGGAAACCATAAATTCTTTTTACAAATTAAAGTGTGATTAATCAACCGCAATCCAAAGTTTTAGTTAAATGAATACTACTCATGTCTGTTTTATTTAATTTATTGTTTCTCCATAATGCTGGCAACAAATCTTTTTATTTGTTTAATTTTTTGTGATATCGTTCATCTTACTGCATGCTGATGACTCAGAGCTTTGTCTGGTGTGGAAGCTGGCAATCTGTTTTCATCTCATCCCCACAAATAGTCTAGAAGGGTGGTAGTTCTGTACAACACATATAATTAAGCAAAGTGCCTGTAAAGTTTCAGGAAAGAATCAGGTCTGCAGGATTTCTTCTCTTGGTATTGATAGTAGTTTCCTTTTCCATCATCTGCAGTTTCCCCTTTAAAATATTTTTTTTTGTTTTTTTAATTATGGTGGAAAAGCATCATTTTGTAAAAGAACAGGATTTCACTTTTTTATTTTTTGGAAAAGATATGTAACTACTAATGACTGTTTCCTGACACTTCAGCAACAACTTTGTAAGTTATTTTTGGGTGCTTCTGCCAAACTTATATCTGGCCTGTTAATTGCCTTTTACATAAACAATGGCAGGGGAAACGCTGCTATGTTAGGACACTTCCGTGGCCGTGGTCTACTGATAGAGAAGCTCACATTTCGTAATTATTCTACTACTACTATGAAATAAAAGTTACAGTATCTTTAGGTAGTCATGAAGCCGGCATGTGCAGAAATCCATACGATTTTTTAAACTTAGATTACAAGAATCTATGCCTTCTGCTTTACAGTCTTGTAATAAGAGAACAAAGAAGTCCAGAACTCGTCTGTTTCTCCATGTTCCAAGTCTTTTCTTCAGTTACTTCCCTATACTGATCCTATACTATGGATTTTTTACACTGAAGACCAAAAGGCAAAATCATGCTTGATAGTTTGGACAACTGAGGGTATCATTTACTGTATCTTATTTTCTCCACAATAAGATGTACACAGCACCTTATATATGTTCATAATTTTGTCCTAGACATTTTCAGTTGTGTGTTTGCAATATGGTAAAGCTTCCCCAACAGAATAATGATTTCCACGTGCCCGCTGTTCTACAAGATACTGTATGCCCCTGAGGAGCTTCATTTTTTATTCTTTGTGTAATTACAGATATTGATCATCCCACCATTAAAATACCAAAATCATTTTAGCTTATTGACAGAAAACCTTTTTTGTAGTACCTCAACTATGGTCAGAACTTAACTTGTTTTCTGTGTATTGAATGCTTGTTATCACTGTCAGTCTCATCATCTCTAGATTGTATCTGAATTATTGCAGCAGCAATTTAAGTGTGATTTCCTCTTCCTTTTCTGACAACATGTGGTACACATTGTCTAGTTATCATTAGGTCAGAAGGATGGGGTTTTTCTAAGTGTGGTTCCCACCGTCCTAAGCTGAACCATTTGATTTCTAAAGATTTAAGGATTTGTTCAAATTTATGTAATCTGCATAATGGAAGTTGATCTCAAGGAATTAGTGAGGAATGAGTTTTATCCTCCCACGGAGTCTGTCAGTGGTGTTTTGTTTTCACAGGAAAAAAATACAGTAATAAAAGAAGATGGCAGCAAGAGACTTAGGTTTTCTTCCTCAGTAATGACAATAATTTGAAATACAATTTAAACTGTTGTGACACTTTAATTTGAAGTAATGTAAAGGAATGATTATGATTATGAAATTATGTTCAGAAGACTAATGTTGCTTTTGAGCTACTGTTCTGAGTTGCTCGACTTTCGTCCCTGGTACAGACCTATCATGACTCCTGAAAAGGTCAGTCTCCTCTTTAAAACAAGCTTAATTAATTACTAACTAGTAGTAAAATAATTTTCATAGCATTATTATCGACATATGTCCTGAAGTATTAGAAATATGCTTAGTTTTCATATTTGGCAGTAATCTGTGACCTGAAAGTGATTCACAGGCCTATGCAAAAACTGCATTACTTTAGATATATTAATAAACAGCAATATATAGATGTACTCAGCTTTTGCAGAAATGCAGTACATCTCTCAGGGAGTGCAGACCTAAACACTAATGAAAAATTGTAATTTAATTGTAGATTTGAAAGTGAGTTTGAAAAGTGTGAAAAAGTCATGTTTGACTCTCCATCCTCTATTAACTGCTTGTCCAGTTGCAGTGTCTGCCCCAAAATGGCAGACACTGAACAATTCTCACACACTGATTCACTTGAAATACATCTTTGGACTGTAGGAGGGAACCCATGCAAACATAAGCTCTACTAACACTACTACGAATAAAAATAATAATAAAAAACAACAACCATCATCATCATCATGCTATCTGTGTACTTATAATCTTGTGTTTATTATAAGAGTAATATGAACCTAAACCGGAGCAGAACTGTTCAGACATAATTGCATTCCTTCTGAATTTGGTCATTATTGTTTGTTACATCTGCATATGTCATCTTGGGAAATCCAGATTATTTATGTAATGGCACATCTGATTCCACAGATTTACATTAGTTATCAACCTTCATTTAAAATTTTTTTCCCACTCATTTTAACACCTTTTTTCTTTCAGTTCTGCTCAGTGCCTTATCTATGCACACATGTAAATCCAAAAAAAATCTTAGGTTTCTGAACACACTCCAAGTGGACAACATAGTTTAGTTCACAAACACTTACGTCTCTGTATATAATGCAAAAGGTGCAGTGACTGAAATACAGCGCATACACCTGATGGATACTTAGTTATGGCAGTGGTGTTCTAATGAGAGCCAGCAGGGGGTGGGGAGGGTGTCACACTGTCAGTGACAAACTAAAACAGGTGAAAACTGAAGACATTTTCTTTGTGCACTCTTGTTTGTATGAGTAAAGGGTGCACAGAGCAGGTCTGACTAGTGTATGTGTATTATCTGTAGTCTGGACAGAAGCTCTATTAGGTTACATATAAGGTGCATTGTGAATTTTCATATGTATTAGAAAGGGAGAAGCCTTGTCCCAATTTGTATATTGCTCTTTAGCTATATATGTTAAGGATGCAGTCTGTAAAGAGATTAATGACATTTTCTAGGTTTTATCTGGAAAAATAAACAAACTGAAAACAGATGTTAATCTAACATAAAAGGCAAAGGTGGTTTTGGGATTCTTAATTTTAATGAAATTCTTGACACTTTTAGCATACATTGGGAGAGTGCATGGTTGCCCCTTTTTCAATCTGAATCTTTGTTCATACTCAAATTTTTGATAAAATAGCCTTTTGACTATGCATCAACAAAATTATTTATTAAATTAACCAGATTTCATCAACAACCTGCTTCTTCTTGTTTGGAAGGAACATCACTGTTGTAATTTTCCTCTCTATAAAAATATATTGTGCCACAATTTAAGTATGTATAGAAAGAAAAATCCCTATACTTTATTAAATGGCATCAAAAGGGTATTAATTATCTTTCTGACATTTTTTATGCTGGGGTAACATAATGGAATATTATAATGTGAGCAATTTATGAACTTGTGTAGTTTTCCTATATCTTTTAAAGAATTTTACACCCTCATTAATGTTGTTCTGAACTGGTTAATTCAACTAATGAAGAGTCATTTGACTGATGGGGAAATCATCAGAATCATAAAGTTTAACATTAGATGGAACTGACTTGCAGTAAGAGACAAAAGCTATAATAACATGTGGAATGTTTTGAAAGAAAAAAAGGCATTAATCCCATAGGGTTATACTCTTTAAATACTGTATTTTTAATAAAGTCAAAGAAATACAGTTCAAACTGCTTTATGCTATTTAGCCAGTAAACTCTTTGATTTCACAGAGGAAGAGGATATGTGCATCTTTGATAAGCAGGGTGAAGAAGCCTTTATTCAACCGTTTTTTTAAATATAGCATTTAAAAAATAATGTAAGAACATTTACATTTTCCGGGGTGTTAGCAGTAGTTATACATTTACTCTAAAAGATATATCTACTGTGAAAATATGGTCAATGTGTATTAAGTATATTGTTAATTTTTATTAATATATGTCAAATTCTATATACATAAACAAAAATTAAACTGTGCACAGAATCTGCTTTGCATTCTTATAGAAATAAACTATATATTTTATTAATATAATAAGTTATGCTACAAGAAAAGTAAATTATTGTTAAACATTTGTAAAGAAATATGTGTGATACCCCTCAATTTGATAGGTGTGTATCTCTGCATTTTCCATATATATGTATGAATATGTAAATACACTTTTAATATATATTAATTAGAAAATTATTTATTTCTGTCTGTCTATTATGCAATCATCTAATGTTTTGTTTACTTCTTGTGTAGTTATATGTTGAAAGGATTTGGAATGTTCTTACATGTTCACAGATGTTTTATCTACTCCTGCTAGTTTTGTATGATTGTATGTTCTTAAAGTATTATTTCAAAAAAATAAAAATAAAATTTTAAAAATTAATAGAAAGACAAAATCTTCAAGGGTAACGTGATTGCAGTTTTTTGCTTTCTTATGGGTTATGAACCAAAGTTTTATGTACCAACAGAAACATGAGCTTTAATTTTAGTTAGCACTTTTGAATACCTGTACATTGATAAAACATCAAAGCTCCTAAACCCATTGAACACAGAGCGTCAGCAGTCACACTACAACACACAACAGGGCATTATGGGTGAGAGGTATGGCTCATTGTTACTATATACTTGTAAAAAGTTCTGTTTAACTGCTCTGGAGTGTTAAAGTATTTGTGTGCTCTGTAAGCACTGTTGTTATGATATGCCACATAGAAACAAACCTCATATTCCCACAGTCTAGTCTTTGCATTGTTTATGAAGTATTTGTTGATAGTAGGGACATTTTGAGTAATAGCTGCAACCTGCAGCAACTGACTGCATTTCTTTTTTACCCATTATTAACATTTTCCAGAATAGACGGTGTATATCCTTACCGCTATCATTTTTACCACACAGTGAGTTGGGAGTTTTGGGAGTGTGCCAAATAAAGGATCTGCCCCAGGTGCTAAATACCTTACGTATGCCCTTGAGTCATGTAACTGAATGTTTAGCGAATAAAAGCCAGTGATGGTTACCTGAGTTGTGTTGAAGCAGGTGATCCGAAGGGGGGGGCTTTGATTAAGGACCTGATAGTCATAAAGGTGCTCAATTAAAACAAATAAAATATTACACATAGACACATTCACTTGATCAACACAACTTTCTGTAATGTTTTGTTACAGTAACCACAAAGGGGCAGATTATTGTATAGATAATGGACAAATGGCTGATAGGTGTTTCATTCACTCAAATAGGGAAATTCACTGGCGCTTTAGGTGAACACTTCCATCCATCCATCCATCCATCCATCCATCCATCCATTATCAATAACCACTTAATCTTGAGCAGGGAAGTTCACAATCTAACCCACAGTCACTGGGCTCTAGATCCCTAAAATACCCCTAGATGAGATGACAATCTACTGCAGGGTGGCTCCACACACTATAAGGAATTTATTGAGGTCAGTTAACCTGAAACACATGTCTTTGGACTTTGGGAGGAAACCAGAGCACTTGGGAGAAACTCACACAGACACAGAAAGAACATGCAAATTCTACACAGCCTGAACCAGACTCAAAACTCATGCCCAACCAACCCAGGCGCACTGAGACAGCAACGCTACTTGCTGATCTACTGTCCTTCTTGGTGGATGTGCACAGTGACAAATCAGTAATGTAATGATTTTATCTGTTGGTCTCAGTCATAATTTTTAAAGTGGCAAAAGGTATAGATAGATTTTTAGGACAGTTTTAACAGCGTAATGTATAAGCTTGCATGGTTTGCTCAAACCAGATCCTCCCAGTGCTGGTTATGATTGCGAGATTTTTCTTTCAGAATGACTTTCCCAGTCATGCAATGGTCAAAGCTGTGTACCTGAGAAGCTTGTCCAGTAAATGGACCCTGATTATATCAGATGTCAAGGTCACTTGATGGTTAATTAGGGTCCCATTTGACTGCCTACCGCGATTGATCAGAAACCATGGCCCATCCTCAATGGTAACTTAACATTTTTTAGGAAGTTTAGTTTACCCTTTATGACCTAGGATATTTCCTACAACATGAGTTAAGCACCCAGGACAGGAAACCATTTGCTGTGGCTCTAAGATCTCTTTAATGACTGTCTAACTGGAAACAGGCTGGCTTAATTCAATGCCTGAAGCAAGCAAAAATGGCCTTGCTTGCAGTCCTTGCTGGAATATTTACTGCTTCTTCGATGGTAGTCTTTTTGACACTGCTGCAATAAAATTTACGAGGATCCCCTTTTTAGCTCACTGCTAGACAAAGAGTGGTCAAGAGACCCAAAACATCTTGGACCTTAACCTTATTCTTTATATGAGCAAAGCATAGAGGACACAGAGGACAATTGAAGAAGACTTTTTAAGTTTATCTGGAATCTTGTATTGGATCACAACAGTACATTTAGTTTGACTGTTTAGTTATTCCTGCATTTGGCCAGGTTTGGATTATAGCTGATTGAATTAAGCACTTGTAAATAAAGACTAATGTAAAATATTGTGCAGCTCTGGATTAAAAATAAGCCTTTATTTTGACCAAATACAGTGTGTTTCAGTTTGTGGTCATTTACTGTTTGTGATAATATCAAATGCCGATCTGAGGATCAGTGTTCCTGCCTCTGTGTGAGCACTTCTGTCCTGACAGTCACATCAGTGGGTACATGAGGCTGAAATATTTTTGTTTGTACTTGGGCGCTCAGAACAAAGTGGGTCCTTTTGGTTTCAGTCTTCCCACCATCCCTCTAATGAGAAGTCAGGGGTAAGAGAAATGTCACATTTTACCTGCATCAATTCTAGATTTAAACCGAAGTGCTACACGTCATTTAGAAAGAATAGAAAACCAAGGCGGAGAAGCTGAAGTAATGGTTTCTTTGTTCAGCTGCTTCCTGCCACAACCAGCACTAATTTAAATGCGCCATATGATAGCCCTTGGAAATATGATTCTCTTCTGAAACATGGTACCTGAGACAAAAGCAGACCCTGTGACACTGTCACAGGCACACATTTGAAAGAGTTAACTTCTGCGTTGTGTGGGAGGAGACTTGTGAAGAGGGTAGCCAGTGTGGTTCAAGCAACAGAACACTGAATGACTAGCCCTGAATAATAGTTTTGGTCTGTGTGTGTGTGTGTGTGTGTGTGTGTGTGTGTGTTCTCACAACAGAGGGGGGAGTGTGGGCCATTTTGCTGGCCACACTGGCCTGAAAAAAAAAAAATTAGCAATAAGCTTTTCATCTATCTTGTTTAGTTAAATGGTTAGCCCATAAAACTGATTAATCATATTATTAAGCTTTTTTGTTAAAAACTTTACCAGAGCTGATTTGTGTGTGGCTAGAAATGTTTTACATAACTTTTCAGCAACAGTTTCATACAGTCAGCAGGCATATAAATGTCCTGCACTTTAAAGAAAAACTTCACAATCTTTGTTTAATTTTTCATGGTATTTATTTTGTGTGTTTATGCTTGATGTTTGAATATTTCTTATCAGACACACGCTATAAATCAAAACTGCATTTTGCTTTTGTGACACTGGATTGGTTTAGACAAGTCAATCCCAGGTTCATTATACATTGGTGCAATATTATATATTATGCGGATTAGTTTAAAGTGTTAGTTTTATCTTTGTCTTTCATGTTCAATAAATCATTCTTATCTCATTAAGAAGATATCAGAATCCATTTGCATGCACTCATCTTAAACAGCAGAAACCTGTCAATGCCTCTAAAGACGATAAGCTGATGACAACACATTTAATTTACTCAACATGGAAAGAAGACCAACAATACAAGCTGAGTGATGACAGTATGGTTACCTGCCATCTTTTTAATCCCAATAAATCCAAAGAAACTGTTCATCAAAGATTCCTGTTTTGCCATAGTAGTCACTAGTGTGCATAAAGTATACTATCTTTCTCCACAACAAAAAAACAAAACAAATTGGTTTAGTTCAAAAAGTTGTTAAATCTGCTGTTCAGAATCCTTGACAAAATTTCTTTGTCAGGGCCTATGCAGTCACAGTCCTGGCAGACCATAAACCAAGAAGTTTTCCAGCTCTCGTGGAACCGCTCAGAGCAAAGTGGTTTAATTACCTATAAAGAACAAAAAATTGAGTAGGATCCATAGTGAACAGGGGAAAACAACTTGTCAGGTAATGGGGAACTAAAAGTATGGGGGGAGCAGTTAGAAAATGTGGCGAATCAGATATACTGTATTTTCAAAACTGTCGCTCCAGGGTATAAGTCACACACCAAAAAATGCACATACTTGGTGAAAAATCAACAGATATGTTGTACCTGAGTATAAGCCACATATGCCAGGTATGTTGCCAGTAGATCTGAAATGCACTGAATGGGTACACCAGGCTATGAGCACATTTGTATTTGTAACCACTCCCTGTAGGACAATTAAAAACAGATCTTGCACCAACACTCAAATAGATTCATAACTTCATGCACTAATTTTTTATTTAAAATAAAATGTTATTGGTATACTAGTGTTTGAAATAACAGTACAATACATGCCTTGACATTACTAGTAGAGAAATGTAAACATAAAGAGCAGCCGAAACATAAACGTTTAAATATCAGTATACGGTATGAAGCATGCTGTCACAAATGATGAAAATGAAGTTCTCACTAGTAGGGCCAAAACTGTTGAAATCTTCATATTATTTTTTAATTGTTCAGCAGTTTCTGGTGGAGATGCACTGATGCCTCCAGCGTGTCAACATTACCTTCTACAAAGGTCTCAGATATTTCAACTTAAACTTAGCAAGGTAGCTCTTTTTAGCTTTTTGTTGGAAGCATTTTAGGCCCTTTGTAATTCTTGTAATCAACAAACAAACCTACCAAACACATTACAATTACAAGCAATGCATTATAAAATACTGCAGATTTGTTTTATTATATATGTTTGCTCCAGAGTATAAGTCACACCGGCCCAGAGTCAGAAAAAAAAATTGCAATAGTCTGGAAAATAGGATAAACAAGACATTAAGGGATATTTTAACTTTCTTTTGTAGAGAAATTATACCTTTCTTCCAGCGCTATAGTTCAAATGAATTCTGGAACATCTGGACACCCTGTTGATGTCAATGCATCAGCATCAATCAATAAAATGTAATTTAATTACTGTGTCAAAATTAACAACATAGATATAACCATAATATTAGGGAACTGGGTAAAATTGTAAAAATGTTTAGTTAATTAGTTTTATCTTGTTTATTTTAGACTGATACAAAAGGTTGATAAATCTTTTGAATATCCATGGAATACAACAAAATCTGTAATCTCAAGGATGATGCTACATATGATGTGATAGTTATGAGTTATGAGTAGATAGATATTTATAGACTGTATCACAGTGGAAGAAGTTTTACACTGCAGTAGAACAGATTCCAAAGCCTGACCAGAATATGAAGGGTGACCAGAAAATATTGAGAAATTTTTTAGTTTTGAGAAGGGAGCAAAATTCTTTTTTTTAAATCAACCCTTGTACAGCAGAGATGGTCTTTGTTCATAACAGCACTCAGATTATGGCCTATCCAGAATGATGATTATTTTGAATTTTTTTGTTTTTTTAGGGGCACATTGCCCTAGTGTAACATGGAAACTACCTGAGGGATGGGCAGAGCATTCAACATCCCTGACAGTAGCCCAGATTGAAATTGATCCATTTTAGACCAAGGCTTTAGGTTGCAATTTATATTTGTGGTGATTTAACAGGTGGAGGTTGGTACAGTTCTGAACAGCTTTTGTTCTCTCACAGACAGATGGGGCTCATTTAACTGTTTTTCCATAGAAACAAACTTTGCAGGAGGCCTCATTAACACACCACTCAAAAGTCCCCTATAGACTTTCAAAGTTTCAAGCACTTTTCAGTTAAAGGTTTTTCAAAGATTTTTTGTAAATCACCTATTCAACTGGGAAAATTTAAAATATTTCTGTTTCATAACTCTCTGAAGCAATGAACTTTTAATAAAATAAGAAAAACATGAGAATTATGAATGCTGAAATTAAAAATTGTCTCACTTGTCTTATAAAATACAAGATGGCCACACTGGATTAGCAGTCCTTTTCTGTGGATGTTCCCCACTTTCAACTTAAGCACTTTTTAAAAAAAAAACACAAGAAAAAATCCAAGTGAGGAACTTCCATAAGGGAAGGAGTGTGAAAGACAAGCATCAAGCAACAAAAGTGTAAGAAATAGAAAAGAGCACAGTAACTCATTCAACATCACAAAATTAAGACACTGTTCTTTATCCAGAGATACATAAAAGGGTAATAACTACACTTTCTTTGAGATGTGCAAATTTTGCCATCACTTCAAATGGTCTGTGAAGAACTTGGGTGCCAAATTAGTTTCTACGTTTGAATGAATGAATGATTGCATAAAAAAGAGCATACTTGCTTTACAAAAGGAGTTGCCTGTTAGTCTTTCTTTAATGTATTTCTACAGCTGGCTATAAGCTCCACAGATGCTGTTTTTGTTACCCTGTGACTTTTCTTAATGTGGAGTTAAAATATTTATTAAAAAAGCTTTTTAAGACATTTCTTCGTTCATTCACAGCTTCAGTATGAGTATTGGCATTCGTATTATGATTATTATTTATATCTTTTCGATGACAGAAAATTGAGATGTCCGCTAAATGTGATTGATTAGAGTTGTGAATGGGCATTATGGCCATTGCAGAGCACATGTCAGCTGCTGCCTTTGTGTGCCCTCTCTTTCTAAGCAAACCAGTGATCCACAAGGGCACAGAGCAGCGCTCAGAATGTAAGGCTTTGAAAGAAATGCCCATTTTACTATGGCTCTGTGCCTTAATTAAAAATACAGCTGCAGACACTACACCAATAAACAAAAAGACACAAATACTGCTTTAACAATAACAACAATAACTCCAGCAGGTCCACTGAGGAAACAAGTACATTCTCTAGTTGTTGTCTTATTAAGTCTCGGTGTGCTTATTGCATTTGATATCCATAACCTAAATGTCTTACATTTCACTATAAAAGATTATTAGTGATATATTTCCAGATGCGCAGTTTCGAAACTACATATGTACCTTTAAAGTTAGAAGTTAAACAGTGTTTAAAAGAATGAAGAAGGTGGGAAAAGACAGGAACACAGAGATCATCTCTGAGAATGAGATTCAGACAGGAGGATGGGGAGAGGAAGAGAATGCAAAGCAGGCTAAGTAATAAAGGATTCATGAAGCAGCTAAGGTGAGTGTGGTTGTCTTTCACATGACCAGACTCACAAATCTGTTGGGCTTAATTCCATCTCCAGTCCATTAATTCATTCTGGGAAATGTGACTCTGTACTCCAGTATCACTGTGGCACAGGATTAGTGAGAATTCAGGCTACTTCAGTCTGAGGGCTGACTACTGCAAGAAGTCCATATACTCAGAGAAGGTGCCAGTAACATCCACTGATGTTCTCCAATAAAATGACCCTCTATTCACCATTACTGACATGTTGCTGGGAGGAGTAAAAGTAAAGAATCCCTTTTGTCATTCTGAGTTGCTCTGCGCTGATGAGCACATTCTTTTCAGAGTGGGGTAATAAACAGTGAAGCCCACATGTGCGAAGTCAGGGAGAGCTGGGACACCATGTGCATAGTTCTAAGTATGACCTCAGCGGCTGTTCCCAGATCCAGCCATGCTGAGACCATTCTGTTCTGCACGCAGGTGATGCCTGACATCAGGGCTGGCAACCAAATCATGGTATTCATACAATGATCGTCAAGAATGACACACTCACAAACAGACACTAAAAGTAACAGCAATGTGGTAGTCGAGACTGTCCGCTGCTTAAAACTTGAACATGGGACAAATGTATTTTCTTGACACTTTGCAGACTGTTAGTTATTTAATTGAGTACCATCTGTTTGCCAGTCCTTTGACGGGTAGACGTGGTTTGCAGGAGACACCCCTATAGCCAACAACCAGGCCAGTTAACCAGGTAAGTAAGTGCCAGTGTTCCCTCAGAGTGAAGCTCAGCCCCTCGCCATCCCCCTTCTCTAGCCTCCATCACTTTTCTGCCATAACCCCCACAGCCCCACTGTGCATGTCTGTGTTTGTTCTGCAGGCCTGCTTGACTCCTATAGTTCCTCTTTATTGGACAGCCAGTTTGTTTTATTTATCTGACAAGGATTCTCCATATTGTTCCAGGTTATCTGCACTCTCCTGCAGATCACATTACTGCCTGTGTGAGGATTTGACCCATCTCAAGGTTCACCTTTAAATCAGATTCTTATCATCCCCCCTGTGATAAATAGGTACAGCTTAGCAGGAGATTACTTCCAGAGCAGCACTCTGTCTCCTGCTGCCAACGGCCTTCCCGTGCAGGGCTGGCTTGCACACCCATCCCACCTAGGAACAGAGGAACCCCAAACTTTTCTCCACTAAGCATCTCAGAACTTCCATAAGAAAAACTTCTTTGCTGGTCATTGCCAAGCGTCATAGATAGTTTCTTCTCTGCTCCAACTCTATCACCTGCCAGCTCATCCGTTTGTTTGGACATTTAAAATATGAGCTCAATAGATTTTAAAAGTTCTTTGAATCTGGGGAGGGGAGGAGTGGTAAAATTATGTAGTTAATTTGAAAAGGAAGTTTGTGTTCCTATTTTAACTTCCATTTTTTTCTACATATTGAGACAGTGTTGTCCTCATGCATAGGTATGATGACCACTGGGACCAGTTCCAAAGCTGACAAGCACACCATGATTGAGCAGCTGGACCCAACTGGGAGCATGGAGAAATATGGAACATACCAATTAGTCTCCCAGCAAAGTGGTTAGCACTGGGTCAAAGGTGACAGCAAAACAATGATAACTTTGAAGCAATCATTTGCTGTGAAGCAGAATTTAAAACAATGCTTTTTTCTGTCTGCTGAGAGACCACACATTTGCCAGCAGATGTTGTGTTTCACCTTTATGCACAGGGAGAGGTAGCACTGCAGTGAGCCAGTGAGTGCAAAGGTAGCACTGAGGTAGGCTGGGATATTTCTGCATTAGACAGTAGACCATTTTCTGCATTAGACTTTAATGACCATTCATGAAGCAAGGAATACTGCATGTTGATCATGATCCAGGATTGGGTTTCTGAATCTGCACTCAGGGTCAAGATTCTCTCCAGCAGTAGAGTCACTAGCTGTGTTTCAGTGCTCTCAGATTGCTCCATAAACTCATAACTGCACAGAAAAATAGGTGGGCTTGCAGCTATCAATTATCCCTTGCATCCCTTGTGAACCAAGGAGCATTTTTAAAGTTTCATAATGGATAGTTGCAAACTTAAGGGCAGAAATACTGTGTTGAAACTTTACCTTATCTGACCCAGATATTATATTTGTCTGAACTTTGTTTTTCTGTGCATTTCAGGCCTATTTTAACCAATATGTTAATTCACAGAATAATAATTTTATCTCCATGCATCTTTGCATTATTTTTACTAGCTTATAAACCTGTTAAATGCATTTATTGTATTTCCCAGTATTTATGTGGAATGACTCTAATATCTGTCCTAATTTTTCTGTTCTCATTCATTCAAATTATCAGGTGAAATTACGAGTTTTAAAAGCAGTGCTTATTTTTTTCTTTTCTCTCCTGCCTGGTTTAGTCAGTTAGCTTGACAGGAGTAGAGTCGTGCATTAATTATGATGGATTTTGCATTTAGGGCTCCTTCGACTGGTCACTCCCAGAATGCTGTGCACAATAGCTGACCTCCTGACCTGTCTCAGGTCACACAGCAAAGGAAATCAATAAGCAGATTTAGAGTCCAGAATGGCATGTGGCCATGTCATAGTTCTGTCTTGTTTGCTGGGCAAACACATTCAGTCACACGGGTTCTGCAGCTGGGCAGTTATCCCACAATGTTGCCTTGTGTAAAACAGATTCTGTGAATCATGCAGATCTGTTTCAGAGGTAATGAAACATTCTGTTTCTCAAACAGCTTTGTTTTCCTTCAGTGACAACAAAATACACTTGGTAGTTCTCTCCATGCCATCTCCCTAGGGTTTCCTTAAAAAGAGATAAATAAAGGATAAATAAGTAAATCAACTGCAGCACAGCTTATACTCCTCCTTGCACTTTCCAAATGAACTTTTTAATAATAATATTATCTGTGCTGTATGGAATCTAATTCACTGTTACACTCTTGTTTATTTAAAAATAAATGTTACAACAGTTACAGTTTATTACAAATTTACAGTTCAGTATCATTCAGTCAGATATGATATATTTCACATGTATGAAATATTTCTACTAGTTTTTGTGACTTACAAGGTTAAAATAAGCATTACTGTCTTTTTACCTTAAATGGTTACATCCTCACTTCCCATTTTTCTTTGGCATTTCGAATGAGTTTTCTCTCTCCATCTGTCTAAAAGGACAGCTTTCACTAATACGCTGGAGTTCAAACATTCAGTATTCAAGGCCACTTTGTTTTTCATGGAAAAAAAGAAAAAGCCTTTTCATTGCAATGTAAACTTTGGTCATTATTTATGTTTTTTTTCCAAATTCCATTTTGGGGAAAAGAGAAAAGAGCATGTTTGACATGGCATGGGAAGAGTTTGCCAGCTTGCTTGTCCTTGAGTTTTCTCACTGAACTGTTTTCCAGACAGAGTGACATATCTGTCCACTTCGTGGCTGCATGGGGACTTTCTGGCTGACCACTTTAAACCACCAGCAGGTGCCTTGTGCTCCTGCCCTGGGGGACAGACATGGAGAGTACAAAGCTAGATCTGGCAGAAAAGAAACTTATGGGGGGGCTTCACAGCATTGCAAGAACTTTTTCACTTACAGGTGCTGAGACAGCAATGAAAATGTCATTCTGTAATAAGGTGATTCATTTCATGATCTTTCTGTTATATAGAGAGTATTCTCTATAAAACAGAAAGAACATGAAATTAATGTTTAATGGTTTTGTTGAAACTGTTACTTAATGCTTTTACTGAAATTGTTAGCTATACATTAAGTGTTTAGTGCTGCAAGTTAAAAATATATTTCATCACATGTAATTTAAGGTCATTTAAGGTCATTATATACAAATGTAACTCACATTTAGTGAATTTATTGCATAATATCAGGCTCATTGATTTCTAACTTAGTTTGCTTTTCTCGACACATTTGTTTGCTGCTGTTCTCTGAAAGTCAGGTTAGACCTATACTACCTTCTTCACATCAGTCTGTCAGATACCAGTCACTGTCTGTCTGAAACTGACCTGCTGAAAATGAAGTTGTGATTTTGATTAACAACTAATGTTGTTAGTGTTCAGAGAAATTAAAAAACAGGAATTGCAACACACAGCAGTCAGAGATGAACATCCGTTAAATAGATCATGATCATGTAAATAGATCATGGCAAAGAAAACATGATGTACAGTTGGGAAATCTCCCTAGAAGGAGAACATTTCTATCAGTTTAAAGCTGATGCCAGAGAAGCTGGATGAGTGACATATCCATGGATAAGTGAAATAAGGGGTCACACTGATTTTCTTTTACATGCATCTCAGATTTTCAAAGTATTTATTCCCCTTAAACACGCATGTAATTTGTAATTTAATATGAGGTGTTTAATATGTAAAATTACTTTCTCACTCTTTTTTTGTTTCTGATTCTGCTGTTTGAAAACTTGCAGAAAAGTAAATTTGATGAACACTGATGATTATAATGTAATATTTTATAATCTGTGTTACTGTGTAATGCTACACGTTTCTAAATATTTGGTTTCTCAGAATTAATCTCACCATATATTTATTTTTTCTTTATTTAAATTAATTTGCTGGCTTTAAATGTATTCATTTCACATTGTGTAAAAAAAATGCAAATTATGTTTTAGACTGTAGGTGGTCAGGCTGACAGTGAATAGCCAAAAGCAAAGAATGAGGCTTCTTTAGTCAGACGGTGAATTTCCCTGATGAAGTGCACAACGGTGCACAACTGTGTTCAACTTTCTTAATTGGTTCACACCATCTGTCCCAATGCTGACTGAGTGAAATTCATATATTACTGGTATGCTGTGAAAAAAAGCACAAAAAGCCTCCTATAGCCATTCACAATGCTTACATTTCTTGCATAATACAGCCATAAAAGAGATATGAACAGAGCTCTCACACCGGGTGGTGTTGAATACAGTTTGTGAAGAAATGTGCCAGATATTGCAGTCCCCAGCAGACAAGGCTGATTAATTCATCGCCCCACTCGTGGAAATTGTCCTGCGCTCTGGTTCTACAAATGCAGAAGCCCATGGGTATGTTTAGTACAAATTTAATAATGGTCCATGTTAAGTGCCCTAGTTTTTAAAGGATTCCATGTCCCTCTCTGCTTCTTCAGTACTTGATAATGTCACATCCCTTTGTGAAGTTCCAGAAACTCTTCAAATCAACTGCCAGTCCTGACCTTGCTTTTCAAAACTCTTTTTCTAGTCTTTTCTTTATCCTTCCTTCCTTTCCGTTTTCATAGTCAGATTTCCTTGCGTGGAATTACTTCACCTCCAATTTTTATCATTCTTTTGGCACACTCAGGTGCAAAAGTACTTGTTTTAAGTATTCATTTAATTTGCAAATGTAAAATGCTGTGCTGGATATGAAAAACCCTGGTGTAGGACATTTATGTATTGTTCAAGTAGGCTCTGTGAAATAATTTGCAGTTTCGCGTTGTTAAGAATTTCAAACTTTTTTCCAGTCTGCAGCTTAATTTGGAAAACAAATTTTGCAAATAAACTTACTCAGGTTATTTCTATATTTTATTTATAATTTCTAAATAACAACAAGCATATTCAAATTCTGTGTTTATTATGATGCTACACAGAAGAAGATCGGTCATTTGTAATTATACATATTTGTATGCAGACCTTAATTTTTGTAGATTAAACAAATAGAGAATCATTTTCAGAACAGCAGCAGAGCTTGACTGATTCCTCGAGCACTTTTCTGTTTTGTTTCCAGCTGCAATGGTGATAAAAGATGTGTAAGTTAAAAACACAAACATGCTTGTGGGCATGGAATTAGTGCTGCTTCTTTCTGTCTTGGACTCATAGTCTTCTCCTTTTTCCCCCTCCCTCCAGAATAGCTGAGAGCACACAACAATAGCCATAAGCAACAACAAAATTGCATTTGTATAACTTGTGCCCCCTACTGTGGAATTTTCTATTATATACCTAATTATGCCTGTCAGTGTGTGAATCAAGATAAAGGCATTCTTTGTCCCCTTTCTCCCTTTGTCCCCCTCTGTGTTTTCTTCTTCGTCTCTTATGTCCCAGTGATTACAGCACACTTACACAACTAATTGCCTTACTGCGTATTAGTGATACAATTATGCAAGCCGTGGGATTCTTCTGTGAACAGCCATCTGTGGACAAGAGCACTATTCAAGACGACCCATAATTTGAGCCAGTCTGACACGCCAAAAGCCCCGATCACTGTGCAGCCCTCATATTTCATATGCAGCCTGGCAGAGAGGTGGCAGTTATTTGCCAATGGTAATCAGACCTACACTGTTTTGTCCTTGTTCCTTGTATCTCTTGCTATCTGAGAAATAAGCTGCAACCTTTTATTGGTTGTTAGTTTGACTTTTAGGATGTACCTTTTTAAAAATTTCAGGTATTACTGAAAACAACTTATCCTAAAAAGTTGCCTTAAAATAATGTTGTGTGATATTGTTTTTTTGAGCACAGGGTATTGATGTAAGCCTTTTTAATACATATAACTCTAACACTCCAAGTGTAAAACACTGGTGTGAGTTTAAATTTCCTGGATGGTAATTTTTTTTGGACTGATGTTCCTGAAGTTTTTTTTTTTCTCTAAACTGAGGAACAGTTGAGAGGAACTTTTCCTAGGTGCAAAGCTGTCTCACTGAAACCCCCCACACCCCTCACCAAGAGAGACAAATTTGTTTTCCTTCTGGTTGCATAGGGTTCCTCCAGGTGCTCCTGTTTCTTCCTACAGTCCAAAGACAGCGCCACAGTCTGTCATGAAGACAAAAATATGAATGTCCAGTGTTTAACATTAGTATATAAAGCTATTTTCAATATCTGTTCATAAATCCTGGGATGTTAGTCTCCACCTTGGTGAGGTGCTGTTTAGGAAGCTAGGATGTAACCTCAAATGTTAACAAATTGCAGGGGGTGAGTGGTTTGTGACCAACAAATTGTGACCTCACAATTTTTTTTAATGAAGTACCCCAGCAAACCCATTTCCACTGTCTCATGAAACTAGCTTTTTGACCTTCACACTCCAGTTTTCACAATACGGTGCTTGATGTTTTCATTTTTTAGGCCTTAAGAAAATTCAGTGCTTTTTCATGTTTGGCTTGTTATGCAGGTGACTCTGATATGTAAACTCACAAAACACATAAGCATGTATTTGAAATGCAAATGTTTGAATGTTGTTTTTTTCTCCATAAGTTAGTTTTTATTTGAACATTGTTTTCTATAGTGTGCCTTTATCTTCCTCCTTCCCACCTGTTATTTACCAGCCTACAGGAAAACTTTAATTACAATGCAGTGCTATAAGTTCCTGCAATGCAAATATAAAAGGTGGTTTTCATTCATCAGTACTTACCATGTAAGTACTGTTATACAAGTGATGAGAGGAGGTAAACTTACTTCAGAAGGGCCTGAAGGAGGAGCTGGGGGTACCACTTTTACAAGGAGCAGAGACTTGGATGGGGTTACATACAGTACCCTTATTCAGTCTTGTAGGTTGTACATGGCAGTAAGTTGGAATGTTGTTCTGCATGCTGAAGAGTTTTCTATCCCTTTATCTCAGATCACGGTCTTCCTTTGCATACTGTTCAATTCTGATAAAATACACTTTTTAGACAAGACTCACTGTCATGTTATGGGATACAGATACATGACAGACCAAGATTATTTAAAATATGTCCAGCGTCTGATTCCCATCTAATTGTATAAATTAAGTCTGAATCTTTCCTTTGTATGAGCTGCCTTCTAGTGTGACTGTTCAATTAACATCTATTACTGATTTACTGTATTAATTTATTGGCTGATATTTTTATGTCTGAGATGGACTGGCATATCATCAAGGGGCAGTTTTACATTCTAGTGCCCATTACTTCCAGGATGCACCCTGGACCGTCATGACCTTGTCGAGAAAAAGTGGTTAACAAAAATGGATGGCTGGATGGATGGATGTTTCTATCCTGTATTTGATCCTTTTAACACAATTTGGTATTTTACTGTAAGCAGGTATCTTGCATCAGGTTACTAGTGTAATACTAAGGCATAAATCAGCAACCGTGACACTATTGATGGATATTTTCAACTATTTTAACTGTATACCACCTGCTGAGCTATATTAATGCTGTAGTTATAATACAGACAATGTTATTCACAATTTTTGTGTTACAGAAAACATTTAAAGGTTAATATGAATTAATATATAGCTTTCTTTAGTTTCCTATCATTTAATTGGCATGTTTTTATGTATTTTAAAAAATGCCACATAACTGTTGTGATCAAATTCATAAACTGAGGTGCAGGAGCCATTACCATTTTTAGTTATTTATGGGAAAATTTCAGCCCTAGTTCTGTAAGGGCAAAAGGAGAGGAAGTGAAAAAGGTTCCTGCTTGGAGTTAGAGAAAAAAGAAGAGGAAATGGTGTGTTAGAAAGCAAATCAGTCAGTGCCAAAGAATGAGGTTCTGTTCGTACGCCAGCCTTTTTGGTCTCTCGGATTAACACATTTGGAAATTCTAACACTCTCCATCTGACATCTCTGTGAGGGCACAAAAGAAAGGGACCTTTGACAACTACATTTTTCACATGATCGGGGGAAAGAAAACCTGCTTTTGAGAGCCACTGAAGCCCAGGAAAATTGTTTGTTGACCACACAACAACCGTAGTACTGAAGCTGTCAGCGCCGGATCCCGAGAGAGGAATTCCTCTGGGAAACAGATTAATAGTTCATTTTCATGGTGGTGGCATAGTAGAGGGGGGGAAGGAAAGGGACAAAGAAGGATTTCCCATGAATTCACTAAAATATACCACTTGCCAACTTGCTCTTATGTTGTCTGGTTGAATAAAATATACATTTTCTAAAATGTTAATATGCCTGCCAAGTTCTTCTAAATTTGAACTTGCCTGGGCCCAAAGATTTGCCAAAATACCCTCTTTGATACACACTACATACTGTATAATTTATTTGTCCAGGGCTACTGACATACTAGGTGGTTGCCATACATTTTAGTCCAAAAAACAAAATACAACATCAGTGTGTCATATCAAACATGTCAGTAGTGTGGAACTATTGCAAATCATAATTGTGTCTAATAGGAGACAGCTTTTTTTTCAAAATTTGAACTAAGAAAAAAAGTGAAGCTGTTTTTTTAATATACTAAAACATTTGCAGCTGCAAGGTGTTTTAATTTAGAACTGGCATTAGCATGTGCATCACAAACAGAATCATGTTAAACCTTTATCAGAAAATTGTAATATGCAAGTAGACTGAATTTCTGAACTAAAAAGTTTACTTGAAATATCAGTTACTCAGTCAATTAAACTTCCACCCAGTCTTATGAAAAAAAAAAAAAACTCATATCCATTCCACTGGGGTCTATGAATTCTTGTGTGAAATCCCCCCTCGGTGTCCCAGGTGTCTGTACCAGTGAGCTGAACCTCCTAGTTGTCAGTATGTATTATTTATAGCTTAATATGATAGATAACAGTGGATGTGATGGTTCTGTGTGGCTGCAGGCTGGTTGCTTGGCTGGTCTTTGAGCAGGAACAGCAGCCTCTGGTAGCCTTTGCCCTTACACCACTAGTCCTCCTTTATCTTCCTCAATGGGACCTTTCTCACGACAGAAGACATGTCATCATTCTGGGTGATTTGGTCTTTTTCACTCAAGGGCAGAAATGGTGCGGTCTTTCCAGGCAAGGAGTAAGTATAAAGTGCTGGCAATGCTTTTTCAGAAGTCAATAAGCTTCATGTAGAAAGCAATTGATTACAAACCTTTCAGATTTAAGTCACACCTCTTTTAAGATATAAGAATTGGAATATGTTCTTCCCATAGAAATCAGAACAAGAAAATTACCTTCCTCACGTTCCACTTTAGCGTTGCTGAAGTACGTATTCTCTATATCTATAAATATCTATAAAGTTCAGTCTCTGTTTGTTTGTTTGTTTGTTTGTTTGTTCTATATGCATGGCTTTGTTTTCTAAGCCACAGACTTGAAATTTGGCATAGTGCTACTTCTCGCCCTAAGTGAGGGTTTTGCATAACCCAGTTTATTAAACTCCAAAAAAGGTACTTACTATTTTGAAAATTTAAAATTCAGTCAGTGGTAATAATAGGTTATGGCAGCACAGCTGGCTGGAGCATAACTATGTGAAGCAGCATTATCGATCAAGCCACCAAGACAGGGCAGACCCCCAGCACCTGTGTTTTTAATGGCATGCTTACTTTTTCATGGACATGCATATAAATCTTCTGCTGTTAGCCCCCAGAGCAGGAACACTTTATTACATTTTATATTGTATTAGCTGTGTCAGTCAATGTGAGGCAAAAAGAGCCATCCTGCATTAATCACATATCTGTAGTCAGAGACGGCACTGACCAGCTTTGCTGCTGAGGCTCAACAGAAGCAGCTCCGGCTGGACTCTTTGTCATTCTCACTTGCATATAAATGGTTGTGATGTGTGTAGCTATCATCTAGCACCACACAATCTGCCCACTGCCCTCTGAAATCTTGTTCTTGGAAACATTAGATTTAGGTACCCACTGGCTTTTACTTGGGTTCATGGACTGACTGTACCTGCAGGATTGGATACCTGATTGAGCAAATGCTTAAAATACACTAACTGGAACAAAACAAGCAATAATATGTTTTCAAGAACAGTTGTTTTGAAATATGATTCTTATAAGCTGGAGCATTAATATTTTGCAGTAAACAAGTTCATATGCACTGATCCCAAACAACAATCCAGGACCACTTGCAGTTCAAATACTATTTTACATTATGTACCCCAAGTGGGAAGAGTTCTGACCAAGCTGTTCAGAATGGTCCTCCTCACTGTCCTTTATTCTGCTCTTTTCCAGGTGAGGTGGCTACTGCAATATTGTTCAAATCAAACTAACACATTTCTCTTCATTCCACCTCCTACAGGGCTCCATGGAGACCACTGAAACTGGGGAGAAGTCCTCTTTTCATCCGGCCATTTGTTTCATTCCCTGAAAAAAAAAATTAAATTTCATCTGAAGTCCAGAAGTGTTGTTGCATTGGCATTAAGGTATAAATGCTGCAAGTTTGTATAAATTAACAGAGAACTTCCTCTTTCCACTCATCCAACAAAGCCACCATTTGTTCCAGCATCACACACTAAGCTCAAAGTTATATTTTCACAACTGCAGCTGTATTCATTTGCAAATGATTCCCTCACTTTCAATTCCCAGAGCCTGAAACACCTCCAGAGCAAACATTTGGCTTTATTCCTGAAAGCTGCTCCAGTTTAAATTTCCTATCTACTTTTTATTTTAAGATGGGTTACTTCTTTAATGCAGAGAGTCATTGACTAGTTTACATTCCTTTAAGTCAAAGCATAGTGGATCTATGTTTTGATGGTAAAAAATAAATGTCATGACAAGAATTTCTACATGGAGATGTGCTTTAAATCGATCCATTGTGTCCATTCATTTCTACATGGAGTGTTGATTGTGCACCTGGCCAGAACAGAGCATTCATTGTCCTACATCCTTCTAGATGCCTAATCTCGACAATAGTGTGGTGTCTTAAGCATATGCATAGTGCTCTCACTGTTCTGACTGAGCTAAAGTACTTAACATGCAGTTGTATCGCTGTACACATGACAGGTCAGCAGCCAAAGTGCAGCTGTAACTGCCAAGGCATAACAAGAAATAATATAACATTTCAAGAGTTATGTTTCGCTGTAGTTTTCACTTAATCTAATGAAAATATTGGTACATCAAAACCAGTCATTTTTATCCTACCTCACATTTATGAAGGAATTATTTGGCTGTTTATGGCAACAGTTGATCAACTCATTACAAATTTGCCACTCAATGGTAAGGAGGCTGAGGACAGTTTTACTTGTGCACCACACATATTTCTGAATGGACTAACCAAACATCAAGTGTTTGTGACAATTTACAACAGTGTTGCTTTAGAATGTGCACAGCATTCAAACTTGAAAAATCTGTGTGTACTATCCAAAGCCAACTGGCATACTAGCGACTCTGCTTTTTAAATTACTTAAAAGAAGTCTACTGGGTGAAAAAGGGAAAGGGAGTCAAAGAAAGACTAACATCTCAAATCATTATTGCTTTGTAATAAAGCGTCCATGGGGTTTTAATAAAGATCTGGTGCAAATCCTCCCCAGATTAGGCACAAACTCCCATCAGAAGATCAGGAGAAAAGGCTGTCTTGCATGTTTGTGTGTGTGTGTGTGTGTGTGTGTGTGTGTGTGTGTGTTCTGCATGCATACGTGTGTGCGTGTTTTGCACTTCTGCACTCTCCAAATTCAAATTCAAGTTTTTTGAAGCTTTGATGGCTTATTATTGAAGGGTTTTACAAAGGAATATATAAATCCAAAATGTTACTTCTCAAAATATAGACTAGATGAAAAGAAAAGATAGGACAAAAGGAACAGTGTTATAATATTCAAAAAATTATTTTCATTTTTTATATAGTTCTATTTTCAACAAAGTGACACACATCACTCAGGAAAGATTCGGTGATCTGCAAAAGACTTAGGTGGTGACATGCTGCTGTATGCTATGTGATTCTGACAGTTTGACAGTGCCCTCTGCTCTTGGTCATAGTTAGTTTTTCCTTTGCTTCCAGTTTTATTCCAAGCTTTTGTGGAACAATAGGTTTTAACCAGTACATGGCAGAAGGCTTCCGCTGGTATCCCTGTCTAAGTGTATTTTTGGGACTATGCATTCTGCATCTGTTCAGGCCCAATGTAAAGCTGTTCAGTAGGTCCTTGGCCTTAATGTCCATTTGGAGCACATTTTCAGGTCTTTGTGTTTCCATTGATATTGGAGGTAAACACTACTTTTGAGGGAAGTTTGTCTTCAAGGTCCTTGTTTCTATGGCAAAGCACTCTTCAGCAGCTCAGCTATTGAGAAGTGTGTGTTCAGGCCCCAAAAGACGATTCTGCTTCTCAGGGGGTCGATAAGAGCTTAACTTTACTTCAGTTCTGCTCAATAGTCTCTTGTCCATTAAGATTACCTGATACAAATCGAATACTGGGCAGTCCAGTCCTGTACTTTTTTAGTCATAATGTATTTCATTTTCTTCCTTTTTCAAGTATAATTGTTACCTCTTGAGAGTTGAACTCATGGCTGGAATAGGAAGCAAAGTGATGTCAGTTGTAAGAAAAACATTTTGTTTGCTCCCTTCTTTCTTGTCACAAAGCAACAGGTACAGTGCATTACACAGTACCTTACATAAATAAGTGGTCTGTACTTACACATACCCAAGGAACCAAAAATATTTTGCAGCATTTGTTGTATATGTGGTAAAGCTATAAATAACCAAAATAAAAGTATACATAATACAATATGTCTGCAACAACAACAGCAACCTTGATCTTAAGACCTAAAACTTTTAGGCCTTTGTAGTAGTTGTGCTTTTTAAATACATGATGGATGGATTGATATTGATAATTTCAAGTCAGTTTGAGGCTTTATCTTTATTTTTTGGAACATTTTATTTTTTTAAATATCTTTTGTAACCACGATATATACCATATTACATGTAGATTATGGAAACAGAACACCATGAAAACTTTTATCTACTTTTCCACAAATTACACTTAAACTCTGCTGGAGTCACCCAGGACCAAAGCCCCTGTTCCTAATTACAGAGCATCTATAATTACACAATCTTGAGGGAACAGAGAAAAGAAAGCAAGATATTGTAAATTTAGTTGACTGCTCTTAATGATACCTGATTTCAGCAGTGGAAAGGAGCAAATAATCCCATCAAAGAGAACAATGCCTCCACACCTGTCCTTGCTGTCCACCCCCACCCAATTACACAGTGGTAAAAGTCTAGTCTGTTTCTTGTTCTCTGTTTTACACATTTGCAATGTTCCACAGTACTGATACATTTTATTATCTGAATAACTAGTTTGCAGTCTTTGCTTTATGTAATGTAGTGATAGCCAGCCAAAGTGTTTATCCATGCTGCTCATATTTCAGTTGCCCATGCTATAAACTACAGATACAAATATATAATATATATAGTACTTAGTATACTAATAGAGTGATCACTCACTTATTTATAGGCATATATTTGTTAAAGTGATTTTTTAATGTAAGCCACCACAAAAAATACATACATATATTAATTAGCTGACCCTAGAGCAGAAAGGTTAAGCTCTCTTCTGGTCAACTTGTCAGCACAGCAAGTCCATTGTGATTGTGGAGGTATTCAGAATTTTTCCAAAGACATGGAAGTGGGGGGCACAGGAAGGTAAATGTGTCGATTATAATGATCCAGGAACTAGTGTGGTGGAAACACTGCTGACGCTCTCATACCTTCACGATGCTGAACCACTGCAAAAATCGGCCCAGGAGTACCTGCAGTTATACTCTCATGCATGGAAACATCCCTGAGTCACTGGGACATAAACATGCCAGCTGTATTCATTAACATGAATGCTACCTCTCCAGTATTATTTCTTTGTTCATACATAAGTACATATAGTGGAATTGGTGTGTTTTGTTATCTGCATGTTTTATTAATCTGCAATAATTTGCTGGATTATTTTGTAATTGAGTAAGAAGTGATTACTAATATTAATCAAGAGGACATTCTTGCTGAAAAGGAATTATTATGAAGCTAAGTACATATCAAGGTTTATTTTCAGTAGATGTCAAAATTGTCAGCTCATTTAGGAATGTTTCTTCTCAACACCTCACAAAACAATTCAACCTCACAAGGCAATTACTCTACCCCCCATCAAGACATCTGGATGAACACCCCTCCCCCCAGACCACATTCATGGTAAGAGAGGCTTTATTTTGGGGACCTAATGCATGAGAAAGAAGTAGACGGTTGTCTTTGACACACAAAGGCCATATTGGCATGTTGCTAGGAGAGATTTGGGAGTTTTTTAGTGTCTGGGAGTTGAGGGGGGTGTGAATGCGGTCAGCCTGCACCAGTGATCACAGTTCCGGAGGAACGGAGACACCTAGTCTTTATTAACTCTTTCAAGCACTTGGGCAGTTCCTGCCATTTAGTACAGCCACTGTTTGCATTTTCTGTCTGTTGTGCTGGAACCACCACAACACTTGGGCACTTCCCCCCTAACTCAAATGCACATTGTGAATATATCTAGGTTCAGAACTTGTTCTTTCACTTTTATATCTACAAGGCATGTCCTAATTTATGTGGTTTAGCCTCCCATGTATAAACAGTTTTTTGGGTAGTTTTTAATACACCAAAAAGTTATCAAGTAAAACAAAAACCAATATTGTAATCTGACATCTACTAAGGCTTTGTCTATAACACGTTTACCTTCATATTTAACTAATAATGTTTATGTTTTTCAATCCTTAAATTTTGTCTCACAATGTATCTTATTTGTGAGTCTTCAGTCCTCAAGCCCTTTTAAGATCCCCTCTCTTCTCACCATAAATCAGCCTACAGTCATTGCTGCCATTATTATGGGTCTATTTTATTGGGTTTATGTTTACGCCTTTGTGTTTGAAGTGAAGACAAAACTCATTTCCTTCCCTGTTTGCTTAGGATTCATGGCATCTTCATAAGGTAAGAAAAAGATTAGTCTTTGAAGTGTTGAAACATACAGTAGTCCTCTTAAACATGTATCTTGAGAAAATCATTACTTAAAGTAGATGTGTTATATAATATAGTATAAAATATTTCAGCAGTGTATTACATTTTGCTTTCCTAGAAATTTGTTCATCTTTGATCTTTTGTTTATCATTACATATTTCTTTTGTTTCATAACACAGTGCATCACAGCTGTGCTTCTTTTATGTTTTCATTAGTAACATTTGGTGCTTCACAGATGTTTTAAACTAGTAGTTTTACCTTATCTATTCCAATGAATGAGTTTTATGCGCTACTGTAAAGTACAGTAAGCTTTCCTGAGCCTTTCTCTCTAGGTAAATGAAGAAAAGCTCATGCCAAGAAAAAGTTAATAATTTCACTATTTGATGCAATATCCAATAAAGCATTTCTAACCTGGCTCTTTTTTACTGCTTTTTAAGTATGACTAATAGATGACTTTGTAAAACCCTTGCACATTAATTTCATTGCTCTATGAATTTACAACTATGGCCTAGAGTTAAACGGAGTCATCTTGATTTTTTTTCTCCAAAAAAGGTCATAGCCAAGCCCTTAAGTGGATTAGTGTGACACAGCAGGAAGTGAATGCAGGAATCTTTTTGTACTTTATTGGCCCATTTTGGGGTGAAATTCATTTGGGATTAAGGGAAAAAGCTGGACTGGAGAAGGAAGTGGTTACATACAGAGTGAGAAACATGCAAATTTCCCTCTAGAGGACCAGTGTGCCCTGACTGTCCCAGACTGTCTCTCTACAGTGCCAGAATGTAGCTCACCTTGGTGGCCACTAGGCTTATCCTACATAGGAATGTACTGGTTAAAAAAAACAAAGGTATGTTGGGCTACAAGTTTAAATCCTAGCAAAGGAATTGATCTTTTACCTTTAAGAAATTATTCACCCAGATGTTCAAGCTAGACTTTATTATAATAGAGGTGGCCATAACAGGATATTTCAATAACTCAGAAAAAAACTAAATTGCGTATTTTTATTTTTGCAATGATTCTGGTAACTTTTGTGCAGAAGTCCAGGCTAATGAGGACTCTTCATTGTGGATACAGGAAAAGCCCCTCCACTCATCACTGTGGCTGGTGCATCAATAGCATTTAGAAGAAAAAACAGGTCTAAATGTGGGGGAAGGTTAATGTGTGTTTATATTTTCTTATTGGCAGAGGCAGAGGCAATGCAAGTGCATCTGTGCTGTATAATTATCTTTTCCAGAGCCTGACGATCTTGGCATGATACAGATCTTTCCTGCCATATTATCACTGTTTATGAGTTGTTAGTCACTACTTCTTTTGTAATAGCTTGCTGGAAAACTACATGACGTAGAATTATTTTTCTTTATATATTTTGTCATTGAGTTATGTATTGGTATGGTGTTGACTTTATATCTGTTTTTTACACTTTACCCTTTCTATAGTGGAAATGTTTAATTCTTGCTCATGGCTTTGGTGTATATGTTTAATTTCCATGCACCTGTGTCTGTCTGTACACCTGTGTGGTTTGTACATGTGTGTTGTGGTACACATCCCTCATATGAGCCCTGTCAGGTGTGAGCTTGCTGGCCTCTCAGTACCTGACTGTGTCTAACTTGCACTGGCACTGGGAGAACTCCATCATGCTGGCAGCATTGCAGTAGCTAACTGACCACTTTACATAAAAAGCTTCAAAGTTGTTTTTTAATTATTTGGCATCATCATTCGATAACAATAAACTGGACTTTCATTTTTTTGTCATACCTGGTCAGCTATGAAAATCCTCCTTGCACCCAGCCTTCCATTTATGTACACTTTCAGGGAATCTTAGAAACCTGATTCTTAACTGTATAGGATTAGATATTATTACTGTGAGAAACATAAATCTATTTGGTATGCCTAAATAAAACCATTTTCTTGTGCTGTGTTAGCTCACTGTGTGTTTCTACATTACGACCGTATGTGTTCAGTGAGACAGCTGCCACGAGGTGATGCTCTTTGTGAGCCCTGCTGATTGGAGGTGAAGGAGGAGGCAGGCAGTGGAGCGGCAACCCTCCCCGCCCCTACTGATCACCACAGGCCATTAATTATGTCATCATGGGAAACACAAATGGTGACCAGAAACAGAGAATTAGCCCCCCTAGCAGAGAGCACCATAGCAGAACTGCTTTGAGTTGTCCTGCTGCTGTGGACTAGCAAAGCGGAGGGGGTTGGGGGCAAAGGCAGTGTGTATCTTATTGGTCCATCGCTGGTTGTCCAGACATCCCAGTGCAAACCAGAAGGTTTTGTTGGCCTGTCATGTGTGGTATGATTTACAGGGCTGCTCACACCACCAGCAGCAGAGTTGACGGAGACAGGCTCGGAGCTTCTCGGTCGCTGAAAGGCCCATTGATTACGGGGAACCAGCTTAAGCTAAATATGCTTATTCTTTTGTTTTTTAGACTGTATTAGGAGCAGTTCCAGCTGTCTATTGAATCATCGTCACATGCCCACGATTTCCACTACATTCATAAGCAGGGGATACCTGTACTCAAAAAATAGGCTCATTTGCCCATTTTTGTTTTTTTTGGCATCTACAGTGATGGTTTCTCTCATAAGCTTTGTTACCAGTTAAAATGAGTCTGTTTAAAAAAGTTAAAACTCTTTTTTATTATCAATTACACTCTTATTGCGAATAACACAGGTCTTTCCAAGTGATTCATTCTGTCACATCTCTTTTTTCTCATGGTTGGGGTATTGGGGAACTCTTCTTTTGAAATGTGAAATGCTGCTCCTGCTTGTTTTTGCAAAACTTGAAAAGGCCTGCTCCTGTGAACATGCTGTACTGACAAAAGACCCCTGGCAGTGAGTGATACAGAATGAATCACACCTACTCAGCAGTAGATGAATGAATTTTATGTGGCTTGCTGGAATATCCAGACATCTCATACACGCACATAGGCTCACTCTTGGACATATGAAATTAAAGTGAAGGCTGCCACTAACAAGCTGTGGAAAAAACGATCATTTACGAGCTTATGATTAATAATCATTCAAATGTAAAATGAGAACAATGTCTAGTTCAACAAGTGTCAGACAAATTTACTGGTAAAAAATCCTGAAGATACCTGCCTGACCCATACAGTCAGTGGTGCCATAGAGTGTATTTCTGTCCCAACTAAAAATTTGATTTTTAAAATCTTTCATGATCCTTGTCAACATTTATGGTGGATAAAGCATTAGAAGGACCATCTTGTTTTGTGGGATTTGGAGAAGTGAGGGGGGGTGGATGTCTGTGTTAGGGCATCATATGAAAGACAATATACACTAATACATATGCAAATATGCGGATTGTTTAGGGATGAGGGTGTTGGAATTAACACTGTATTACTGGGGGAGTTTGGGGTTGGGGGGGTGGAACAGTAATGCTGAAGACATATAAAGACATTTCTGTAATCAGGCTTCATGTATCCCCAGTTTTTAATAATAACATGGAAAAAAACAGACTTACCTCATCTGCCTGGTACAGGCGAAGGCATAAATAAAGGCAAGAACAATAGAGTTAGTATCAGCCAGTTTGTGAGCACCAACTACATCACAGTGTTCTTTAGAGTCTCTGGCAAGAAGATTAATGTTTTGCTAAATATCAGTTTGAGGGTACAGGGGAAGCTTACTGGGTTTTCTAAAATTAGTTTTCACTGGCATTCTCTTAATTATGGTGTGTTGCCACAGATGTGACACTGGCTCTTGTCACGATTCCACCGTACCACTCAGAGGCATTTAAATGCAGTGCGAGCTGTTGGCATGGGCACTGAATGCATGTAATTTTCTAAGTAAGTTTGTTCATATTTCAGCAGTCTCAGTCACTGAGTCCACATGGACGAATTCTGAGTCACCTGGTTACCATTCTTCTATTAAAACTCCAGTGCCGATGTTCAGTGTCTACATTTAATAGTGTGATGTAGGGTTTGCGTACAGCTTTGCTCACAATTTCAAACATGGAGAGTTTTCCCTGACAAGACTTAGTTATCTTTTTAAAATAATTCCCCATATAGTACCTGTGCCAGTGCTTGAACCGAGCTGGTACTCAGCAGTATGCAGAAGCAGTGCTTTTACATTTTGTTTTTAGGAGCATCAGGACTTTTTCTTGCAGTTCTCATGAGCTGCCAGAGCTCTTTCCTGCCCCCAGACAAACAGATTCTGTGTCTGGGCTCCACTCCCAGCAAAACCCTGCTGTAGTACATGGCCATTATTCATAACAGCTCTCATAACCTTTTTACATTACCTGGGTATGATGCAGGTTGGATCAACACACAGGTTTCCCACCATTTGTTCAAAACTTGTCTCCCCTTTAGTAAAGAAATATATGTTGTGGACATCAGTAACATTGCCTAGTATGGTTTATTCAGAAACTCAAAATGTAATAGTTAATAGTCTTCTGATATAGACCTAAGGACACCCTAACACTCCAAAAAGGAAAGTGCCAGTACTAACTTTTTTCCACCCCAAGCACCATCCGACCCCTGAAGAAATACAGCAATCCAAACTCTGTAACTTTCATTGTAACAGCTGCTGAAAATTAATACCGATATCCAAAAGGAAACTTTTCCTCCAACTAATTTTTGTCCGAAACTTATCAATAATAAAAAAAGAAATGCAAATAAAAATCAAAATATTTTTAAAAAATCAACAAATACCTTAGATTACTATACAGTGTACTGTAATAAAAAATACATTACATGTCGTAATAAACTGTAGAATTTTATCCAAAGCAAGACATACACGCACAGGGACTGGGATCTTATCAGCTGGTTCCATTACTTTTGCTTTATCTGAATGTGTTTGCACTATCGCCCACTAGTCACTCCCTTTCCTTTGCATTTCATTTTTAAATAAACCTCTTTATTTAAATGTCAGTCATTTGTGAAACAAAGATGCGGTGGGTTACTTTGACACGTCTTTATTTACTTTATTCAACAACTTGTAACACTGAAGTCAGGCTGCAAACCTTGCCATGGGCCCTCTCATCTCCCCTGTGTAGCATAGTGACCAACATGGGAAATGTCTTGTATTGTACATACTGCACCACACGGCATAAAAATCCACAGTAATGACAACATTGTGTTTTCTAATTAGGTAATTGATGTTTACAGTGTTCATCATGCTGAAGTCATGGATTGATAGCTATATAGGTGTTTTCCGATGATCTGGGAGCACATTGTTTATATATCAATTTTCCCACTTAACATATTGCGGAAATAGGCACTTAGTAGATGAAGATTTCGATATCTGACGTATTTTATGGGACAAATTAGATTCAGATACCAAGAGATTACTCTGTTTCATATACAGTACTGATTAATTTACTCAGGTGAAAATTAGGTTAGGAAAATAAATTCATCAGAAAACTCATTCACTTGTGAGAATGTACAACAATGAAATCAATATGAATATGCTCACTCATTTCACATGACATGCATTTTACAGTTCTTTTTTTAAAATATTAGCTAAGCGGTGAATTACCTGGCACTGCCCAGATAAAAAAGCTGTAGTGGTGGAAAGGAAAAAAGTAATAATAATGCAGTATATAATCAACAACTATTTGTTGCATTTAGTGATATTAAAAGGTGTATTTAGTATCAATGCTTCATTAGTATTGTCTGATAGGTGAACACCAATGAGAGCGACACACAATCTGGTCATAGTCAAATGGAAAGGAAATATATGTATTAGGGTTAGGGTTAATACCAGGTTAGTCAAAACAGAGGTATCACATATATAAAAGCCTCACATAAACATAAACATAAACCTCAAATTTAGGATGGAAATGGATGTCACGCACTGGGGCTTCACAGAAGCCAAAAAGAGGTGGAAAGATCTCTTTTGGCTGTAGCCTCAAGAGGTTTTGTGGCATCCTCTCCACCCTGGGTAAGTAACACACGTCTATTTTTTGCATACAAGGACCTGCAACCCCTATTTTTGGTCAGTGTATGTGTTTATTTTTTGTGTGTGTTCATGTTTTATGTTAGGTGTAGGGTTTTATGTATTTATTTACTTCAGTACAGGTAGATTCTTATCTATTATCAGGAAGGATTCTGATTGGTCCCAAATTCATTCTGCAGCCTGAAAATGACCTCAAACACCCAATCTCAGTCATACAGAACTATCTTCAGCAAAAAGAAGGAATCCTGCAACAGATGGTATGGTCCCCACAGAGCCCTGATTTCAACATGATCCAAGTCAGTCTGGGAGAACATGCAGAGACAGTCAAAGTCTGCAGAAGAACTGTGGCCAGTTCCTCAACATGTTTGGAAGAACCTACCGACCTCTACCTTAAACTGCATGCAAGTTTGCATAAGAGAACAGATGCTGTTTTAAAGGCAAAGGGTGGTCACACCAAATACTGATTTGATTGAGGTTTTTTTGTCTACTGCACTTTTTAGAAGGTTTATTGGTTAATAAGTATTCATGGCATTATTTTTGGAACCATCCTCGTTTTATAGGTTATAGACTTCTGCACCACACTCTGTGTGTGTGTGTGTGTGTGTGTGTGTGTGTGTGTGTGTGTGTGTGTGTGTGTGTGTGTGTGTAACATTTATTTGTCTATGTATGTTTAGATTTTAGTTATTGTAGTGTAGTTTAGTGTTTCACTGAGGTGGGTGTTTATATAATGTTTGGTTTTTTTGTTTACATGTATTTATTATATTTATTTACATACTTATTCATATTTATTATTTGTTTGGTTGTTAGATCCCTGTTTTTGAGTGTTTGTTCTTAATAATTTTAATTTTAAAAGGGAAGACATGTTTGCACCCACAAGGGTAGGTTGAGTTCAGCAGTACCCTGGAACAGGCCAGGGGACCGCCCATCTTCTGCGGTGGAGTCTGCCGGTAAGTTTTCTTTAACTTTTTAGCTTAAGCCTCGGGGTATGTTTTTTAATTATCTTAGATTTTTACTGTCATGTTTTGTGAATGTTTGTTGGTTTTCAACCATGGTTTTATAATTTAGTTTTATTTTTTTACATGACGTTAAAAAAAATCACATATATAAAAGTATGTAAACTGATATACAGTATATATTTAACAATTATAAATTCTTAATATATAATTATCAATTATATATGTAGGGCAGCACAGTGTGTGTATTATTATTATTATGATTATTATATATATATATATATATATATACACACACTCATGGATGAAAATCTGTTAGCACCCTATATGTGCACGCTGCACATCACATTAATATTGTTGTGTGTGATGACACTACTCCCCAGCATAAAAATCTCACGTAGGTGAAAAGTGTGTGCCAATTTTAAAACCAGGATTCTACACACTAATGTTTATTGGAATACAAACACAAGTATAGGACTGTATTTGTCTAGGTAAAATTATAAATTCCCCTCCATGAACAACTGCTAAAAACTGTATATCTTGACACCAACAAGGTATGATTTTCGAATCACTGTTTGATTTTCGAACAGAAGTGTTTCTGATGTTCAGAGAAACACACTAAGAATGTGTGCCTCTGGCGACTGGTGCTGACCTCAGTGCTTTCACACATAGGTACTTTAATCTTTCCCTCACACGAAAATGATCAAAAATGCAGGCCAGAATGACAAAATCATAAATCAGTTGTGGAGCTTCCTGTGCCTGTAATCTTCAGTGGCAGTGGCAGGGACCCTCCATGGAGCACAAGTACAGGCATGTCCCAGCCCTCCCTGCCTACTCCACAGCTACTCCAGGATGACAAGATGGCTGTGTTGTAGTAGGCAGAGGGGCAAGGTATGACAAGAGGGATGGACCACAGCCACCAGCGTCTTCCTGTATCATGTGATTTAACTATCATAGACTACAGTTCATTCCTTCACTGTTGTACAGGTTCTTTTTGTGTTACTCATAGCTCTGCAGGTCCCTTGTCTCCACATTAACATGCCCAGGAGGAGTTCTCAGACACTGGCACTTACATTTGTTTTTCTCCATTTCTCTGGTATTGGGAGTTTTTTGTTTTCTTTTCCTCACGTACTTGCTGGTTTACTTTATAGTTAATTATAACTGTATCTCATTCACTTTCTTCAACATTGCCCAGCATTCTGTGTAACTGTGAGAGAAGAGCACTCTATAAAAACAAACTGAACTGAATTTAACTGAAAAATGAAATCAGTTCTTTAAAATACTGGTCAGGTTTTTAAAACGTGAAATAACGTTTTGTTTGCTGCCACCTTATATGCTTTCAAGTTTGGTGGCACAGAAAGTATGAAGTATTTTTTCTGTTTCAGTATAAGTCAGTGTAAAATCCCCACATATCTACTTTTATGAATAAGAGACAGAACACAGCTGCACAGGCAGTGAGACTGGGTTTTAACATCTGCATCTTGCTTTGTCTTCATCCTTGTCTTAATCTTCATCATGTATAACGTCTTGAGCTACATAATGGAGAAGAGCCTGACACTTTTAATCAGAAAAATATTTAATGCTAATGTTCTACCTTCCACATTTTTAAATTCTGGTTAAAAAAAAGAAAAAGTGGAATGGCTTTCTCTTGATTCCTGAATGACACCACAGATGTGCTAGGTATGAGTCTTGTCGACAGCAGGGCATCACTGGCTGGGTGTGTGTCACTCAGGCCTGGAGGGACATCCTCACACCTCATGACAGAAGTGTGACTCATGTTGCACCTGGTACCTGTCCTGTCAAACTAAGAGAAATATACACAAACATATCAATTTATGCATTTGTGCGCTAACTTGTGTAATCTTTGAATCAAAAGACAGTGTGGATGGTAATTTTTATGTTTGAGCCCTTTTAGGTAATAGTTTGAAAAATTCCACACCTCAAAGGTAATATCTGAGGTTACTACAAAAAAAACTGGGGAGGAGCTTTTTTCTAATAGAAAGCAATAAATATTTTAGTCATAGAACTAAAAGAGTGATTTATATGTGATAATTGTAATGAAGATCTGTTTTCATAAAAATGGAGAGGAAAAATGAAAATACTCTTTTGAAATAGTCTCAGTTGACTCTCAGAAGGTGCACTTTTACAACTGATGGATTTTACTGTGTGAATAGAGAGTAGTGTTTCCTAGCAGACTGGTTTGGAAGACCCCCCTGTTCTCCAAAAGGTGTGAACAGCCAATAAGAAATTAGCTATCTGCATTACATGGAGGAGTTTATAATTCCCATCACCTAATACAGGAGCATCCACTCAAATTACAGGCTTTGAGTTGAGTGGGAGGACTTATTTATTGTGGCACCTTTTCTTTCTGTGCCCCTGACAGTAGACTACAAAAAACTAATTAGTGCTTTCAGCTCTGCACCCATTAGTTGCAACCTGATCCCGGTGCCTTCTCAAAAGAAGTAATTATGACATTACCCCTATAAATCATTGCTTGGGCACTGGCCCTCTCATGCAAATATGATTTCTCAGTACAAATTGCCGGACCTGTTTTACGTTCTCCAACACATAATTAAACCTGTGGTGTGTGAAAGGAAGTGATTTGGTTCAAAGGGTCTGGCAGCAACACTTTTAGCCTGCATGTAAGAACCGGCTACTGGCGATCAGGAAAACTGTTACAGATTAGTGTCAACAGCAAAAAGCAACTTATGAATAATTTATAATCGTTCCTCTGCTGCAGGTTTTTTCTGCAGCATTATTACAACATCACAGTTGCTTGTTCAAATGTTTAAATCCTAGGCATTTTACACATCCAGTATCCTTTTAAATTTTTCAACTCAACTCAATTATTCAGCTCAATTTTGAGTTTAACTACAATATTTAAAATTGTCCACTTCTGGAGTGGACCACTGAGTAGCAGCAGTAAACTGAATGAGCCTTTTATTGGAGCATTTTAGAAAGTCTTTTTGCTACATATGTTCCAGGATCGTATGTTTCAATGGATTTATCATTATAATGTGAAGGTGATGGATACAGCATGTGATCTTATATATTGAATGTAATCAGCACATTAGTATCTATTGTACATGAAACTATAAGGCTTATTTAAAATTTTAAATAAAATTCTCNAGAAAGTCTTTTTGCTACATATGTTCCAGGATCGTATGTTTCAATGGATTTATCATTATAATGTGAAGGTGATGGACACAGCATGTGATCTTATATATTGAATGTAATCAGCACATTAGTATCTATTGTACATGAAACTATAAGGCTTATTTAAAATTTTAAATAAAATTCTCGCTAAATTCATATATGATCAAATTTTTTGCCTTGGTTTCTGAGTTTTGGTTGTCATGAATATAAAAAACAAGCTAAACCCCTCTTCCCCCACAAATGAAATTGAGGTATGATGTTTCCTTTAGTACCAGCAGGGAATCTGTGCAGTTGAGAGTGCGATTGTGTAGGAAGGTGAGAGACTTTATAGACATCAGTAAACACTGTGTTCTCTGCTCTTGGTAATCTCCTAATCCAATTTGTTTTTATGTTCAGGTTTTCTCACATTCAGTCTTTGACAAACACAAACTCGCACTGATACTCTAAAATACACACACATTCAGATGCAAGCCCACATGTGCAAGAACAAACCTGTCTCCAGTCTAATGTCAGAGTCTGTTTCACATCACACTGTGTCTTCTGAATTCTTTGAAGTCTTAAGAAGATTAGTGAAGGTGACTTAGGTGGGGACTTGTTAGCAATAATTGGCAGAATGAACCTATTTATAACCTACCTATTAAGTGTAGGTAATAAAGGTTCCAGAACTTTTTATGTTTGGGGGATGATAGTTTAAACTGTGATACCTTCTATTATAAAGGTAACAATAGTCCATAATGACCATTATGGTCATAACTGTAAACCTCAGCAAAAGTAAAGATTATTAATTTTATACTGATTCCTTGTTTTGGGGTAAAAGCAGTGTTTCATTCCTATTTGAATGCTGAAGATACGTTGCCTTATATAGAGGCTCACAATAAATGGGCATAGCAAAGAGGTAGAAGTAAACTCTAGAACGTTTAGTTACATTGTAAATGCACTGCAGCCCATTTCTCATGCTAGTATCCGAGCCAAGGCTTGCATCCTGAAAAGTAAGTAATTGTAGGATAACAGTCCTGGGATGATTAGAAGAAGAGATGACATTCCATTTGAATGATGCACAGGAACAAGTTAAAATGTGGAAGCACGGGGGAAGGGAGCCTAACGAAACACACATTCTTTCATATCATTAAACAAGTGGTTATCCCACAGCTGAACCCTTCAGCTCAATTGAGAGGCCTTTTAAGTGGAGGGAGCTCCATTCGTTTGAAAGCCTTCCTGACACTGGGAGCTACTTTCCCATAATCCCCTAGGACAACTGTAAATATTCAGGGTATCAATAATACCTGTATATATTTATCTTGAACTTAGAATAATTAATGCTATGATATAATGTTATCATGTTTCAGAACAGAAACATTCTCCATATATGTGTGCAAGAAAGTAAATTTACAAGAAGCAGCAATGAGGAATCGTTACTGCTGTGCTCCAACTTAAGGCGTCAGCTGTTTTGACTTTGAGAAGGATGATTCACTTTGCTGTCATCCTCTTCGACACTCTAGTCTGATTTCCTAGTGCCTACAGGCAGTGGTGCAGGACTAGAGGCTGGAGATCACCTCTTAATGGCTGTTAACACTACTGCTGTGTCACAGACAAACAGAGAATGAGAGGCATTATAACAATATTTGTTATTGCCAGGTGGTCAGCGCACCAAGTCTTGTGTGTCTTTTACATCTGGCTCTTACAGTTTGCCAGCATGTCACTTTGTGTGTACGTTGTTCCCAATACATTTGATCAATCCTCCTCTTTCCATCAAAAGAAAACTGAGTGGTTTTCCGCATCATAAGTGTGAAGTGCAAGGCTGTATTTCAGTTCAGGGTAAGTTTGAAAACCAATGTGACACCAGTAACTCGGTGTAATACAGTAACTCAGTGAGCTTTATATTTCATCACTCATATTTCATTTTAGCCATAAAACATTTCCATTAATGTTGTCATGCAGATATTTTTGCATACAAGAGAAAAAGAAAATCAAATGAAAATGTGGGAAAGATGCTTTCGTTTGACAGTTAGCCAAATATTTTCCAATGCATAAATCATAAATGAACGGCGTTGCTTTAAGTGTTCATATTAACACAGTGAGCTTTGATTGGTTAATTCCTTTCATCACGTTTAATTTCAACCAATAGCAGCTCTTCTGTCCATGTTTTTGCGGTAGGGAAAATCAAACATACTCTTAGTGTGGTCCTGTTACATCACCAATAGCCCCTGTCCCATTCGGAAGCTTGCTTTTACAGCTGTTTAATATAAATTCTTTGTGTACATCTTTGTCTGAATGGTTTATTTTTCTAGACAATGCATAGACCCACATTCCTTTGGTGCTTTCCTCCTCATCTGTCTGCCTTGCAGACACTTGCCAGGAACAAGATGAGGGGCATTGAGGGGAACAGAGTTTGCACAGATGTCCCAGTGACACTGCTGTCACATACAGATTTAAACACAGATACAGTCTTAGAAAAGGAAAAACAACAGCAAGACAGATGTGTACAACAGCATGTATACATTTTACATTTAAACAGATTTATTTCTTTAGACTAAGTATCATCTGTATCATCTGGGCCCAATAAATACGTTCCAGATGACAGCAAGTTAGGATTACTTAATGCGACTCATTCTGACTTCTATCAGTCTAAATCACTTGCACAGAAGCCCTAACACAGAAAGAAAATTACATCAAGCCTAAGAAATAAAACCCATGAAATGTGTGCCAATGGGATGAGACATGATCCTGGTAATATTCTTTAGTCCAGGTTCTGCACCTCCTACCCCATTCCTAATTTTGACAGCTGGACACATTTGAGAAGCCCGAGTAAGTATGTGGTAGTGTACAGCATACGCAATCCACTGCTTCTCCATACCAGATATATACTTTTGTGGTCCTCTCCTTCGGAGGGCTGCATTTTTCCAGTGTGGCTTTTCAAAATGACAGCACATGCCAGGAAAATGAAAGCTGCTGAAGGATGCAGCACTGGGATGGAGCACTTACTTTAACTCAACCTCTGTTGTACATGTGTCCTGTTTGGGAACTCTTCCCTTGGTTATGCATCTCCCCTTGTATCACAGCATTTGAAAAGTTTATAAATAAATGTGCAGTGATGTAAATCATACTAATTGTGATTTTGGGATCATTGTGGTATTTGTCAAAAACTGATTATCTTTCAAGAATATATTCATTTTTATGAAACTACTGCACTGTATATTGTTATGTAGACAGAAACTGCAACATTTTTGTAAAAACATGGTTTTTAAGGATGGTTCCACATGGTTTGAATGACTGACATGTCCAGATTGCCGAAAAACTGTGTACTTCTCTGGTTGACGCTCCAAGCCGAGTTTTATTCTGTGTCAGAACCACAAGTCTTAGTATCAACTGGGTTATTTCTCTCCCTTTCCCTTTTCCCTGCATTCCCTCAGTAATGGTTTCATAGTTTGTGGGGCATTGATTCACAGTTAATGTCATGTCATTGAGTGAGGGCAACCTTTATGAATTCTGGGGCAAAGGCACTGGCATGGGAGTGCTGGGGTTGAAGTACGACAAGCAACCAGTGACGGAAAATTGGAGACATGCGTGAAGGCTCTTGTGTAAAGTCAATCGAATGATTACATGGGGAGGCATACTCACATGGAAGAGAGGTGACTAAGATAAATGGCTAAAGGCTTTGGACACATTAATAAGGAAGATTACAGCATGCTACCATCTGCTTCTCCCCTTTGTTATCTATGCCGGAAGCTACAATAATAATTTTAAGGTGTGTAGGATGTAGGTTAAATCCTGTAATTCCAATTTAACTACAGAGGCAAAAAAGTACTTTGTAGAACATGTGGGATTGTCACTGTGGGTTTTGTTCTTTGTTTTTAGTAATTGCTGTTTTATCTGTCGCTGGAAGAGGTGTACTGTCAGGGTAAAAGCCAAGGAAAAAATGGGAAGAGGAAGAAAAGAACAGAAGTCAGGGAAGAACATCTTCTTTGAATGACTCTCACAGAGTCCATGCATCCTATAGCAGCACGGAGAATAAGAAGATACGGTTCCCTCTTCAGCACATTGCTGTCTGCACCAGTGTATATATAAAATATTACCACTGGATTTTGCCATAAAGCAACACAGCTGGTTCCAGTGTAGTTACAGATGCACTTTGGCTTGTTCATTTCACAGGCAAGAGTCCGAAACTTCAGGGGGTTAGAACCACCCCGAGAGACCCTACCAACGTGTTCCACAACTCAGCAACTGGTGGCTTGTACAGGGCGGTATGTTTAATCCCCATAACAACAAGTGAGTACGAGCAAATGACCTTGTAAAGGCGCTATGAGGCCTTCTGCATGAGCAGAATGGGACGGTTTTCCACACTACTCTTGGTGCATACCCAGCCCTCCCTTTTAATCTCTGCCTCACACACCCCAGAGCTCTCCAAAAATTTCATTACAACAGTTTTAAATGGCACAGTTTTTAAGGCTTTTAATTATTTGTCTCCTTAGGTGTGGCTTATTTACAAAAGTAGTAAATCAGCAGCAGTGGGACCACATGGCCTAGAGCCACAGAAATGAGTTAGTACTGCCCCCACTCAACTTTATCACATTTCTCACTTTGCCCACCCCTTACATATACCAGCAATACACACAGGACAGGATGTTGGAATGGAATGGAAATGTGTGATGCCATTGAATGAAATGGTGGGAACCCCATTAGATTCCTGAGATCTACAACTGTCCAAATGTTTTTGTTTTTCCCCACAATAGCTGCTGCCAGCCCTGTATCAGGCCAGACTCTTGAAGAAGCTCTCTACTCCCATTGAAATGCTTCAGATTCGTGGCATGCACCTCTTTATAGCTCCCCACTGAGCTAGTGAGTTCATACAGATACTTCAGGTAAAACAATCACATGCAAAACAGCCAGTGCTAATCGGAACTGGAACTCACCACTCGGACCGCCAGCTGGCCATCTAAAGGAACTGTGTCACATTGTGTGTTGAGACTATAACTCTAAGTCAGATCTAACAGGTTTAGGAAATGAGGAGCAAAAGATCTGGGGGTGCTCACAGGAAAATGTGTCCAGTAGTAAACTGAATATCTCAAAATACAGTTCCATATAAATATAGTCTTCAGTGAATAAAACATGACACGAAATAAAAATTTCGAAACGACATGAAATAAAACTGAACCAAATGAATGTGTGGTCAGTAGAAGTGTATTTCTCTACTGTGATCTTGTGTGTACCTCAATGTACTGTGCTAAACTTTAGCAATGGAGACTACGCATTGCAGATTTATGGCTGGAGGACAATGAGACATCTTACAGACCATTGGCCTGTACATACCTGGGCCTGGGAATTCTGGACAGGCCTGCATCACCAAACCTGCACTGCGTGTAATCAGCTGCTGTAATGGTTCCAACTAGTAATTGCCCTGAATGGCCCTAAGATAGCAATTAGAGGCCCACAATGTTAAATTCAAAGCAAGCACTCTGTTTTTAAGATGTAGCAAAGCTTTTTGTCTTCTGTTTTTTACCGAGTGGGATATGGCGAATGGGTGGGGGTGACCTGTCATTCAAACTGAACTAATAACAAAATGGACATCTCTTTGAATGTAGACTTACTCCTTGTCCTCCTTTCTCTTATCATTGCATGGTTGTTAGGTCTGGATTTATGGCCCTTTCAACTTAAATGCTAAACATGCCCTCAAAAAAGTATAACAATCTGAGGATGAAAGCATCTAATCACAACAGTGACCAAATGTCTGTGTGATCATGAAGTATCCATTTTACAGAATAGACACACTACACACAACAAAAACCTGCTTTGGTTGTTATTGATGAAACACTGAAATTAATAAATTTAGGCTTTAATAGCAATCCCATATATAAATGCTTTCTGTGTTACAGATTCTAAAGTGTGCTCATCTGTAACAGCACTTGCTAAATCCTAAAAAAAGATGAACGATTCATTATTGAGAATCTCTCTCAGTAGCGACAGCAAAACATAACTGCGTTATTTATTACTTTGTAATTAACTTGTCCAGAGCCAATTTAAATGTCGGACCTTTTTATTATGTATACAGGATTATTTTTATTTATATAAGGTTCTTCAGTGAAGTGCCACAAGTGTGGTGCCTCCATTATAGATATAGTTCTGGTGCCTTTGTCTTTGTACCAACTTTTTTGCCAACTGCAGTCAAATTATGAATGTTTCTTATTTATCAGTATATCTTATACTGTAGCTTACTGAGAATGTGATACTATGCCGTTTTGATACCATAAACTGAGTTTTTGTACTTTGGTTCTAAAACCTGAGTATTTATTTAGCTTTGTAAGCTAAATGTCTTTTGGGCTGGGCATAGAAAAGGACATGATCGCAGAAGATCGATTCAGTCTGACTAGGTGTCAGGCAGATGTCCTGCTATACCTCCAGAACATCATTTTGGGTTTCAGGGTCATTTTTAAAAGGAAAAAAAATGTGCCTGAATGATGTAATAAATCCTTTATGTACTGCATTTACACTACATAACACAATACACTACAACTCAACACAGCAATATTTTTATTAGATCCTCATCTGTGTCAGTGCAGAGGATGCGGAAGTGAGGTTACCAGAGCCTGGAAAAAAAACCTGTTGCTTTCAGATTTTCCAGTAGTTGTTAAGCTGTCATCCCCTCTTTTTCCTCCTCACCATTTTTGGGGACAGAGTGAGAAGATGACAGAGTAGTATCACAGAAGCTCATAACACAACATTTTGTTGAACATTGTGTCATGTAAGGAAACATTGCCATAGCAGTGTTTTGTTAAAGACAGATTACTAGCAAGCTATGGATAATGTAAAAGTCTACATGTAAAGAAGAACTATTAACCACTGAACTTTTTGAAGGGAATCAGTGTAAGACAGATGTCTGAAAAGGGCAACGCTACTAACATGTCACAGTGCTGGCTGCTAGTGTCTCATAGCAGATGTTTGGCATCTCTTGGTTTGGATAGTGGTTCAGTGGTCGGGTTAGACTGACCTGATGTATGAATAATGGTGTGTAACCAGTGATCACAAATCTTTTTTCTCTAGATCTTTCACTTCAATGTAGAATGCTCAGCCACGCTTCCTTTTAAGCACATAATTACTCTGAAGCAACCAGAGCCCATACATTTTACCCCATAATGGCACTGGAGCCATTACCTCATAATTTATGAGGACAGGGTCCAAAGTTTTAATAATATTTGGATAATATTGCGGCGGAACTTGTCTGCACGATGTGATGGATGAAAGGAGAGCAGGCCCATTGCAATTCTGAGCATGACATGGTATTGGCATTCAACAACTTGATACCCATTCACCATTTATAGCAGAAACTCAAAGCAAGAATAAAAGGCACAGAGTCTCATGAATTATAAATACAACAGTGAAGAATCAAAAAAGTGCGGTACAAGAGATCGGAGGCAGGCTCACTACCACCGAGCTGTCCCACTAATAGCTCATCATCACATGGATAAATGAATGTGGGCTTGGAATAATATGTCCTCTTTTCATGCAGTTAATGTATTAAGGCGTAAACATAAAACACAGATGTGCTGTGTACGTGTGTGTGCGTCACGTTTGGGGATTAATGCTACAAGGTGAAGTGGGGATGTGACTGGTAAGCTGCAGCAGTAACTATATTTACAGGGCAGGATGCTTTGCCCACAACACATTTGCTGCTTTTGAGTTATTTTGTATTCCTTCTGCATTCCTTTTGTATTTAAAATGTTTTCATAGCCAATCCATCTTGTGCGTGCAGTCAGTGTTGATTCTGATATAACTTTGCTAGTTTGTGGGTGGCAGACACACTAGAGCAGTCTGTAGTCTGACAGGGAATTAGACATTGCCATGCTTTTCTAATTGAGCACATGCTGCAGTGTTATGGATTCTCCACACAGAGCATTTTTAATCCAGCAGTGTCCCAGTTTACACACAGCCAGATGGAGTTGTTTTTTTACACTTAAAAAGGAACGTCTCCTCAAAAATGTCCCAAATTTTACACGCACCATTAATTTGATACTGTTATTAATAAAACTACATTAATAAAAACAATTTCTAATTGCATGTTGAGTGCAGCTTTTATTTCATTCTGATTCTAAAAGAATTTTCTCCACAGCTTCTTGGGGTCTTTATTGAGACAAATACAGCTCACGACAAGGTGTTATTTTCACAGGGCACCGTCATTAGAGGAAAGCCATTCTTGAGTTTATTAGATAAGATCTGCGTGCAGAGCCAGGGGAAACGGAAAGCTTCCCGTCAGGGGGAGGAGGGGACTTCTTTAAGTGTGGCCAAAGGTAAAGAGCAGCTGCTTTTATTGTTTGCAACCCAGAGATAACATCAGGCAGAAGGGCTATTGTTGAAGCATCTTACTCTTTTACGCAGATGCAGGAAAAACTGTGAGGTGTGCTGCATTAAGAGATTACCACCTGAGATTTATGAAAATGTGAAGTGATAAAAGAACAATGACTTAGCCAGAGCTGGGTTGAGTGGCTTTGATTCATGCAGGGGAAGGGGGCTGTTAAAGGCCCCAAACGAACAAATAAATGGAGCTGAGCCTGAATGCTTTTACCACTTTGCCATCAATTAGCAAAAGAGCACAATTGTTTGATTGTCTCTAGGCAAAATTGCACCTTTTTTAGGACAATAACAAGAGCAAGCAACACTGGAGATAAGTTTTTGTGACTTTGTGTAAGTGAGAGGATGGGGATAGTGATGATGTGTGGTTTGCCTTTGAAAAAAAGTATTATTATGGCATGAGGTAGAAGCTGATGTTATTTTTACTTCATCACATGTGGGATTCAAAAACTGCTGCATGACAGATTGCAATAAAATTTAAATCCATTGTAAAGTAGTACAAATACAGTCTTTGATTTTATTTTTTCCTCCATCAAAGTACCTGTGTATGCATGTCCACATCTATGTATTATATAAAGCATAAATAACTTAATAAAAACATTATCATGTCTTTGGAGAGAGCAGTATCACAGGTTTCATACGTTTGACTCAGAACTCTGCCTTGCGTGCCAGACTGATGACTTTTTACACAGTCTACTTGTGCACTGACCAGGGCTGCAAACATGACTTTTTAAGCCAAAGTATTTATTAATAGTTTTCATAAAAATAGCAACATCATTAGAAAGGTTCTTTATCCTCTGAAAGTGCTCTGCAGGAAAGGATTTTGTATTGTAAAAAGTGTTAGAGGCCTCCAATGTCCAGGATATCCCAACTCATGACATTAAGTCATACAAGAGACATCCTTAGTACTGCCCTGTATATCATACACCACATTTACTTTATGTGTGTGTGTGTGTGTGTGTGTGTGTGTGTGTGTGTGTATTCTGCTGCCTAATAGCATTCTGAAGGTGCTGAGGTTTGAGTGAAAAAAAGTGCAGTTAACAAACTGGAACTGCAATTGTGTGATTCACAGCTGAAATCCCTGGAGTGAAACTAATATCAGCGAGGCTTTCCTCCTGCTGTGGCTGTGTCTAAAACGCAGGTTCATGAACTGGAGCTTTTCCAGTCAGATCCAACACTCCGGTTCATCTATTTAAAAAAGTGTGACACTAAAATTCCACTCATAATATGTAAATACTTGTATCTTACACTTTTATATGAAGTTGATGGTGTAACCATCAAGATTAAGATTTTTAATTCTCCATTCACTTTAAACATCTCGTTTAAGTTGGAGTTAGTTTATTTTAGCTGTGAACAACATATAGACACTTGAGATATTTACAGATGTTCAGCCATACCTTTTTTGTGCTGATGTGTCAGCAGTAGCTCTGGGAGTTGTGTGTTGACTCACACGGGAGTGCTGAGACTGAATTACAACCCTCTAAAAAAGATGTTCTACACACACACATCTCAGACCATTTGAAATTCCTTTTTCTTACAGTTACACATAGATGTTACATTTCAAATGTACATCTAAAGTGCTCTAGAATTATCAGTGTTTACAGTATTCCTGAACTGTCAATTTAATGCTGACATTTAATGGATTATTTCATAATAACGGATATAAAACCATTAAATGTTTTTACAAAACCCAGTTTACAGTGTAATTCAAGTGTGGCACATTGAGCACTCCAACCAAAACGGTATAGAGAAATTACTATTCAGAAATATTTGCTCTGTTTAATTTAATAAGGTCTATATTTAAAGAAAACAACTTTTCTAAAATACCTCTTTCACAAAACTGTCGTGAAATTTAAAATATAACTTAAGGTTAATAAGGTGGGTTTACATACCTAGATGAAAAGTGTTCTGTTCACTGTTAAGATCTTGCACTGAATAGGAATGTTTTGAATAAGTTTGAGGAAATAAAACTATTTACCAAAACTGAAATAAGTTTCAGCAGAATTTTAGTCACTGGAGTTTTCCAATTTAAAAATATGCATAAATTATTAGTGAAAATATAGCAGTCCTTTTTCTCACATTTAGCAGTAAATATTTTAATAAGTCTATGTAACCAACATTGTGTATGATATTAGTAAAGCCTAATGGCTTTTCTCTGTAGTGCATTGTGGATACTTGACAGCCCAGCCCAGGGATGTGTGTGGTGAATTACAAAACATGTTCTTCCCATATGAAGCTTTGCAGATGTGTAGCAGATGAGTTGGTCAAACTGACATGCACACAGGAGCACAAAACTCCAAGGACACCGGACGCAAAATATAGTGTTGAGACAGAGACTGCAGTGTATGGACACACATGGTCATGAAGTGAAGTACATGGACACAAGTTACCTGGACAGGGAATGGCTGACAGCATTTTCACTGTGGTGCCTGTGTTTAAATGGTGATGTGAAGGGCTGGTTGATCGAAGAAGGTTGTTCCACATGCTGCTGATTGACATTTCAACTCTTCATGAAGTTAATTTGAGCTTCCCACTCATCACCTTATAAGGAGCTTCCTGTCTGAGCAACATCATACTCCAGCCCAAGTGTGCACTCTGTTATGGAGCAGTTGTTTTTCTTTCAGAGTACTGTCGCTAACTCTGAGACAACAGAGTACTCTAAGTTGTCTCAATAACTGGGGTGCACCCAGTTCACAGTCCTATGTGCACACAGGATATCCTTTGCTTACCACAGCTCATATCAGAGGTTCAAATATATCTTCTTTCTTAGCTGAGACCAGTGCAGTGTGTGGGTCTATAGTTTCCTTATTCCTTAATCATCTTTCTTTATTTTTTTATACATATCTAAAATTGTCGTACAGCTGTAGCTTTTGAGGTTTGACATAGAGTTAGAGGCTCGGTGAGTAGCACTGCCATCTCGTACCATCTGGACTGGACATGTGGTTTCCTCCCACAGCCCAAAGAAATGCATTTCAGGTTAATTGGTCAATCTAAATTGCACCTTGTGTGTGTATGTGTGTTTGTCATGGCATCCCATCAAGGGTCATTTTCATAGTGTAGTGCCTATTGCTTTCAGGATAGGTCGCAGACCACTACAACCCTCTTCAGTGTATGTGGTTAACAAAGCGGGATGGATATTGGTAAGCTGTCATAAAATGTATACTATATATAGGTAAACATATATGTGTATATAAACTTGATTATAAACTAAAGTAATTAAGAATACCTGATGAAAATACAAATCTAGAAATTCAATAGAGAGTAGAATTACATACTGAAATTTAAATGAGGTACAAGTGTCACAGCTTCATCAGAAAAGCAGGTTAAGTAATTCTATGAGTACATTTGTCTTTTACATTTATGTGATACACCTCCTTTTTCTCAAAAGACTAAAATGAAAAATATAAAATAAAAAAGTTTTCCCATTTTTTAGCAGTGTTAGGTTTCCCATTTTTGGCCCTATATTGCCATTTACATTTTTCATTGTGTTTTAAATGATAACGTTGTATTTTTTTAAGTAAGCAAATGCAAATTTTGCACAACAGGTAATGGTTGGTAAGCATTGTCACTAGTGTTTGTTGTTAAGCAGCGCTAACTACAAAGACATATGGCACCCCCCCAGCTTCTTCTGGAATAGGGAGGTGGGTGGAGTTTATGAGACATCTAGGGACAGTTTTGGTTTGTGTCCCCACTTGCAGGTATAGAGGATTTTGGATTTAGAGGGGTCAGTTCCTCCTGAGCAAGGCAGAGAGTGAGGGACAAATCAGTAGAGACACTATCAACATACACTGAAAATATGACATACCCGTGTCCCTCCTTTTCATCAGTCAGGTCCCAGGCACCACTTCAATTTGACACATCTTCAAACATTGTGAGTTTTACACCAAAAGTACCCAAACTAATGAAAGCACTAGTGCCTATATATGAAATCTGACTATGAGTGTTTGCCACTGTTAGAGACATTGGAAACAATGCTATTTTTTGGTTTCTTAAGAAAAATCAGTAAGGAGATACACAATTTAAGAATGATAAAAATTGTCAAAAAGCATTTGAATAAAGCCGCAATCACAACACAGGGCTCTATCTTCCATTGGGTTATCACTTAAACGTATAATCATTTCAAAAAGTATAATTTTCTGTAAACCAAAGATATGAAAATAATTAACAAAACTCTTTAGGAACTTGGTTAATGGGGCTTCAGTCAAGGCAGACACACAAAATAATTGGTCCCTGTTTGATATAAAAGCTATTTTATACTAAAAGCATTTTGACGGATTTTTCTTCCTTTTTTGTCCCCAAAATAATGCTCCCTGCATGTGGATTAATTAAAGTGTAAGCATTAAATATTGATTGATGCATTATCAGTACCTAGCAGTTGCCGCCTCTCAGATTGATTTCCACTGTGATTTATTGTCATATTTGCAAAGTCATTTCACTTGATAACAAAGAGAAATGGCTTTGCAACCTGCATAACCCAAATCCATTTGAGGTGTGAGAGATATCTGTTGTGTCTTCAGAATCTGTGCAGACTGATGGCAGTGTGTAGCATAAGCCTCCTCCCCAGCATAAGTCTAACTTTTGTGTCCAGTTTTTTTATGTTGTTTCTGCTTTTTGTTTATTTTATTTGCAAAACTGGGAGCTATACTTGTTTCAGATGCCCTAGATTAAATGAAAAAGGACAAACTAATTTCCTTAATGTACACACCTATGATTAATGATTTGTTCGTATCCCATGTGATAGATATGGTACAAAGTATTGCTGTGATTTGTAAATTTTGCAGATCTTTCCATGAATATTTACATCTGGGATGTATAAAAACTACAGTACAACTTTGCCTAAAAAGTGGCAATTAATTATTGAAATTGAAACTTTTGTTTTTGCAATCGCTATCTAAAAATGAATCTCTTACATTTGAAAGCATCAGGTGACTTTTTCTGTAGATAGATAAGAGTGATATTTATTTAATGAAAAAACTGAATTGATAGTTTTTAAAATAGATCATACAGTTAAGAAATTCGTGATACAGAGGGTGTGTTGTTTGGTTTCTATTTAATAATAAATACTTTTTCCCAGAATTACATGCTTTTCACGTTTTCAGATCTCAGATCCATTTATGAATTTACCAAGTGAAAATAAACCAAATCCTTCAGTGTCAGATTAAATCATTTTAGATTATATAATCTATACATTATTTTGGCCATTAAAATTGTCCTTAAATTTTGGCATTCATTGTGATTATCTAAAAAACTGAAAAAGAAAAATAAAAAAACACATGAATTTGTACTTTTAATTTGATTATTGTTTTTATGCTTTTTTTATTCTATTATTTTTGGATTTTACAAATTGACTTTTCTAGATGCATGAATTTCATGACATTTAATTATGTCTCCCCATTTCTCTGGCAAAGGATTTTCATACCCTGTGAGATGGTCACATTCGTGTGTAAAAGCAGGGTGTGAATGTGGCACATCACATTGCTCCAAAATTACATTATTCCTCATGAGGAGTTTGTGTGGGAAAACCCCCACGGCCACAGGCATGTCCTAATAGATTTTGGATTTGGTAGAAGAGGATTTGGTCTGCAATGTTTATAGGGCATTCATACAGTTTAAAACTCTGGAATATTGACTTGTAATTCTTTCTCAGATGGAAGATGAAAGAGACAATTGTTGAAGTTTTGATGGCTTTGTCAAGGTAAATCCTGTTCCCCCCTCAACTCCCAACTTGAAGATTGAGTTTACCTGCTGTGTGCTTTATTGCCACTCGTGTTTAAATTCCTGAGAGCAGGATTTTACGGTTGTGGGCCAGGGTTTCAGGTTTTAGTTTCAGCTGATAAAAACGAAAATGAAAACTTTCCAAAATCAATGGTTTTGGAATGTAAATCTTTCCAAGAATATAAAAGTAAATGTTTTTAAAGGAACAATGTGCTTCCTAAATTACACACGTTCGAGCTGGTTCACAGACACGGAAGTCTTCTGGAGATAAAGCAAATTTTATTATCATGTCAGTCTGGATCTTTGTGTTCACAAGCGCACAGAGCAGACTAGGTCTGAAGTGTAATTGTATCAAAGGAAAAGGGGATTTTTTCTCTTTAATCCTCTAAATAAATTGGATCTCCCAAATGAATGTAGTAGGAAGTTCTGGTACCATTTTGGTCTGTGAAAAAACAGTAGGTCATGCAGGGGTGACCACTGTTAGCAATACTGTACATACGCACAATGAGAGGGTTGATATATATTAAAATGTTCATATATGCAGCATCTGTTAATTTGATCCTTGTTCTTGTACCTAGGGAATTAAATACAAAGCCAGACAATGACATGTTGATTTGTAGCTCTACATGTCTTTTTTTGTCTGTAAACAATGTCCTTCATGGAGAGGTCAAATGGATTCCTGATAATCAGTAAATATTTTGTCTGTTTTTTATTTTATTTTTTGTTTTTTTATTTCATTAATGTATCATGACCAAATAAGCATTTTTGCATATAGTCTTGCATTAATCCAGCAGCACAAAGGAGCTGGCCCAGTTGAACAGTTGAGTGTGAATGAGCTGAATCCTTCTCATGATAACTGGAATCTGCCCGATGATTCTCAGAATGATACGTGCAAAAACTTTTTATTCACATTTCTTTGTTAAACACTAATTTCTGAAATAATGGAAGGCAACTTGTGCAAATTCAAGCCACTTGAACCAGATTTCATAATAATATGACTTAATGGAAGGTTCTGTTTCTCACTGCTAATGATGCAGTATTTGTTGTAAACCACACGCTTACACCCTAAGGGCAGTTTAGATTCCATACTTCAATGGACACACATCTTTAGATTGTGGGAGAAGTTCCACAGGAATACAGGGAAAAAAGGCAAGCTCTACACAAAAAGCCAGATTTAAACCCACACCCAAACCCACAGGCCAAAAGCTGGGAGGCACCAATTCCTAATGCCATGCCACCATGTCACATGTTCGCTGGTTGATACACAAAGAAGTGCATCTATGGATGGGTTTTGCTCTCACTGAGGGCAATATATTCTTATTTGTGCAGAAGAAATGTCCCTTGTTACATTTGGCTTTGCACTGTTTATTTTTTTTTTTGTAAACATTACACAAGTGTTAAGTTTCATGTCCTCACAAACAGGCTTCGTTTGTATTTGTTGTGAGAAACTGTTGTAACTGTATGTTGACTTTTTTCAAATTTTGTAAATCTATTTGTAAGATTATCTCATTACAATCATTCAAGCTAGTTTCTGGGCCATTAGTGTGTCTTAGTGGACGGAATGGGACACGTGTCGTTCAGATCTCGATCTTTCAGATCTTGAGAGTGTCCATCACTTTTTTGCTGAATCCTGTGTCCTTCTTTGTGGCCCATTATTCTGCTCATGGTTTAGAAAAAATGACAGAACACTGCTATTGAAACTAGATCCAAATCTCAGGGTCATTCATCTGTGGAAGAAACATTTTATTGATCTATCCAAAAATTAAATATTGCTCCTCAACGGTCTTTAACTTAACATTTGTTTAGTTCAGACTTGGAAATGATACGTTATCTGTGCCTTATTCTTAAACCACCAGTTACCATCTTTAAACCTAATTTACTTTTCCTTAAAAAAAAATGTTTCTCTCCAAATTTTAGCATCACTTATCCATAAATAAAATTTTGAATTTTCTTAAGTTATGTTTTTTTGTTTCTATTCCAAAGGTTTTCTCAGAGTGCCTTTCTGTCTTGCAAAGTTTGGTCTGCATTTGGCAACACCAGTGAAGTATACCCGTTCGGTGAGGTTTTGGACTCTGTGCCAACTGAAGCCACAGTTTACAACTCCCTGATATGTGGAGTAATGTGGTGATTAAAATGCAAATCCAATTAAATTCTTTTGAACAGTGGTACTGGCAATATTAGCAATCTGCTAACCAGTGGTCAGAAGGCTTTAGAACAGTTATTTAATTTTATGCAAAAAGTGCTTAAATCCAAGGCACCATCATCTTTTTTGGGCACTGGGTTGTTCAGATTGTTCTCAGCATAACCTTTGTTACTTCATGAAGTATGGTAGCACATATTTAATTTATCAAATTACATATGTTAATGCTTCATTTGAAGTTTGTATGCAGTCTTTGAAACAAAGACTATGATTTTGTTTTTAGAACAGTTAGGGTTCCCTACCCGCCAACAGACCCACACAATTTCCTGTAAAGCAAGAAAGCTTGAGAAAGCATGTGGACCCAACAGCAGCAGGCCTTCACTGCTCGCACTCCCACATTAACCGTTTAACTCCAGTGTCGGGTTCTGAACGAGAGAATCAAAGAGGCTCGTCCCCAGAGATGTTTGTCGGGAGATGTTCCACCCCTCCAGCATGTTTACAAATGAAGGGCCACAATTGGCCATTCCAGGAGTGCGGGGGTTGGGGGGGGTGTGAACCCTGGCTCCCTTGTGGAAGCCTGGGTTCTCTCCGTGAATATTAACGAGAGCTAAGAGCTATCTGGACAAAAACAAAGCTTGGTTTGAGTGTCAGAACTGATAATAGACCAGTCTCATTCACAGAGTATCCTGGGCACTGGTAGTGCAATTGTGGCTGAGGAAGGGCTAAATGGGAAAGGAAGTGGTAAAAAAAAACACAGTGTTCATTGAAAGAAGACCTGTGTCTAAAAAAGAGAAACACTGCATAAATAAAATAGTTTTGATAATGAAATAATTGTAGCTTTTAGGAGACTAAAAGGAAAAAGGGGATTGGGGTACTCATTGCCTAAATCAGCCTGAAGAATTGAAGAAGGACAGCGGTAAAAGGCCTCAAGTAGGTAACTCTGATTCAAGTGCTTCTTAAAGTAAAAAGGCAAAATAAGCTATACATTTTACCTAAAGTCATCTGCAAAAGCAGAGAACCTGTGCTGTTTTAATAAGAAGTCATTTAAGTAAAGATAAAAGCATAATAATGCAATTGAATATATATTAAATTATATTTGGTTGCCATTTGCCTTACACTGTGGGTCACTATTATCCCAAACATTACAGGACCCTCCCGGCCTTTAGTGTTTAATATGCTTTAACTGGTCAATGTGGTGACAAAAAATATCTAAGTACTATTTTGCTTTCCTTTTTGTTTCCCTGTAGTCAGCTTTCCCAAAGAGACAAGATAGGAAGTGGCCACTGTATTTATATTCCTGCTGAGGTTAATCCCCTTTGATGTTATTTCCACATTTTTGCAAGGTGCGTATATCAAGAAACAGCTTTCCTTTTTCCATACTGTATAGCCTGCATCATTTCAATATAGCTTATCATTGGTGGGATATGTCGATTGCTGCTATAGATATTTAAGGGACACGTGTTTATTGCAGACTTGCTCCATGACAGGTGGCCCCTCCTGTCCCATCTCCTGCCAACCCATCTCATCCCATTGGACAGAAGATCAATAGCTCAGCTCGACCACAGTGGGTCCATTACTCGGTCAGGACACTTGTACTACCTACAAATAGCTGTCCAAGACTGAGCTGAAGTCCCGTCTCTTAGATGCCAATGAACATTTTTATATCTTGTGTTGGGAGAAAATAGCCTGCATTATTTAACATTATTTATTGGTCAAATATTCCTTTGCTTTTATTTTTTTCTCTTTTAGTTGCATCTTTAAAATTGGATAATTAAAATATGTGTTGCACAGATCAAATTTTTCTCCTTTTTACTTGTATGTGACTTTCAGTCACAGTATATACAAACACTTAAATACCTCTTCTTCTAAATTTTGCTCTGATTTCTTTAAGATGTTTTCCTCCCCAGTTTTTGCCGCAGCCTGAATGCTTTTTGTCTGTGTAATTTCCCCTTCGTCTGCATGTTACTCTGTTGCCAGGTCTAAGTGTCTCTGTCATTTATCATTCATCAAAATCATAGAAACGTAAACGCAATTCCAAAAAGATTCAAACACAACTTACCAGTTGTTGCTATCTAAAGGCTTTGTGTTTCTTATTATTCCATCTTCATTGTTTAATCAGACACAATCAAAGGGGAATTCGTTTTAGAAATATGAGAAGGTCTTCGGAAACTACAGCGTCACAAGAAGAAAGTTTGACCAGCAGACAAAAAAGGGGTGGTGGAGCAACACACTTGGGAGATGTTTGAAAATGAGCACCACTTCCTATTAAGTTACACAAGTTGTCGCTCAGTTTGGCATTAATTCAAATAGAGGAGGCAGATCTTGTGGTACAAACTTGTATAGTTGAAGCAGCTAATGGATGTCTGCGTGTGTATGAATCTGTAGTATTTGGTGTGATGTTGAACTTGCAGACTGCTGCCACACCACTGCTGCAGCTCCCTGTGGTCCCCTACCTGGCACTGACTGGTTCTCTGGGCTCTTCTGAAAACTACCAAGCAGGAGCTTTTGCTTGTAGCAATAAGTTAATGCCACAGTCAGGAAAGGTTCTGCAGATAAACAAAGAGAAACACAGATACACAGTGGGAACAGAACAGAATACTGTATCATAAACCATCCCGCCCAAATCTTTCATTGTCTTATTACAGTGCTTTTTGTTCACTAGAACTGCAGCTGTTGCCAAATCTGCTGTGAAAACAGATATGGACTCTTCAAACTGGATGAAGGCTTTGCAGAAAGTTGTCATAAACTAAAAAGTTGGTTATCCTCCCCAGTACAGGTGTACAGTAGTACATGTGACATCTTGTAAAGAATTATCACCATTCTCTGCCCAAGCAGTAGCAAGCTATGCATTTAATACAGGGTGTTATTGTAAATTTCTGCAGAAATTTTGTTATATACTATATCAGGTTATGTTTTTTTTTACATTTATCTCAGAAACATTAAAATGTAAACAAGAAAAGTAAAATTAAAAGTAAAATTGTACTTTTATTTCTATTAAACTAACATTTTTCAGTGAGATGTGTCTTGTCAAGTAAAAAATTGTCAGAATTATATTGTTGAAAACCAATTTGTACTTGTATGAGGTGTGTAACCTGTTCCATACTGATTTATATAAGCACAGCTATCACTTCCTAGCAAAGATTTAATTCCAAAAATCTGTACATCACTATAGCTCCCTGTAGATCACTCTATTTTACTCTACCTCACTGTATTTCACTGTAGCTCACTATAAATCATTGCAGTTCATTGTAGCTCACTGTAATTCACTGCAAATCACTGCAGCTCACTGAAGTTCACTTAAGTTCACTAGAACACAAACACAACTGCTCTTTACACTCCCTCCAGCTGGCACAGAACAGCTTGAACAATACTACAGGAAAAGGAAGAAAATACTTCTAACAACATAATAAACCCAGCAGAAACATTCTCTATCTTCACAATGTATACAATCACTAAGAGCTTTTTGGGATAATCACACCTTTACGTCTTTTTTTCCGGTCCAGTTACATACGTCACATGGCCGAATTACTTTAGCTAATTGTTTTATTCATTTTACGGGCTTGTTGTTTTGCCCCACTTCCACTCCTGAAAGGGCTCTTTATATTTCAGCCTTGGCATTAAACGAACGGGGGTAAAAGGGAATGCCTTAAAATAGTCTCGGCCAGAGGGACAACTAGTGGGGCAGCAAGAGGAGCTTTTACAGGGGCAAAAAGAGGGCTGAGGAGGGCAAGGAGGAGTGTGGTGAAAGTGCACGAAAGCAATTAACGGGTAACGGCACCGGGAACTGAAATCAAGTTCATGCAGTAAAATGTACATTAAACTTTTACCCATTTACAATATCTCTCAAATACAGAGTTTAAAACTCCCTCAGTTATTAGCACAATTATCATCAGTTAATAGTTACGTAACCTTAAAGAACTATGTGCTTTTTACCTACAACACCATAAACGTTTTAATTCAATTTAGTGATATGTACATATATATAAAACCTCTTACCAATAAACGTTAATTAAAGGTTGATGACAACAATATCTATAAATAACGTGTAAAAATCAGAATTGTCGTTATGCCAATATTTCTTATTGGATATAATTATATAGGGCGCGGAAGTGGGGGTGTGAATTGTGAATTTTCTTGCAATAATGAGGTTCTGTCTAAATGAAAGACGGTGAATGATGTGGCAAACACAGCAAACCTTCCAAGACTATTGATTTTGTGTGTGTGTGTGTGTGTGTGTGTGTGTTTGCGCTCGCGCATGCGTGTGTGTCATTATTATTATTATTATTATGGTTATTATTATTTGTTAGTGTGTTTCACAGAGTGTGTTAACACAATGCAGCAACGACGGTCCCGACAGAATCCTCCTTTGAAATGTTCTGGCCTCAGGATCGCCGTTAACAGCCTCTTTCCGCCCTCGCATCCATTAGGTGACCACTGATCGTCCAGCCTCTGAGACGGTCGTACTTTTCCTCAGCTGCACCTCCGCACTCTGTGCTTCGTTTTTTGTTTTTTTTTTCCTAACAAAGATATATTATATATGTATATATAAACCATTATATGCAATCATTATAAGTAATGATTTATTTAAAAATTATATGTAGACATTATAATTACACAATCGTGTAATATTAAGTAATTATTCACGAGAATTATGGGCTATAATTTGAGCTCATTTACATGTCATCATTTCGTTTTCTGTAGGAAATTAAAACACTTCCCTCATTTGTAGAGATTGCATTTACGTTTTGTGTTCCCGAGTATACGAATAGTAGAGTGTATTTGCCCACTTTGTGTTTACTTATTTTTTTAATTCTCATGGTTAACATATCAAACAATATGTTTGTTCGCAAAAATAATACATAGATTATTTTTATTGCTTGTAATCTTCCATGGTCTGTATATTGTCGTTGGTGAGTATGATTGGTTCCCTGTCCTGTCTTTAATAAGTCAATATCAGACTGTCTAAGTAGGTGTGTGACACAGGAGAGCACTAGATCCATCTCGCCTGCAGCTGCTTTTTAAATATTCAGTGAAAAATAATGGCATCTGAGGAATCACCTACAGAACCGTTATTATCTTCATTCTTCAAAATCAACCCCGCTGATGGCTTCGTTTGTCTTTTCCACATAACAAATCTGCCCAGGTTCTCAGCACTTGTATAGCTTCTCCAGGGACTTTTAGCTTGAACCGGCCCATCTCAGCCCTTATTAATAATACCGAGACACGAATTGGTTTTTATTTCCCTTCATCATCACAGCCCATAACTGTTTTATGTGCGCCAAATTATATGTAAATACAGCATTTTTCAAATTTTAATACCCTTGCTAAATTAAATTCATCAATATATAACTTTGATTTTCAATAATATCTGATATATTTTGAACTTGGAACAATGAAAATATACTTTACATGCTTGTTGCAGCCATTTACGCATGATTTGTGTAAATACTGCACGGTATATTGACTTTTTTTACTAAAGAATGGCAATATAATTAACTATAACAAAAAACAGTTTTTACTTTTTTAACTGTTAGCAGTCGTGTTCATCGTAAACGAGAGAGAAGTTATTTCGCGGCACAAAAGCAGCTCCTCCGGCACTGCGCGCAGAATCGCAACTGTTACTACTTCTTCACGACCTTCTAACTGCAAAGTATCTGTTGTTTTGTCTGTCTTTTGTACAAAACACGCTACAGTCCGGACGGATAAGCAAAATTTCTTCTAGTCCTATAAAATCACTCATTGATTTTATCAAAGTGTTTGTAGAAAATTAACGATGTCTACAACTGCAAACTTTAGGTGGGTCCATGGTGAGTGAAATATTTCAATATTCTCTCTTCCAGCCTGTCACCTACACGACACATATGTGCACGCACACCATACGCACTCACACAATGACACACAGTCACTCAGGCAGACAGGGGCGCGCGCGCGCGCGCACACACACACACGCACACACATACACACACACACACACAGAGTATGTGTGACAGAGCAGCCCGGTGGCCAATGGTGTCTCAGGTGGGTTGGGCTCCACGTTTTCCGCGGAGTTGTGTGGAGCCCTTAAAGTTTGTTTGTTGCCGGACTACGGTGTGCGCTGTGGGCTTCACAGTGGAGCAGTGATCGAACGACTCTCGCGGGGATATTCTGCACATTCCTCGAACCTGCGACGCCCACTGTCCAACAGCAGAGCCGGATCGCGAGCCGAGCAGCCCGCACACTTGCGGGAGGACGGACAGCGGTGTGTTTGTGTGTGTGTGTTGCGTGTACGGTGCGGTGCTCTGTACGGACCTGCCGCCAACAGCCTGGGGCCACGGGTCGGAAACTAGTTCTGGTTAGGGTTAAGGGTTAACACCAAGCAGTGTTGGAGCGGACAGTGACAACACTGACGGCAGTGACGACACCGCAGCCGGCCGGGTTCAATAGTGCGGAGTGGTGGGAGACCCGGCCGCCCCCGCGGATCCACCATTGGGTGGGACACGAGAGAGAGACAGGAGTCCCCAGCAAATCAGCGACTAATTGATTAAAGAGCCTCATTAGAATAGGGGGCTGGCCGCGTGCCAATCGCCTTCCAGACCCCCCCCTTCCCGCCCGCCACCATGTATGATTAATAGAGAAGCCTTATTGATAATCATAATTACAGCAGGACACATGCGCGGTGGATGGGCTCCGTTTCCGCGATTGCGACACTGCTTTTGGTGATTTTTTTAATTCTGTCCCGGCTGATGTGCGAGCCAGCATGTCGCGGAGGAAGCAGGCGAAGCCCCAGCACTTCCAGTCGGAGCCCGGAGCGGCGCCGTCCGGCTGCAGCGGTGAGTCGGAGCCTAGATCGCGGGTTGCTCACCTCCATACAGTCGGTCCCGACCAGGGTCTGTGGTCCACTTCACCCTCCTGCCTCCCTGGTTCTCTTAATTTCCATTTGCCTGATGTGCTCAAACTTTTCCTCATCGTAGGGCTTACTCATACTGGACGGCTATTTAAAACAAATTTCGCACCTTTTTAAATTATGTATCTGCATAATTTGTTTAGCGGCTTATTTAGCTCTGTAGTTATTTGAATGCGGATTGTGTCCATAACTGTAAGCGCACGTGTATGTTTAAGCGGACTTTTACTCAAACTTATAGTTCCGAGCAGTACTGCGCTCTTTGCTTTATTACCGATTCATCGAGGATCTTCAGCTCCAACGTTGCCGATTGAGAAACAGGTTTTATAGATAAGTTTGTTTCACTTTATCTCCAAAGAAGCTGTAGTACATCGTGCGCAGTCAGTGCAGAAACACAAAGGCGGTTTGTGCTGTTTGTGCAACTGGCTGTATAGGAGCCCCGCACTTCCAGCTGCTTCCTCTCCATCACCACTGTCGCCTTTTTAATATGGAGTAAAATAGTTATCGAAAGGGTTGTGCGGAATAAAAAACGAGTTTTTGTCTAAGAGATCCCACGTTTTTCATGCAGAGTAAGTGGGTAAACGTGCAGTTTTTCCTGCGGGAAGGTGAACTTGGTGTATGTGTGAGTGTAAAAGGCGCTCTGCGTTGTTAAACTTCGACTACTTGGTAAGAAATAATCCAGTGTGAATTGATGTATTATGTACAGTTGTGAAATGTTTTACAGGAAACAATTGATATTTTCTCTAATTTCCACAATTCAAATAATAGTTAACAATAATAGTCATTTTATGCATGGATCCGATTTATTAGTGTTGAATTTTCGGGGAAGGAGGCTCAGCCGCAGTCGCACAAACTGAGAGTTGAAGTATTGAGAAGATGAGACCCTGGAGTCGCCACTGAAAGTCGGGAAAAAGGTTTTTTTTCTCATTAAGAGTGACGGTCCAGTATTTTTCTTATTCTTTTGACAAATTTCGAACACACTTTGTACTAGGGCGTCAAATTTTCCACTTTTTTAATTTAGTTGATAGAGTTCACATTTAGCGAGTTCTTTTTTTAAAAAAAGTCGAGTAACGTGTTGTTAGAAGACGACGTGTTAAAGGTCGTGCTTTTGTGTGATGTACCCATGATGTACAGGTGAAATGCAATAAAAGTGCGTTACGCTGCGACTGCGAAACGCCCAGTTTCCCAGTTTCTGCTGTTTTGTGTCCGCAATTACAGGTCTAACACCCAAAGCCATATTTCAGAGACAAAAACACTCGAAGTGCGCAAATCCGGGGTTTAATGTACAGTTCACCGAGCTGACGGACCCATCCGTGTGTCTGTGTGTTTTGAGTTGTTTTGGCGAAGTGTTTTCCTGCTTTCCCCAACTCCGAGTAACGGGCCCTGTGTGCGACATCTTCGCTATTTCGTCTCCGTAAAGACCGACCAACGTGGACGTGCACCGCCTGTCTAAATGACCACAGTCCAGTTAGCTATCATAAGTAGTTTCCTCTAACTAGAGAATATACTTTTTAATACCTATGCAAAACTTTTGAAATTTTTATACTACTAAGCAAAAGGTTTCGCTTGAAATTTAAGAATTAAAATAATTTACAAAATATTTAAAGGCTGGCATTTGGAAAGCATTTTGTATAATGACTTTTTGAAAATAAATAACTTGAAACCTGCCGAGTAAAAGCAGTGTTTTCTAGACCTTATTTCTTTTGCCTTTCGCTGTACATTGATTAAAAGGAACTCATATGAATGCGCCTCATTTTTTGTACGTCAACCTGTAAATTGTACTTTAGTTATGGACTAAAGCAGATTCCTTAAAGTTTGTCTGATTCTTTTGCGCAGTAACTGCATTTTTACAAGGTATTGGTTTATATCGTAGTATAATTCTTACATTTACAAAACAACGTCCGATGAATAATCCCTTTTCTCTTTTAAATACCAAAACTGAGGAAATTCACGCAAATGTATGAAATTACACGTTTACCGCGTAAATGTTTGTTTGTACAATCACAAATCACGTTTCTTTTTTGTTTTTGTATTTTTATCATTAATACTGCACAAATACTGTACAAGTTACCGCCTTTAGAAGAATTCCTTGCATACATTTATTAGTAAATTCACATAAAGCAAGAAGAACACTGGTGTTTAGTTTTTAATGTGGATGCTGCTGCACTGCGCTGTTTTCTTCCACATCTATTGGAAACTTTGTGAATACCCAGAGTGTAGTTGTCATGGCTGTGTAACATTGTTTCCCTCAAATTCAAAAAGGTGATGAATGCTCTTATTTGTAATTGTCCTTCAGCAGACCTACACCTGGAGAGTTGAACAAAAGAAGATACCTGATTTATTCCGTTTGCCAAAGTGTAACGCCCTCAGTTCTAACCAGTAAACACATGAACACTTAAGTATCTAAGTGCCCAATAATACATATACTGGACATACAGAATCGTGCACACAGAGTGGTCAATGTCTTTGGTGGAGGGGAACATTCTAGAAGCAGCAAAAACAGGGATGGGACTTTCTGTTGCCGTGGATTTGCTAGTGCAGTGGGGTGTGTGTAGGGTGACTTGTGGCCTCTGTCCTCATGCCTCATCCCAGGAGCTCAGCTGCTGGCCCTCTGCTGTTTTAACCTTTGCCAGTCTCCCTTCAGGGAGGGCGATGGGCGTGCAGGACGACGGCGGGCGCTCCTTCACCAGCTTGTTAACCCCAGGGGTTCAGCACCGAGGGCGGTTATGTGGGAAGCCCATGCTTTATTCAAGAGAAGGCCTTGACTGATTCTGATTCTTCCATTGCCCTGTAAACCTTTGCATCTGCAGAAAGACCTCCACCGCAAAAAGTAGGCAGTTTGACAGGGGGTGCCCTTTTAACATGTTACTTTACTAACAGCACAAGTTTACTTTTTCTTGCTCTCCCTGACTTTAGGCTTAGAGGAATTTGTAGTAGTCTTTGGTCTTCATTTTCTTCCCCATTGTCATCTTTTTACCCGATTACTCAATGGATGGGCCACAAACTGGCAAAATCTTCCTGGAGATGAACAACCGTGACCGCAGTGAGCGACATTATGCATGAGTTGGAGTGTTTAGGACCTACCAAACTTTCCTTAAGTCAAGTGACAGCAACACTGTACCAGTTTTTACAGTGTCTAGTAGAAAATTTGTAAGCAGTGTCATTTTTTAAAATACTTAATTGCTGTCCTCTATATGTGTGTGTAAGTTTCTCTACAAATCCCTTCTTATGCCTTTTTGGACATTGTCTTTGTAAACTGGTGTGATGATGTTCCGTTTCAACACCCTAGTTTCTACTCACATTAACACTGTGTGCTTCTCTAATGTTGTTGTCTAATGAGAAGCTGAACAATGCATGTTTTTTACAGAGTATTTTTAACACTCTAGAATTTTCTGACATGCTTCCTGAATACGTTTTTGTACCAAATTACATATAGTTCATAGAAGGATTGTATGGTCAGGAGTTTCAATCCAAGGGTACGAAAAGGGTTGTAAGCTAAAGAAAACTGATGAATGACACACATACTTCCAGGGTGTACTTTTATTTTTAAGTAAAATAATTTTTTATAGAATTTTAGCCCATGTTATTGAATGCCATTTCAAAAATTGTTTTTCCGGGCTCTGCAATGTAACAGAACGGTCAGCTTATTCGAGACAACTGGCCTCACAAAGCCTGAAGGAATCAAGAACAACATTTTCATTCATAGTCTGTTTGGCGTGAGAGTTGTCAGAATTTATTTAATGCTGCTGCAAAAATTGTTCCTTTAGTCACAAAGGGATATTTTAACATTGAATTTCATTTTTTTATTTTCAAATATGCAAATCTCTTTGGGTAGTTTATTTTTCATAGTGTTGGATTTGCACTTAAACTTTTTTTAGACATGGTTATGTTCAGGAAGTACTGTAGTGGAGGTTTACAAAATTGTTCCCAAGTGTCCTTTTTTGTGTTATGTTGAAACCACATCAAAATGTGCTAAAGTAAAAATAACGTAAGGAAAGAACTAAGTAAGACTGCAAACTTGTTGTTCTACTGCATAAATCATCCTTGTGTATTCTGTCCTTGAGAATAATTAAGAAGTGCACATTTGGCTACGCCATATTAGACAGTTTTTTCCTTTGTGGTTGACGAGTTGTTCAGTTTGGAATTTCTCACTAGCACAAGACTGAGTTTCCCAAATAAATCTCAGTTTTGATGTCATACAGATTTGAATGTCGTTTCCTAGATGTTTTCCTGTGGGTTATTATTGAGTTATTGGATTATGGCAGAACCAAAAAAGATTTTCCCTAGATAAAGGGAATAATTCAATAATTTGATGCATTTGTGCTGTATTTTTTTTTTTTTTTTGGCAGGGAGCAGTTTTTTCTACAAAGTAAATTTGTACTTTGTCATACACTCAGGATGCAGTTTTAATTTGAAGCAATTTTTCAAAAAAAGTATAATTACCGTGGAGTAAAAAGTACAACATACCTTTGCATTAAAATATAGTAGTATTTTTTTAAATCTATTAATTATAATTCTTCTTCTCCAATAAATTGGGGAAAAATAAAATACTGTTATTTTTTGTATTTCTTTAAGTCTTCTAGTACCTTGGCATGAAACTTTTTATATCTATATTTATAATATAAATTTATTTTTATTTTTTATTATAAAACTGTATCAACATAAAAAACTTGTTTGTACTTAAGGATTACTCCAAAATAGTTAGCACAAGTATTGTTGCAGTGAATTTGTCTACCTGTGATGCTCCTTTATGTGCCGGTTTCTTCTGTTTAAATGCAGCTAATTTTTAATTTTGTATATTCTGCTAGCTTTACCAATGGTGGGTTATGAAGCAAACCAGCATATTTCCATTTATCTGTTTAACCTCTTTTACATCCAATCGGCATAAGCAGGGCTTGGTAATATAAAAGTTGTCTACTCCTATGCGCATGATTTGGTGATGTGAGGATGGGATTTTACTGTCATGGCAACTTTGTGTTGTTTGACGTTTTAGTGCTGGGCAACATTGAGGAAGGTAATCCTGGAATTAAACAAGATCTGCTTTCAGTGGCTGCTGAGACAGTCATGCAATGTTGTCCTAGTGGACCCTACTGTGCAAACAATAGATTCTCATCCTGCTTTTTAAATGGGACCAGGCCCAGAAAAAGAACTTTTTTTGAATTTGCAGACAGATCCTCATGCAGAGGTTCAAACAGACAATAAAGGGATTTGTAGGAAGTCACATCTTTAACCATCTGTAAATCGCCCTATGTTGAAAAGCAATGTTATGATATATCAGTGGAAGGAATATGTTACAGCAAGATTTTTTTTGTAGGTTTTATCAGAATTTTTTTTAAGATAATGCAGAATTATTAGTGGGGTGTGTGTATGGGTGAACTAGTGTGTGGGACTGTTCTGCACCGCAGGTTTGACCCATCCAGGGTGAACTTTTTAAGTGAAGAAATCCGTTGCTTTTGGGATAGGTTTCGGACTACCGCCATAATGCACCGAACAAGTGGTTACTGATGATGGATGAATGGATGAATAGTTCAGTATCTTATACTTATTTCTCATGTGGATAAAAACTTAGGATGAGGTGTTACTTTTTTCTGCAATAAGTATGTTACCTTTTTAAAGCTTTATTAAAATATTAAAAATTGAATCAATACAAAAGTCAACATTGCATTGTGTAGTCAATCAAAATTAAAACATTGAAATGAATGCGTAATGGGGAAAAATAAAATTAATATTTTCCTTTAAAGTTTGTCCTACCGTTTGAACGCCACTATGAAAGATTTGCGTTTTATCAAAGTTGTCTGTTTAAATTCAAATACATTTAGTGACATTTGACAATTTAAAAGAACTGTAGATTGGAACTCTGTTATGGATTTTCTGTTCATGTTAAGTTTTACTTAGGTGACCCAGCTGTTTAATATGTCCTAGTAGCTGCTGCTTGTAGCCACAGGCTCTGTTGTTGTTGTCAGTTCCTGATTGCGGCCTGAGTGGTTACAAATTAGTTTAGTAACTGGTATAAACTTGAAGGTGGTTGAAAAAGAACAAAGATGACAGCAGCTTGAAAGTCTAATAAATCCTTCAAATGACTGTTTTGTACCCACTGGGCAGTAGAGAATAAAGAGTATGAAAAATTGGAAATCAATACTTTTTTATGGAATTTAACTCCAAGTGTCTGCACTTCATGGTGTTTTGTAGTTTGATGGATTATCAGAAGAAAAATGATTATCTAAAATGGTTGGACTGATGAAATTGACGTATCTTGAAAGATCGGTGTTTTTTTTTTCAGCAGTCCTGGAAAAGTGCTATTGATTTTTAAACCCCTTCGCAGTGGAGGGAGTATTTACCTGTTTTTATTTTTTCTGTTTTTATGGGAATGTAACACAAGTGTACAGGCACACGCTAGACTAACAAAATTATTTAAGTAGAAAAGGCTACTTCAGCTCCATTACTTTTCTGGAGACTAATGCTTTATCCTTCACTGTGTTTTGCAGGAGATGCTGAACCCTGCTTAGAAAATCCTGTGAGTAAGGAATCCAATGCCCACATTTGCAGCTGCTGTTGTGCAGAGTTCTTTGAGCTATCAGATCTAAAACAACACCAGAAGAGTTGCACTAAGAATCAACTGGTTTTGATAGTGGATGAGAACCCAACTTCTCCTGAAGCATTTTCACCAAGTTCTCCTTCCGTTAATCCAGATGAGCAGATGATTGACATGACTAATAACGGAAATCAAGCAGAGTGTGGCAACCCATTGGAACATGATGTTCTTGCCAAAGACGAGTCAATGGATGTGGACCCTTCCGGTATGCACAGTAATCAGGGCAGTAGTGGTGATCACAGCAGCAGTGATGGCAGCAACTGTTCCATCAGCGACACTGGTGGGGTTGGTGACCTTGCCAGCCACATCATTAGCAACCCAGCTGCACCTACATCCCTACTTCAGTTAGGCAACCTGGCTGAAATGAGTAACTTCTCCATGATTAATAGCAATGTTATCATTGAAAACCTACAGAGCACAAAGGTTGCGGTGGCCCAGTTTTCTCAAGAGACTCGTTCCCTCGGCAGCCCCAAGGTGGCCGTGCCAGCCCTGATGGAACAGCTCCTGGCGCTGCAGCAACAACAGATCCATCAGTTGCAACTAATTGAGCAAATTCGTCACCAAATTCTACTGATGGCCTCACGTAGCCCAGAGACACCTCTACCCTCTAGCACCTCACAAGATGCAACACGAGCCCCTGCTAACCCTCTGACCACCCTCAGCTCTCACCTCTCACAGCAGCTGGCTGCTGCTGCAGGTTTAGCACAGAGTCTGGCCAGCCAGTCTGCCAGTATCAGCAGTTTGAAGCAAATGGCTGCAGCAGCGCAGCTACCTCAGAGTAACCCTGTTAGTAGTAACACACTGCCAGCCAGCGAGTCATCCTCGAACAACAGCACACTGATGGCATCGCCACTGACCATACACCCATCTGACAAACAGACCGCACTTCCACAGCTCAGCAATCTATCATTAGCAAATGTATCCACCCCAGCGTTTGGCATAAGTAGTTTGTTGAACTCTACAGCAAACCCACTTTTACCTCAACATACTTCTGGTAACCCTTTGTTCTCCAGCTCTCTAGCCAGCATTGGCACAGCAGTAGAAGACCTTAGTTCTTTGGCTACTATGACCCAGCAGAGAAAAAGCAAGCCCTCCAGTAGTACTTCTTTTGAGGCCAAAGGCAACTCAGAGGAGACCTTCTTCAAACATAAGTGCAGGTTTTGTGCCAAGGTATTTGGTAGTGACAGTGCCTTGCAGATCCATCTGCGGTCTCACACTGGAGAAAGGCCATACAAATGCAACATCTGTGGGAATCGTTTCTCCACTCGTGGGAACTTGAAAGTCCATTTCCAGCGGCATAAAGAGAAGTATCCCCACATCCAAATGAATCCCTACCCAGTCCCTGAACATTTAGATAATGTTCCAACAAGTTCTGGCATCCCTTATGGCATGTCTATGCCCCCAGAGAAACCAGTCACTAGCTGGCTGGATAGTAAACCCATTCTCTCCACTTTGACTACTTCAGTAGGGCTGTTACTCCCACCAACAATCCCATGCATGCCACCTTACATTAAAAAGGAGGAAATTCACTCCGTTGCTATAACCAGCCCTTCCAGTCCTGTTAAAAGTGACTCAGGAGTCACAGAGGCATCTCTAAAGGGTAATGACAGTGTATTGGACGAAGGCTACGGTGGCACTTCGCCTACCTCAAATGAAAAAACTAAAGAGAACAACCAGACTTTCAGCTTCTTCACTGGTGTGAGTTCTGCTACAGAGAGTGCTGGAGGATGTGCATCTTCTAACAGCTCTCCTGTTGACACCAATCCACTAATGCCTCTCATGTCAGACCAGTTTAAGGCTAAATTTCCCTTTGGTGGCCTCCTTGACCCAATGCAGGCTTCTGAAACCTCCAAGCTTCAGCAGCTGGTTGAGAACATTGACAAAAAGGTAACAGACCCAAATGAGTGTGTGATCTGCCATCGGGTGCTCAGTTGTCAGAGTGCCCTGAAGATGCATTACCGCACACACACAGGAGAGAGGCCCTTTAAGTGCAAGGTGTGCGGCAGAGCATTCACTACCAAGGGCAACCTCAAAACACATTACAGTGTCCACCGTGCTATGCCTCCACTGAGGGTTCAGCACTCGTGCCCCATCTGTCAAAAGAAGTTCACCAATGCTGTTGTTTTACAGCAGCACATTCGCATGCACATGGGGGGGCAAATTCCCAACACTCCTCTGCCAGAGAACTATGCAGAATCCATGGAATCTGACACTGGCTCATTTGAAGAGAAGAATTTTGATGATACAGAAAACTTCTCTGATGAAAACATGGAGGATGGCCCTGATAATGGAATCCCTGATACACCCAAATCCACTGATGCCTCCCAGGAGAGCTTGTGTTCCTCACCCATACCATCTGAGATAAAGGGCATTGCAAGTAGCCTAGAGAACCAGAAGAGAATATCCAGTCAGGGCTTAACTGAGGAGTTCCAGGCCAGTAAATTTAAATCAGTGGAGAGTGGGTCAGTGGAGGGTGATTGTCGCACCAATGACTCATCTTCCATTGGAGAAGATATTGACAGCCAAAGCACAGGGAGTCCGGCTATCTCTGAATCTACCTCTTCTATGCAGGCACCCTCTCCTACTAGTGGAGCTCCCATGCACCACACATCTAGCTTTGAGGAAAAGCAGCATAAAGCTCTATTATTGGAAAACCCAGGCTCAGGTCTCATGCAGGTTTCCAGTGTTGGAGCTTTGGATCTAACATTTTGCAACCCACAGAAGGATCCTCTGAGCATGCTCTTCTCATTTCGTGAGCGGGGTACCCTTAAGAACACAGTGTGTGACATCTGCGGCAAGACATTTGCATGTCAAAGTGCCTTGGACATTCATTACAGAAGCCATACCAAAGAGAGACCATTTATTTGCACAGCTTGTAACCGTGGCTTCTCCACCAAGGGGAACCTCAAGCAGCACATGCTTACCCATCAGATGCGAGATTTGCCATCCCAGCTCTTCGAGCCGTCCAATTCTAGCCTCACTTCCAGCCCCAGCCCGTCCATCCTTCCCATTGGCACCCTGTCATCCATGATCAAGACAGAGGTCAATGGCCACCTGCATGGCTCGTATCAGGATAGCAAAGACCCCTCAGCTGGCCTAATGAACTCCTCAGCCGCCACTTCTCCCATCGTGCCCTCTGCTCCACCTCGCAGAACGCCCAAACAGCACTACTGCAACACCTGTGGGAAGATGTTTTCCTCCTCCAGTGCCTTGCAGATCCATGAGCGGACACACACTGGAGAGAAACCGTTTGCTTGTACCATTTGTGGCAGGGCCTTCACTACTAAAGGCAATCTCAAGGTCAGATTTTCATTTTATTTGTAGAGCAGTATTTTGCATCTTCAAAAATTATCCATAATCTCAGAATATACTCAATTTTAACAACAGCACTGAAATATTAAGCCTTCAGATACAGTTTACTGAGCAGTATTTAAGTAGAGCACACCACATAAAACTTTTTTCAGCACCTCCCACAGTTTTACAGAACTACTGCACTCAAAATATTTTTTTACTTTAACTGAAGCAAAGTATTTTTACTTTTTCTATGAAAAGCATAGACGTTCTGCATTTTTCTAATTTCACAACCTCATACAAATGTTTGTGATTCTCGGTAACTGAGTGAGCTCAGACAGCTGTAGCACACTTAATTCCGGAACGTGAATACAAGCCATAATTTTTGTAATAATTTATAACATGTGATTATAGTTTTGTGCAGCACTTGTATTTAAACTCATCCTGGTATCTCAATAGAACTAAACTGTTGAATTAGATGACAGTAATCATCACTGAGAAAAAGCACGACTCTCCCTGTATAAAAAAATGTATGTCAAAAATGGCATACAAAGTGGAGTAGACATCATAATTTTAATCAGACTTTCCTGTCCATCTATTCTGAAATGTGGCTGAAGGAATCTATTTCCATTAGCAGACTGATATGTTCTTGAAGTTTTAAAAAAATGTAGCATTTCATCATTAAAAAGGGCTATTGTCAGTATCTCACATCATAAGTTAGGTGTTTAACAGAAAAAAATGAAGCAATCTGCACTGTTGTTGTTACCCCCTCGTGGTAATATGTTGTGTCATTCTAATGCTGTACAGGTCCACATGGGAACACATATGTGGAACAGTGCACCTGCCAGACGTGGCCGAAGGCTCTCTGTGGACGGCCCCATGGCCTTTCTGGGGACCAACCCCGTTAAATTTCCTGAAATTTTCCAAAAGGACATTGCAACTCGGCCCACCAATGGGGACCCAGGAGGCTTCTGGAATCAGTACACGGCAGTATTCTCCAATGGTTTGGCCATGAAAACCAATGAGATTTCTGTCATCCAAAATGGGAGCCTTGCACCCCTGTCCAGCAGCATTGGGAATGGGGGTAGCTCACCCATTGGAGGTGTAACGGGCAACCTGGAGAAGCTACACAGCATGGAGCCCAGCACTGCTCTTGCTGGGCTGGAAAAGATGGCAAATGCAGAGAATGGGAGCCATTTTCGATTCTCAAGGTTCATGGAGGACAATAAAGAGATTGTCACTAACTAGAACTGCTTAGACCAACAGGCTCTAGACATATATGAATGCCTGTATGGGAGAAAATTGTAATTGGGAGCAGCTGGTTTTACTTTTGAAACTAAAATGCTACGTTTGTTTTTTTGTACAATGTACAATGTTATTGTTAACTTTTTGTACAATGTACAACATGTTATGGTTTTAAGGAACTTATTTATTAGTGACTGTAATTTTGCTTCGAATCAAGTGGAGGCATTAACCCTTTTTCTTTATTTTCTTTTTCTATGTCCTGAATGGATTTGTATGAGGGATTTCAGTGTTATTATGACTCAGAATTTTCAGATACATCATTATAGTTTACCTTGGCATTAAGTTATTTTATATGTAGTTTGTTTCATATACCTACATAATCTTTGGTCTCCATGTAATGTATTAGAACTTTAATAAATAAAATAAAACAAAAATAGTGTAAATAGTGTATGTTTCTGTGGTCCGTTTAGCTGTATTCCATTTTATCTGCACAGAAAAAAATATATAGATTGCAGACAAGGGACTAGTTTATCATTTTTCCCACCCTAATCTGTACTGTTGTTTTGTAACTGTGGTTTTAGTTTGTAAACTCAACTAGTCCAGTCCTTAAATTTTCAAAACAAAGTTTAAGCAAGTTTCACGTTTTTGCAGGTTGAATTCTCTTTGTTAATTGACAAAACATTCGGGGAAAGTAATAAAAAAAACGTATCATTAAGAATTGGTTAAAAGGATACATGTTCTATGAGTTGGACTGACCTTAAACTGTTTTGTTTCAGGATTTTTGTATTGTATTCTAACTTTTTGTCTTTTGGGGTGTGTGGGGTTAAAGGTTAATGCAAGCCTCCTTTTAGAAGATAGCTTTTTATGAAAACAGCTGTCCTAATTCTTTGACCTCAAGAAGAATGAAAAAAATTGTAAGTATCTTTCATGTACTTATTATACAGAATTCCTACATCGCTGCTATATTTCTGCATCTCCATTAAGATCACAAGCAAACCAGTGTAAATGGTTTTGTAAATACTGTCAGCAACAAATTGCATAATTAATGTAGATAAAGTTGTTAAAGATAAAGTCCATCTTGACAAAGGGCAGGGGGAGTTTTGTTTTTATAAATGTGTAAATGTGGTTGGATTTGTGTAGATATATATATATACATATATATATATATATATACATATATAGATATAATGTTTAAGAATACTTGGATTGTTACATGCACTTTCTTGGAAAGGTGGGTCCATTTCTCTAAAGTTTAATACCTACTAACATCTAATATACTGTACTTCTCTATTCGAATAATCAAATACAGTTCAGTTTTGCAAAAGAAAATGTGTGTATTTGGTGTTCTTTTTAATATTGGCATTTTTTTATCTTGCCTATTTGGAAAATTTATAACATGTCAAATGAAAAGCATAGTAACGTTTCATAGTGATGAACACATTCATAGTGATATATAATGCCCAGAAGGCCCAAACTGGCCATTGTTCAGTATGTTAATTCTCTTTTGTGATGCTTTAATGGTCCTTCACCGGTACCTTTGTGCAACTCCCTATTTTGTCATGTAGATTTGCATTAACCGAATGACACAAGTGCTCGTGTCGAAGGTTCGGTTAATGACCAGATTAGTCATGTAACGTGGATTGGGTCCCGTCGTTAAAAAAGCTTTTATTGCTGATATTATCCAATTCATTGTCGGTACTCAGAATCTTTAATTAGATTATCGATTATATCGATATTCTCCCACTTCTATCTTTTAAAATGGATCCCTTGCACTATCCTTTTCAGTAGTATTGAGGCATTTTTCATGCTACATATTTTTCCATAGCTTTCAGAAGTTGGAAATATTTTCTGAAAATAAATGTTAAAATTGAATGCTGAAAACTCACATTTTGAACTAAATGTAAAAATTTTCAGAATCTGAAAATGTTAAGTCTGTAGAATACAATAAACTTGAAAAAGTGAACTGAGAATTACAGGGCATTTGTTAATATGCCTTTTTGTCATCCACAGACTGAAAATAATGTAACTGCATAAACTGTCTGCATTCAAAAATCCGATGTTTGTTCTTAATCACTTTAAATAGCTCGAACTGAAATATCTAGCTACAGCAGGATACACGGCGCTGAAGTACTGCAAACAGTGAGTTTTATGCGTATGTGCGATATATTGCATGCCCAGTGTTTCTACAGTCATTAATTTTAAACAACTGACAGATTTGAAGCCAACAGTAACTAGTATGAAATATTAGTATAAAAGCTGAATAACTGTTTGTAAAACGCCGTGTGTATTAAGATGCCTATAGAACAGTAAAAATTCTTTAAACTTTTATTAAATACATTTTTTTAATTGTCGATCTTTAAATCTCATCAAAAAGTAGAAATCCGATTCGTGAAAAAAGGAAAATGATAAGGCTCCGTCACTGTTCCAAAAAGCCGTGTGGCCTACACGGCTGTCTCTCATTTCACACATGGTCGCGCCACGCCCCCCCACCCCCCAGCCCCTGACTCGCTTCGGACCACGAATCCTGCAAAAATGACCTAGTGTTTACAATATTTAGATGTTAAATGATCCTTGCAAAGGACCGGGGACCCACACCCCAAGCCCACCCTCCCCATGCCAGAAAGGGATACAGTACCTGATTAGAACCTCTTGCTATCGACTCACTTAAAATAAATACCTCACAATCTTTTTTATTTTTCACTCATTTCCCAGCTTTAAGCAAAAGAGTTGCGCTTAAACATTAAGCGTTAAGCACACACTTCAGTTAACCACGATGGTGCGCATCCATGGGGGGAACCCTCCGCATGGGATGCCGCACACCCACTGAGCGCAGTTTAGAGGCACTAATACGCCCATCTGTGGAAGGAAAGTGGAACACGTGAAGGAATCCCATGCAAAGAGGGAGATAACATGCAAACACGAACTGAGTTGGATTCAAACCCACAACCCAGCATATGTAAAACACTGACAGAACCCGCTGCTCCACACCGCATGTAAACAGTCAAATGTGAATTAAGTGGATTCTCAATTAAGATTTATTCATCTGAAATGTAGCCTTCTGGACTTCCTTAATTGCCTAACAAGAAACAAATAACATTTTGAAACAAACTGCCAAGAAAATGATACAATTGCACAGTTGAGTTACTGGGATTCATTGTAAATTTTAATTTTTGCAAAGGCCTGATGATCCCAGCTGTCCTGAAGATCACGAGGCGGTAGTGAGGATGCTGCCTTAAGGAGCAGGTATGCTTACGTGAACATAAGGTAAGTATATCAATATTGCGCAGATGTCCTAAAGATACTGTGCGAATATGGTAAAGATACATCAGCTCACTAACTTGGCGCTTAAATGAGGAATGTGTAACATAATTTAACTCAGCCGCAGTTTTTTTGCATAAAGGTGTTGTGCATTATAAGTTTGCCATCTTGTATTTGAATGTATTTAAGTGATTCATATGTACCTATTTGCAAGTTGTACAAAGGATACTGTAGATAAAAGTCCATAAAAGTAAAACCTTTTCTTGTGTAGAAATTCATTGTTTAAACAGCTTCTACAGGGCAGAATTTTTTGTTATAAGAAAATGAATATCCCAAACCAAAGTCTGGACTTAAGTTTTATTGAATTAGCTGTTATCAAGTAAAACATTTCATACATGTATTTTTACATTTTGAATTGTTTCCAGTATCTGTAAGGCATTTTTAAATGATGTCTCAACCAAAAAAAATACATATATTTATTTATGTATTTACGGGCAATGCAACCAGCCATGATGCTCCCTGGTTTTTTCATGACCCTGTATTACTTGCATTTTGCATTTGGCCCTGTATCGATTGTGCTCTGAGGTAATACAGGATTGCTTGAAGCTCAGGTGGCAGAAATGTGTAGAATTGATCATCTCCACTAGGCTTCTGGTTCACTCTTTTCTTCACTTTGGCAGCATAAAAGAAGAAGACAGTGATGAGCACGAAAACAGGACTTTGGTTAAGGAGCCACACACTCCTCACCACAGTCTGTACGGAACATATAATAAAGTCCAAATCAGTGCCTGATGTTTCAGTATTACTCTAGGTAAGGTTTTACGTATGTCTCCAAATGGTGCTGGTTACTTGACACACACATGCAGTCTGTTACACACACTGCTCTTATATGTGAGTTTAACCTCCTATCAGCCTACTCAGGGTGCCATTTTTATTTACTGCCCACTAGCAGCACTTGTATTGATTTTTGTTTTGTGGTTTTCATAGCACATGCTGTTCCCTGTAGCTCAATTGAGCTTGTTCCTTTGGCGTTTTAGGGCGACTGCATGTGTTGGAGGGCAATTGTTGGGTTTTACTGGGGAGGGTGGCTTCACTTTTACACCTGTCGTCAATCAAGATGTCTGTGTGAGAATTATTTTCCCTGAAAACATCCTGGAAGAGGCACACATTCTGCTCTACAGTTTCCGGTGAACCTCGGTCCAACCCGAGAATAAGGATTTTTTTAAAATATGAGCTGCCACCATTTTAACAGTTGTGAGACATCTTGTCAAAACATTGTGTTTAGTGCATAGTTATCGTCCCTGTAAAACTCACCCCCCTCACGCGAGTTATCATTTCTCAAGAGAGGGAAAATATACGCAGTCATTTTTCTTTGCTAAAGATGATGCTGACAAAATTAGGCTGTTTTCTTTAACTGCCTCTGTCATCTCTGATGACCTCTGATCCCTTTTATTTCTACCAGTTGTCTAGACAGATGCCATTACTCATGAGCTTTGTCACCTACTCAGCTTGCCCTGTGTACATATTCATGGCTTGATTTCTCAAAGAAAGTAGCACTTTCACCACATGCACTTTGGTGAATGACTACACTTCCATTTAGAGTGGTTTGTTATCCCTGCCCGGCTACTCGATGTACACAGTCAACGGATAACTACACCTAAACCCAAGCCAGAACCTCTTTTTCACCATTTTTCATGTGGTTTAGAAATATTTTATTCAGGGTTCTAGATATGCTGCAGTTTTTATTTTCAGTGTCCACTCAGTTCTCGTGTTCCTCTGTGTGATTTAACAAAAGTGAGATGCATACTCATATTGAGTTTCAGGACCTACTGTAACAAAGGAGCTGTAAAACACAAGCTGTCATAGAAACATTAGATCTGGGATCAGTGGCAGTCCTGTTATGGCACCCTGCTGGTAAGACAGACAAGGGGGTGGGGTTTGAGACATACCTCACTTGGGCACTCAAGCCTGTCCAGGAGCAGCAGTGCTCCATTTCCCAAAGCAGAGTGGCACCACTGGGGATGGCCCATGAATGTCTGTCCTGTCTTTCCTTTATTATTGCTGCTATTACTGTCCCCAGCTTATCATCACCAGCAAAATTAAACAGCCTTTTTCACAGGCCCACATTGCTGAGGAGTCATTCACTTCATTGTCATGGTAATTCTTCTACAGAGGTATACAGTATATTGATATATACGGGATGATGCAAAGTAGAATGAACACAACTTCTCACAAGTGGTCCTCCTAGTTTCATTCTATCTATCTTGTCTTTAAAACAAGTAAACAAGTTTTTATCTTATGGTTAAAGCCTGTAGCTGTATGGTCGAGTGTAAGCAGATCGTCTTTCTGGTCTCATTTCTGGAGTCCCACTGCAACATAAAGTAGGCAAATTTGACCCCTCCCTCCATCAGAAATGAACCCTGTAACCTTAGCCAGAACTGTCTACTCCAGGACTTAAACACACAAAGAAACATGTAGAATTTAATTTCAGCAATTCAGTTATTTCATTACAATCTAACTTTAATGTAAGGGTGATATATTTTTTATAGTTCTGTAACTTGTTAACTCAACATGTTCTGCTCCAATGTAGCACTGAAAGAAGCAAACCTGAGATGTGTAAAGCCTCAATTATTTGTGGCTCTGCTGGTGTTCAGTATAGATGTCAGGTGAAATATTCATTATAATTAGTATATTCATTAATCCTGTGTGCTGGACAGTATAGGACCTTCCCCTAAGATGGTGGTCAGTGAGTCTCAGTGAGCTGTGATGGGAGAATGGAATGCACCACTGCGGAGTGTGAACTTCTCATTTTCTCGGTCTCTTCCTGTTGTTCTTGGGCCATACAATTTTAAACATGACCAGTTTTGTAAGTCTTGTCAGCTTGGTTAAGGTTCAGTTATATTACCATCCATTCATCTATACAGCAACAATAACTGCTGAGAAACACAGGAATGGAGTCAGGGTGCAAGGCAGGTCTATCACAGTGTCCAAACACTGCAGCTGGGAAGAGGAACACTCAGAGGAAACACACCAACATAAAGCAAACATGCAAACTCCACCCAGAATGAACAGCCAGCCACTCAATTTAAATGCCTGCATTCAAAATGTTTCAATCATTTGCAATTAAATTTTTCTGAACATGTCCTCTAGCACCATAACAAGCACTAATGTTGTGTTTTAAATACTAATTCTTAAAATGACCACTAACAAACTTTACAATATTCCTATGTATTTAAAAGTCACTTGTGTTTCTAGCTAGGCAGCTGGAGGCTAAAGGTGAAAACATGATCGAATATGTCACTGTATAAGGACACAAGGGAAAAGGTTATGTTAAGTTATGTTCTCAAATGTTTGACTTTTTATTAAGTCTTTAGACCTTATCAAAATGCAAGATTAATTGACCTTATATTAATTGTTTAATATAGCTATCTGACATTTTTGTCACAAATTATTACTATTTCTTTAATATGTATGTGTTATTGATTGCTATACTTGCTTACTGTTCTCTAGTGGCCAGGTAGATCAGTGCCATAGGAGAATGATGTGCTGAATATTTGTGCAAACAATTTAATTATGTTGCTAAAGTGTCATATTATAGATCTCCAATCATTTAAGGCTGTGGTCCCTCTAAGGACTTGAATATTACACATGATCCCTGACGGTCGCTTGTAATGTTTCCTGCCTAGTTCTATGCGATCAGGACTGACCTTTCAGCGTTTATAAACTAACTGCATGGCATTTACTGCTTGGCCTCTCTTCCACTTTTCATATGAGGTGGTCTGTGAGCTGCATGCTGTGTTAAAGGGTTTAATTTGGAAAACTGGTTATTTTTGCAGATGCCAACCTCCTCTATTCAGTTTTTTTTTGTGTATGTCTGGAATGTTCTATTAAATATCTATAAATTGATTTAATAAAAATACCCAAGTCATGCAAGTAGAAATAACTTATAGAATTTTTTTATACTCAGATTAATAATTGGTTTTTAGACAAAAGTATAATTGACAGTCTTGCTGTCACGTTCTGCTTTCTGAGTTCAGTACAGCTATACAGATTTGGGAAACCTCCACCTTCAGTATGTACATCAGCATGTTGTACTGTACTGATCATTTCAGGGTTTCCTTCTTGTTTACCGCTATTGAGAAAGCATTATAAATTATATATGTACTTTATGCTGTTCCTTTTGCTGTAAATTTCAGGGTGGTTTATAAAATTTAGGATGCATCGATTTCCTAGACGTCCTCTCTTATCATCCTGGTGATGTGGACATTCCTCATCAATATCATATAACCAAACATTTGGTTTTAGTGAATAAATTCAAAAACATTCAGGCTATTTATTTGTTAATCAATCAATAATAGGTTATTTGTTAAAGGTTTTTAGCCTCATTTAGTGAAGGATTTTATTTTGTGGGGGCATGTGTAGTAAATTTAGGGAGAATTTTTTTTTTTCAATTTTTTCTTGGGTAAGCATGATGTCTTAGTTATTTTTTAATTTTGAGGGGTTTTTTTTTAAATCCTAACTTATTTGGGATTAAGGCATTAAATCTTTGTATTCCAAATGTCTTCTGGCATCAATTGTTGTTCCAGATCTTTTTAGTGTTACCTGCAATTGTGACATGACAGAAGATTAAATTATTGCAGTTATACGTTTTTTTCTATCTATATTTACTAGTATTTATTTATTTACTTTGAACAATTCACATGAAATCAATTTATTTTACTTTTTTCATCAGTAAGTAATTATTCTAAAGGCTAACATTTTTGCTGTCTTAATAAATAATTTCTGTCCTTCTGCAAAAATGTAGTCCATCTTGGAAAATATAAATTTCTGTCTTACGTCTTCCAGTGCATCTTAAAAAATGCATTGAACTGTAAAAATACAATAAATGCAACTTATAGTGCAACATGATCTGTTTATTGTAGAATTTATTTATTGCTTTTTTGATGGAATGTGTTGACTCCAATTTGCATGTGAGTGGGAGAGAAGCATTATCCTGGCATGCTTGGTGATAACAATTCTGTGATGCTGCAGGTGAACAAACTGCAATTGTAGGGCATCTTTGCTCTTGAAAATGGGATTAGGAGGCAGCTGCTATGTTCCTGCTGAGAAAACATCAAGCATAGTGGAGAAAAGCTCACTACAAGTACTCACAGACCAACGGATCCATTCAGGAAGTGACAAGAAAATGCAGAGATTAATTTAAAGAGAGCAGTATTGGTATTTTCTGTTGTCCTGTATCCAGCTAAGAGGCAGTTTGCTGACTGCCCCCCCCCATGTCCAGCTTTGCATCCTCATCATTTTTGGGGTGTACTGTAAACAGCAGTGTACCACATTTTCAGCCTTTGCTCTGCACCATATTGCATTGCATCATAGAAACTTCTGCCATGATACATAACACAGATAACAGATTAACATGACAAAAAACCAGTGAAGATAGCTGAGGCTCAAACAGGAACCTCTGAAACAACAAAATAGCTAACTATACATAAAAGTTTTTATTGGTGTGATAGAAGTCAGGAATATACACATTTGGTTATACATGAATAATATTATACCATATATTGTGTCAATACTGTTCAATTCTAAAATAACAGTATGCAGAGTGTTCATTTTCAACCCTTAAACTTCTTATTTAGTTATTTTATTACTTTGCTCATTGCCTGTTCCTTACATTATTGCTTTCTGTGAGATATTGAGCAGTCTGTGCCATGCATGACTTGAGCTCACCCAAAAGGATTTTCTGATTATTTGTCAGTGTCTTGTTAAAAAGTTTGGGTAAATTGGGAATCAGTAAGTTTGGATAATTGTTACAAAGTCAACTTAAATGATTGATTTAAACACCCAAGAGTAAATTGACTTAAATCCTAATTTTAATTTTTCATGCTATATTTAGGGACATCTAAATGCAGCTCTGAGCAAGGTGGTGGGTGGGCTGGTCACAACAAGGTCCCATGTGAGTTGTATTCAAGCTTTATTTTATGCCAGAAATGTATACTGAATCATCACATCTTCATGAAGAGCAAGATGAGTAAAACAGGTATTTTCACTGTTAATAATCTATTTATCTTTCGTTCTGTAGCCCCATTTGTCATTGACTAGCTATGACACGCAACATTATTTAAACACGGCTTGTAAGTCATACCTGCTTGTCGTATTTTTGGTTCTCAATGTTTGGGGACAGTCATACAGAGTTTATCCAGCTGAGCGAGTTTGTACTTGGTAATCATCTGAGGACTGCTTCAACACTTTGAATTTTTACTGTGTAGACACATTTTTACTCCTCAGGGTTTTAACTTCTGTGTCCAGGGGGCATATTTACATGAAAGAGATCTGGGATTAGCTCCGGACTGGCTCCAGGCTTTGTTTGTTTTACTGTTTATTTGTTTGTTCATTTCATAGTTCATTGGGTTGGTTTCACTGCAAGTGCAAGAGTGTGTCTGCTAATGAGGCTGTGTGGGGACCCTAGCAAACTCCCCTGATACAGGCTGTCAATTGGGCCTGTCACGGTGCAAGGATTAGGCCAGCCATTCCAATTACTGCCCGGAGCCTGGAGGTTTAGCAGGCATTGATGCAGCTGTCTGCCAATGAGCACAGTTGGCAGTCACAGGTCATGCAGAATGACTGCAGATGCCACATGAGTACCTGGATACACTAGTATTATGTTGTATTTATTACTGATTGTGGGGTCTGGGTCTTAAGAAAGGTGTACAAACAGGGGGAAGTGTATCTTTGGTCTGTACACCTTGTTCAGGGTGAATTTCTTTAAGTTTTTATTCATTTTACAAGTCCCACCGATACTAAAGTTGCAGCAAGTACGGGGGACAGGATTATCCTGATAACTGCAGCAGACATGGCACTTTAGACAACTGCCATAACTATGGAAATATTAATGTTAACTGCCCCAGACTCTTATGACATGTAATTGAAATGCAAGGGAAATGTAGGCCATGCATTGACACTGTGAAGGACGTGTAATGTGGCACACTTTTCTGTCTTGTTGGGACCTTACACAGTAATTTGGCTGCAGATGTTTTAGAAGAAAGTGAAAAACTGCAAAAAGCTGCTTGCACAAGTATTCAAATATCCAAATATTTATGTTCTGTAGAACTTCCTTTTGCTGCATCTTTAAGTAGCAGCTTTTCACAGTGTTCAGGAGTTATTTCTTCCCATTCGTCTTAGCAAATCTGCAACAGCTTGTTGAAGTTGTTTGATCTGTGGCTGACAATTTTCATATACACTTATACCCTAGTATCCAAGTGTAACTGGTTCCTAAAAATGTTTCGAATTCCACAAATATTGGGAAGCTATTTGCATCATTTCTCATTAATAAAGTTATGATTCATTCCAAGATCATCTGAGAAACCCCAATTAATTTCCACAGGCTATCCCTAACACTCTAAAATGCCTGTTTTAGCCCGTTTTCACCCATTTCAGCAACACTTTAAACACCACCTAATTACCAAACAATCAATGAGGTAATTCATATGGTTTTGTATGTTTATAGGCAGTTATTTTTTATTTAGTATAACATTATTTGTTTTGATATAGCAGTAATAGCAATGAACATTAAACTGTCAAATTTCTGTTTAAAAATGGAAACAATAAAAAATTGAAAAAAGGAAATTTACCTACTGTAATTAGCTTTGTTGTTCACGTTGCGATGCGGAAAGTAGCTAAAACCAGTAAAACCTGCTCGTATATTCATTTTTCTCATAACAATAGCTTGGACCCATTACTATTACTACTCAAGTGCCACTTTCAAAAGTTAAAATTTGTCAAATATCATTTTTCTTCAGTCATAGCATTTCTGGATGGTAGACATACAGTGTTGTACTCTCTTTTGCTTTCAGCACTTGAGATTGTTTCCTGAGGGATCACTTGCAATTATTGTGTTGCGCTGCAGTTGTTATTAATGATAATTTTAAGCTTTGATGTTGCATACTCTCTTTCTTCTCAGAAACCTGCTGTTCTTATGTTGTGGTTGCTATTAATGTATAGCAAATATATAAATATAGTAACTACTAAGCTTGATATTATATGAGACTGGTTTTTGAGGTTGGAGCAGCTGCAGCATATCATATTATGGTGTATGTAGGTCCCCAACCGTGACTCAAACCCAGGGCCTCCAACCCTCCAAGTCCATCCCTGGTTACCTGCAATTATTGTAAACCCACATGAGCCACATAAACTTGTGTAACACATTTTAAAGTCTCTGTGCTGACAGTAAGTAACTCACTGTCAAAGTGATGGACATGAACCTATAAATATTTCTAGTACTGGCAGTCGTTCAAAGGGGTCATTTAAGCATGCAGAATGGGCTATATTTCTGTGTTAAAATGACACAGTCCCAGTTTCAACGGTGTCATCCTGCCTAAAGGTATTGTCTGAGTGGTGTAATTAAAAATGAATGAATTGCTTTGCTCAGTCTGGCCAGCTGGCTGGGAAGGAAAGTTGCTCAGATCCGTTTTGTTTGCTTGTGATCATGAGCGAACAGTGTCAGGTGGAGACAGTCTCCACTTTTAACTGCTATTGTATTGAAAATGCTATGAAAAACCTACTGGCAGATACCCTTTTCCTGCAGGGCAAACATTTCTGATACATGTTCTACAAAAGAGAATAGAGAACCATGTGAAGTAATTTAATCAAAGTGATGGCCTTAAATGACATTACATGGAAATGGCAACTAAGCAATATAAAAAATAATTCTAAAGGGTTTGCTAAGTTTTCATTTTAATGACATAATAGGCTGTTTTTAAACATTACTTTCACCAAGAATTCTGCACCCTAAAAACATGTGCAATTCTGTTTGGCGTCCAGATAAATGAATGTTTAGGTAAACAAAATCTTTTGAATAACTACGTTGAAGAAACACTGAACACAGTGTATAGAGTAAAACTTTTAAGAGAGAGTTGCTCAGTGACCTGTCTGTGATACTGTTATACACAACTGCTTGTGGTGCTGTTCTCCACCAGTGCTGTGTAATGTTACTAAACATTGGATGGAGTTGGCCGATACTCAAGGACACACAGTAATAGTACTTGTATGTTTTGATCTTTGGAATGTCGTTACTTTGTCATGCATACAGCACTTCTCACAAGCTCCCGGTGCGCTTTCCTGCCCCACATATTGACAGATTGTCTGTCTGAACTGCTCTCCCAGCCAGCAAAACCCTGCAGTAGTACATGGCCATTATAATTATATTAACAGCCCTTATAGCTACCCTCCATTCCCAGAGTGCACTGTGACCCCATAAGGTGGCTCCCACACTGCTTTTCTACTGTTTGTTCAAAAACTGTCCACTTTATTAAAGAAATGCATAGAGATCATCAGCAAAATATCCCAGTATGTTTTATTCACTGCAGAAATTCAGAATGTAAATGTTAATAGTTTGCTGATACCAACATGCCAAGATGAGAAGTACCTGCATTTTTTTCCATTTCAAGTTTCGGTTAACAAATTTACAAAAGTTTACAACTTTAGCAAGTTTACAAAATGTAAAAAAAAAAAAAAAAAATGTTGACCATAGTATACTTTATGTTGATGCTTAGAAGAAAATACTGGAAGATTCAGCTCAGAAATGATGGATGACCAGATTAGGAATATGAAATGGCATGTCCTTTGGTCTACCATAATTTCATCTGACTTGTTATTATGGATTCAGAAATGTGGCTCCACCCCAGCACAACGGGCTGCAGACAAGTCTCTTCCACTGTGGCCCTGCAGACTCCTACTTCCCCAGAGGTGTTCTGCATGTAGCTGACCATTTTTTCTGCTCTGAAGTTGGCTGGCTGGGTGGGTACATGGGTGTATTATTAATGAAGGTTAACTATGTCCCCTGGAGCCCCACACAAAAGGCCAGAGCTGAACTGCTGTGCACTGCACGCCCCACCCCATTGCTGTTGCTACACCTCATCGCCTCAGCTTCCTGTCACCGCTACATCTGTGTTGATGTGATCCAGCTGGCAAGGCGCTTGTTTGCCATTAAAAGCATGGCTGTTGTTTTGATCTGTGTGCTGTGATGCCAGAAGAGAGCTGCCGGCAGATTTGAAGGGACAAGGGTATATGAGAAATCAAGGGCCCAAACTTAAAACTGACTGGGATGTGGGGTTTTTTGCATTATTCCACATTTTACAAACTTAAATGTAAAATATCATTTTTGTTTCATGTAAGATTATTATATCTATGAATTTTCTTTAGTTTTCTTTCTCTAGAAATTTTATTGGTTTCGCTAAACTTGCATCGTAGTACTTTGCACTGTGTACAGCAGTTGTGGTCCAGGATTACTATACAGGCTAGAGGTCCCTGATGTACATTACCAGTCATCACAGAGAAAACAAACTAATCTGTGTTCCTTTTTATGATTCTAATGGATGGGTCATCTCTCCCCATTGTTTCTCACAGTGACTACACTACAGTCAGCTTTACGTACAGGGCTTTTGGTGTAATTGGTGTATTTAAAAGTACTACAGATGTAAAAATAAAAAGAACTGGGCTGCTCACAGGATCCACAGGGCTGGCATCACAGGAGTGTGTCACAACTTACTACTGTAATAGTGCTGGCTGGCTTAAATATTCAGTGTTTTAGCATGTAATTTCTCAGTATGTAGGTGTTTATGAAGTATTAGTATATTTTTATAAAAAGAAAACTTCTGCTCAAGCAGAAAATGTCTCCCACATCAAAATACATCTTTTTACACTTTGCAGAGTAAAAAATGCATTTAATCACTTGACTCATGAAAGGGAAGGCACACATCTAATGAGTTCTTTATGATAATTAACAGATCTGTACAAGCAAAAAGCAGGAACAGGATAACAGGATGTGGGTTCATATTGACACATAAGAAGCACCAGAAATCTGAATTGGAAATGTACAGAAGCTGACACTTCTACATGTTGGTAGGGTGTGTGCTTCCCACACTGGTGTTAAGCAATACCAACATCTTCCAGCATCCATCACAGATCTGCTTGTCACTTTTACAATTTTATACTAATAACATTACTTTCAGTGTGACTGAGAGCTGTGTGCACAGTATTTAGAATGGAAAAAAATAGTTGTTTTTTAATAATTGCAGGACTTTACTACAATTGCATTATTTCAAAGTGATGCGATCCCAGTATTTGAAAAACATAAAAATAATAATGATCCGGATAAGTACATGTGACAAAATATTCTTTTAAATAAAAATAAACTTTGCTCAGTTTGGGATAGTGTTATTCAGGCTTTTGTTTTACCCAGTAAATGAATGGGAAAAGTACCTGATGATGAATGATTCTTAAAATTTTAGATGTATAATTTCATCTTTAGCATTTAAGTTATTATCCTTTCTTGTTCCAAGGAGGTGTTTAAGGTTCTGTTCTATTTGCCAGCATGCTGTGTTTGTGGTCCATTCTGGTACCAACTTCCTCAGCTGGACATTGGGGAGTGCAGGATCTGGACAGGACCATTTGTTTAACAGTGAGTACGACAGCAGCCTGTTCTCTGTTACCCAGTAGTCCAGTCCCCCAGTTCCTGTCCAGAGCACTTTTATGTGAAAGAATTATGGCTCTTCAAAAAATGCATTTGTTCACAATTTAGTGTTTTGTTGTGTGAAACTTTGCACAGTATTTTTCACAAGGCATGTTAAGATGGGGGTTTCCTCTGAAAACCTTACAAAGTGTCATTGCTTTTAAGTTTTAACTGCTGATCTAAATGGCAGTAGCAGGTTTTTTTTTCTACTTTAAAAGTTGTATTTTTGTGTTTTGTCTATTTTTTATCTTGTTATAGTTTGCCAGCAACTCTAATGATCTATGAGTACGATCTTCATGCCACAGGAAAGAAATACTCACACAATAAATGTTCTCAGGATAACAATAAAAACCAGAGTCTTTGATTTGCACCCCTGAAGAATTCTATAATGAAAATACCTGTGTAAATGCTTGCAGAATGTGCATTTGTCACTTCAAAAACAACTTAAAATATAAAAAAACTATTATTTCAAACATTATTTTTTTGTTACAGAATTCTAATATCCCCAGCAAAAACTGAAATGAAATTTATCTGCAAAAGAAATGTTTTTCCTTTATTACCTTTTCTGAACAAGTTAATCCTATACACATGATTAAAATCTGGTCAAAAGTTCTGCATTTTTAAAAAGGAAAAAATAATGTGCATACTTTATTTTAGTGAAATTATTCTTAAAAATTACAATGGACCACGATTTCCATTGCCGCATCAGGCTGTTTTAGTTTTAAAATGTGGTCTTAAGTCAACTTTTTCGTTGCAGACAAGCATGTTGGATTTAGTATGGAAATGTTCCGAAAGTACTGGAGGAACACAGTTATTGTTTTAGTATAACATAAATGATTTCTTAAACCTCAAAATTTTCATCCATTTATGCTAGTATATTATCAATTCCCTTTAAAATGTATACTATTTCTTCAACAATTTAATTATTATAGCACAACCTAGCAAGGCATGAATTATTGTATAACACTGTAAGGCTGTCCCTGTGCATACTTTCAGCTCTTCCATAGCTATTGTGTATTGCACATAATAAATGCTTGCAAGAAAAACATATATAGATACTCAGTGCTTATGTATTAACTCAACCTTTAATGAAAAAATAGAGTAATGAAGACATAAGAAATCAGTGGTAACAATGTAAATGAGTTCATACTCACCAAAAAGTCAGAAACAAATGGATATTCCAAATGAGATCTATGATTACTGAGATTACAGGTAAAACAAGGTAAACAAGGAGTAATGGAGGTTATGAACTTAAAAATATGTCTAATTATAAAAAGAAAATCACATGCTGGCTCTGGTCTCACACCATTTGGCTGTGTAAAGGGACACAAAATTCTAATTCAGTCCATATAAATGTGAAGGAATGCCTTGAAGGCTTTAGTAATGATATTAGATGATTATTAAATTAAACTCCCCAAAATGTCAAATTATCGTAACCTGAAAGAGTATGTGCTGCACATTACTGTCTATGTTGTAGTATGTAAGCTGCACAAATTTACATAGTTATGTAAATTTTGGTCTTAAGATTCTAGTTAGAAAAATTAATGAAATTGCTTGGGAGAAGGGGCTCCTTTGTGATTTCTTTATGAATCACTGTGCCTGCTATGGTCACATTTGTTATCTGTGAGCCCTGGGGGGGACACAGAATAACTCACAGACTGTCTATTCATCACTGGTCATAGTGACATCTTCAGCACAATCAACTGGGAATTTGCAAAACTGTGGGTGGAGCTAGGCTTGCAGTGTGGTCTTCCAAGTGTGTTGTTACCCAGTAAACCATACAGCCTGTCACAAAAGTTTTCCTCAGTGAGGGTGGTGTTGCCAAAAAGATGGCATTGTGCCCACAGATTTCTTGGACGGCAAGGTTGCAGAAACAAGAATATGGTGCACATGCAGAGTTTAATGCTGGTATGTGATATGTACTGAACTATTCACAATATTTACAGGTCCACAAAATTACATACATAATATACAACACAGTGTACAGATGCTGTACAGCTACACACCTTCAACTACCAGATTGACACACATCACATTTTTCCTCCCTCTCCTCTCCTCAAAGCCTCTTTATAAATCTGAAGTGCCACCCCTCATAGCTCATATCATCATTAAGTTATCATGGCTGCAGTGAAACATAGAACAGATTGTTTAAACATCAAATACTTGTAGACATTCATTTAACACATAAAACACCAAAACAGACACAGTACTGACAGTGATCGAAAAGATATTGAACTGTCAAGAATGAACGGTAGTTTCCAAAAAGTAAGGGGGGGGGGGTGGAGCAAAATAAAGTTAATTCAAAAACATGGCTTCTGTTGGGTAGCATAGAAGTAGGAGAAGAAATGAACAGTAGAGAACCAGCAGGAACAATTCAATGTATTATGAAACAACAAAAAACAAACATTATAACAAAAAAATTAACTGAAATTTTACATACAGACTGAATAATGGTGGTGACATGAACTGACATCGTGTGTGTGTGTGTGTGTGTGTGTGTGTGTGTGTGTGTGTGTGTGTGTGTGTGTGTGTGTGTGTGTGTGTGTGCATGTACTCGCAATGAAACAGTGTTATGAAGTTGTGGCTAATGAGAGAATGTTGTTAAGAAAAGTTGCAGTGTTGGTACAGCTTAGGCCATCACACAGTTCTTAAAGGTGGCTCACAGCTTATCTATATACAACGTTTTGACATAACACTTGAGAAAATTCCAGTATGTAATGAGAATCAGTGGTTTGAAAAGTACAACAATTTCTCACAATTCAAACTTTCTGTATAAAACTTTTTGCTGTAACAAGAAAAAGAATACCTAAATTTTTATATCTAGGCCACTTTTCTATAACAAATTTTTATTCAAAGCTTTTCTAAAATAAAAAAAATCAAAACGCTAATAAAAATAATGATAAATTAAAAAATTAAGAAATACCATAAAGTATCATACGGAGTACTGCAATAAAAAAATTGCAGTTTACTGTACTGCAATTTACTGTAAATTTAAATTTAAATTTACTGTATACTGTTACGATTTATCTAAAGTGTGTATGTACATTGTTGTCCCAGCTGTTTCCCTGGTTTTCTCGGTAGTCTTGTGACAGGGTTGGTTTGAACGATGTTGCATTTAAGCTAGATAATTCACACAGCAAACTCCACAAGAGAAGCACATGAGCATTTGGGAAAAAGTTGTTAACCACATTTGTTTAAATTATCTGTATTTTTTTACAAAATTTATTTTTTTAATCAACTTATTTAATTAAATGCAACACTAACGTGCAAAAATTGATGTACTGTACATACATGAAAATTAACAACATTAAGTGTTTTCTAATCTGCATCGCATCCAGGGCTAGTTTTATCATGTAGCACCCACTGCTTCCAGGATAAGGTCCGGCCCAAAAAATTTGGTACCTGACACCTATTCAGGACTGAAGTTGGGTTTGGATACCAAGAGATTACTGTATATTAAAGCCTCTGCTGTTGTAAATGCAGGGGAATAAAATGTTAAACCTTATATTCCCGACCTGATGCTCAGGCCAATTGTTCTGCTGCAATGTGGCTGTAACTGAACTGCAGACAGTGACAAATACATACTTTTCCTCAAATGTTTTTCTACTTGACAGGAAAAACAGCTGTTGACACATTTTTATATTTTATTCCCAACAGCAGTGACAATAATGTTTAGTGTCACTGAACCGCAAGTCATTTATTTAGTCTGTGTTCAGCATGCTATCCTGTAGAAACTACTTCATAAATGTCAAGTGAAATATGATGGTTATTGCTGTTTCCATTAAGGGAGTCGGCACATGTGTCCAATATATCAAATGTGACAGGAAGAGGCTTTCATTGTCCATAATCCAGTTTTCCTTGTGCTGTTAAAGCTGTGGTTTTGTCAGCATCAATATCACCCACAATAAACCATTATTTTTTCAAATGTATGGTATAATCAGGAAACCCCACACAGGCAGTTGATATACTGTACTGACATTGAAGGGTTTCCATTTTCTGTACAACACTCTGCTATAAAGACTCATAAGACCTGCACAACCAGTGCTGGATGGTTCTGATTTCAGTTTATTACTTTACTGGAGTGCCTGTAATAGCTCTAATGAGAAAATCGCACATTTTGGAGCCCTGCCTTTGCAACTGGCTGTTGTTGGTTGGGCTCATGCAGGGTGTGATTAGAAATAGTCATTGATGTTCTGTTTCTGTCTCTGTCACACAGGGGCTGAGCTGGATTTCTTTTTCAGATCTGTGCAGTATGTCTGATGTCACCAAGGTCCTCTCTTCCTGTTGGTCTGACCTGGTCACATTTTTCACATGGACCTAAGGAGTGAGTTATGAATCCATTCTGTATTCTTTTGCTCTGGTACTTGCAGTAAGCAAGAAAGATGATGGGCTTTTTTACCTGGTTGTGTGTACAAAGGTCTATGTGTTGATATCATTAAGTGAATTTTCATTTTTTACACCACTGCTAGAAGGAAGCATGACTTGGCTGAACCAAATGGAAACGTGTTTCTGTGCATTTTATGTAACTGCATTAATTAGAAATTCTTCAAAACTTTTATTCTGTATTTTGCAAAAAGGAGTTAAATAAAGATTAAATTGTGCAATAGTCTACCTGTAATAGATGTTCAAGGTATTAAGTGCATGATAAAGAAATAAGATTTCATTATTTTATTAACCTTTTTGACAATTAAAGTTCTGTAACTCAGCTTTTTTTCCCATTCATATTAAGTGGAATCTGCCAGTGTAATGTGAGCAAAACTACACGTAGTTCTCAACTAACAAAATATACCACTGACAGTCTGGACGGTCCCAGCAATTTATTCACTAATATGTTTGTTTGTTTGTCTGTTTTTGAATTAAAAAAAAATATATATNTTCTGTAACTCAGCTTTTTTTCCCATTCATATTAAGTGGAATCTGCCAGTGTAATGTGAGCAAAACTACACGTAGTTCTCAACTAACAAAATATACCACTGACAGTCTGGACGGTCCCAGCAATTTATTCACTAATATGTTTGTTTGTTTGTCTGTTTTTGAATTAAAAAAAAAAATATATATATATATATATATATATATATATATATTAGTATGACCAGCAAGGGAACAAATGAGTGTTCTGGTGGTGCTAAAGTACAAACTAAAAGTGAAAGAAAACTGGAAAATGAAATTAAATTAAAAAATTGAAAATTGCAGCATGTGCAGCAGCACTGCACTGTATTCAAGTTCAAGTATTTTTTTTTAATATGAATAATATGTGAAATTAATGAAATATGTAACAAAGCCCTATTATTGAACATAGCATGCATGTTAGTTGTTTATACATCATTATTGTTTATATGATAAAATATAAGGACATTTCTAACAAAACTGACTTAAGCCAAGGTCATGAGAACCAGACCCATTGTGCTCAGGTCATTTTATGTGAAACCACCACAGGGCTGCTGTCAGGAATCACTGCAACCTGTTGACACTGATAAGATACTGTATTATGTTACAGTCAACAGCTCTCTGGTACTTAAATAGATTATAAATTGAATAACATGATAGTGACATGACGTACAAATGATTAAAATGATAAGCAAACTGCTGTAGTTTATGTATTTAGCCTCCATGCATAAACCTGTAAAAGGCTACAAGTTTTTTGGGCTGTCCTGAAGAGACGCACAATATTTGGCTGGGAACATCACAGTGACTGTCCAGCAGTCGGCAGGGGATTGAGGAACCTCTCATGGCAGACTAAGTACCAAGTGGTTTGCCTTGTCATGTGGCAGAAAGGCGCCTCTTGGCTCCACATCTTGAGCTTGTCACAAACTGGACTTTCACCAAGTTAATGAACTGGACTGTGCTTTGACATGTTTCCTCACTGTTACCCAGCTCTCTTCTGTCTGCTACTCATTATACTGTGACCTGAATTTATTCCCCACAAGATTACATGATCTGCTTTAAAATATGGAAAAATTTTATAGCATTGATACCATACAACTCCATGATTTTTGGGTTTTAAAGCTCATCCAAGCTCTGTCTGCATGAAGTTTATATGTTGTGTCTCTGTATCTGGGTTTTTCTAAGTATTGCAGTTTCTTGCTATGATCAAAAAAGACATGATCTAAGTGAAATTATGACTGCATAAATGTGTTGCTTTGTGTGTTTGTGTCTATTTCCTGCTATGAACTGGCATCCTGTTAGGTTTTACCTGCCCTTGGCTTAATATTTCATGTGACTGGCTCTAAATGACCACAATGGTTTATGTAATAAATTAATGCTTTAAAGAAGCCCAACAAAATATGGTTTAGATAGATAACTTTAAGATTAAACTATTAGTGATATATAATAGATAACATAATGAAGTTTTTAATTGTTTGTGTTAAATGTTTTTACTGGAATTCAGAGGTGTTTTCAACTCTTTTTATAGGGCATCCTTCTCAGTAGAGTGACATAGAACATTGAAGAATAGAAAGAAGCAGGATAGTGACAGAAACATGACAAATGGCTGAACTGAACAAAGATGCCAGCTAGCAGCTGAGGAGAGGAAAACAAAATGCTTTAAGCCACAATGCTGGGGAGTCAAATAAACCTGAACAGACAGTTTTTGCCTTCTGTTCATTTCTGTCTTCTTGTTCATTCTACTGTGGTTACAAAGGACCTGTATAAATTCGTCTACAGCTAAAATGCACTACAACAAGCAACACAGCGTTTTAATCTATGGAGACAGAAGTCATGTTCATCCACTCCTGGCTTCAGATGTCATCTGCAGGGCATTGGTACATTGGTTCAATCATAGGCTTCCTAGGTGTCAGGTGTTCCCAATGGTGTCATGATGCTATGGGGGGAAAAGAACTGCATACTTACCATTCTACCAGCCAGTATTTTAAACTTTGTGAATAAAAAATACAACTTATAGAGAATTCCAGGTTCTTCCATATCAGTCCTAGTCCCTCCTCCTTCCTGGTCTACACTAAGATGACACGACCAGCAGGCAAAATCCCCTTAGCAGTGCTACATTGATGACTATACTGCTTTCTTATATATCTGATGGCAAAGATACTCTGGCAAGCTTTTAAAATTGAGGATTTTTCTTACACATATAATCTCCTTTAATTCAGTTTTAGTGTAGTATAAATTCTCTCTTCTCAGTTGTAATACTAGCGCATTGCCTCAGTAATTCAGTTCCTGAGCAGGAGCTGGAGCGTTTGCTAGCCATGGTAAACGTGTCCTGGAAAGGGAGCTAATGATTTATTGACAAGGTAAACTGCAGAGGACTGAAGATTAAGCTTTAGTTATACACACCGCTTTGTTTGAGTAACGACAGGAAATCTGTTCTCTCCAAGTTTATGCCTGCTACTGTTCGAGGATCACAAGTTCACTTCATTGCGTGAGATTCCCACACGTTTCTTAGCAGCTTCACTGTAAAATCCATTTCAACAGACCAATGTACAACCCGTGTGCTTGTTTTGTTGCAATATGCGTTCCACAAAATGATGTCGGGGCAGGAATTTTTCCACTAAATTTTAGAATGTTCATTTTTACAAATGCTCTGAGCAAAACCTAGCTACTTGAGAAAATGTAATCCATTTCAACCAATTAATATTAATTATGTAAAAATATTCAGCAAATATGGAATATTGCTACTACTGTTACTGCTGCTAGAAAGTAGCATAGTGGCACAGCAAATGACACTAGTGAGTTCGGACAAGGGTTTAAATTTGGCTCAGACTGCATGTTCTGTCTTAAAGTAGTTCAGAGACATGTTTTATGTGATTTGGTGATGCTAGTTTATCTTTTGTGTCTCTTGCACACAACTTAAATGGCTTCACTGGAGCACAATTTGAATTTCGGATGTATAATTGAATAAGCAGGTTTCCGATTCAGAATTTTCAAGTCTTAAAAACAATTCTTCCTATGGAAAGGTTATGGATAGCAAAGAATAGCTGTGTGTGTGTGTGTGTGTGTGTGTGTGTGTGTGCATGCAGAAGAGCCTGCCTTGTGTCTGATAGGCATCCCCTCCAGGGTGCGTCATCCCTCATGCCCTATGGTTGTGGCATAGGGTTCGGACCATTGCAGCCCTGCATTGAATAAGCAGAATGAATGAATTACTACTACTATTTATGAAAAACATATACCAAAACCTGAAATGTCTGAGTGTCTTTTTCTGTTACATAAAGTGACCCTCCAGGCTTTCTTTGTGCAGTTTTAATTTCTCAAGTGCTGTTGTGAAGGTTGTGGTGCAAATCCTGTGGCCTCTGTGCATTTCAAACACCCTTGTGTTATTCAAACAAGTTAGACAGTGATTGACCAGTAAGGCTGTGTTTGACTTTATGACAAAAAATGGAGGTGAGGTCATATCTGGGGGGGACATGATTAATGTCTGTGTATGACATAGGAAGTGGAGTATATCACACACCAAATATAACACACTGTGCCTTCTGGGTGGACAGAGGTACACTGGTTTTTGAGGTGCTCATCGTAAGCCTTGTGTGTGACTAGGGATCAGGCCTGAGTATTTCAGTGAAATGTGTTCACACTTTACGCTGAGAAACATACATGAATAGGGTTTAATCTTCCTGTAGGAGACAGGCTGTCCATGCAGGGTGGTAAAGACACAGGTCTGATGTCATGCACTTGCAGGGCAAATGTTATGGAGTCAGAGAAGGAGGGAGTGCAGCTCTGTGTGCCTGGCATGACACTGTTGTGATATTACTTCTGTTAGTTTGTATTTAGTGTCTAAACAGATACACCAAATAACTCTTTGTACACTACTAAGGTTTTATTTTGGCAATCTAAATTCTGCAATTCCTGAAAAAGTGAGGCTTTCTCATGTTTGTTAAAACACACCTCCAATGTAGAGACTGTGATGCTGTGACGCTGAACCAGTACAAAATTACTTTTATTTTCATTGCGTTTGTCTACACTGTGGAGGTGGGCAGGTCAAAACTCTTGCACATTTTTAGGCAGAGCTATTGTAAAAATCGCTTTCTTCCTGTTGCTGTTTTTATGAGGAGAGTGGCTTTATTCATGCCTGAGGAAATGGAATAATTTAAATGTGGATGTTTTTCACAGTAAACATACAGACGGGGCACTGTCAACCCTATGGCAGAGAAAATGAGAAATACATCTTCTTTTTTCAAAAGGTAGTGTAAAAAATAAGAATTCATACATGATTTACTCAAAATAAAATCTTGGATGTGATGATTAAAGATTAAAGACTTTTTTAAATTTATTAAAAATATATAGGTAATATACTAATGTAGCTCCTGAAAAGTAGTGGCCAGTTAAAATAGCATGGGGAGAATTAAATCAGAATGTGTGTAAGTAAAATTTCATAATGCTTTATACGTTTCATAAGGCAGTTTTTTAAATCTAATAATGAATGCAATATAGACCAAATCTATGGCTCAACCTAACCCAGGAACTGCTATGTAATAAGCATTTGCATGAAATCCTCACCAGATCTGCAGAAGAGTTTGGGGAAGGTCTTATATGAATACTGAATGAGTATGTATAACAATGAGATGTGAAATGCTGTTTGGACTTATACAGTATACTGCAGAATTCAATTGGTGACAGCCATAACTGATTTTTTTACAATTTCTGTTTCAGGAATTCTGAAGCCAATGTCCATGTGTGACCTCTGCTGCTCATTGCACCGATCCTCAATGCAAGGGGTTGAGAAGAGGAGACAGACGTTGATGTCCAGCCTGTGTTGCAAAAGCACATTCACCCTCCCATTTATTACCATTTCCTTGTTTCTCTTCACCTCTCCATTTGGCCACGTGGTCATCAAAAGGTCACAGAGGTGAAGTACAAGTTATAGGATGGTCTAAGTGGTTCTGACCTCTGCCTTTCTAAGGATACCTGATTTAGCAGTGCTGGCCCCAGCTTGAACTGCCAATACTATGCTGATTGTAATGAATCAGGTTCTTCTTTGTGCAATAATGTAATCAATTTCTAATTTCACAGAATAAATAACCAAGGAGATAGGGAGCTGTTTTTGACCTGCTGTTAACCCTTTTGCCTTATTATTCATAAGCCAACATAAAAGAGGCTAAATATGGCAGGAAAAAATAAAGGGAAGTGAAAACAAGGTAGCTGTGTACCATTTGTCCAAACATTATAAAATCATTATAAAATCCATGAGCTCAAACGACAGTGTCTTTATCCTTTGTTGTCATACTGGCACTGATGCAAGGTGTGAGTTTTATTTACACCACACTCGTGAACAAGAAGTCCACAGGGCCCAAAATCATTTTTTAGGGAACTTTTTCATTGTGTTGCGTAACAGTGAGTAACTCCTACTGAAAGGACAGGCAGGCAAAACAGCAAGTATAAACAGAGGAGGGGTACCAGGGTAGTTAGTAGCAGTGAATTATTTATTTATACACTTCTGACTTGTTTCCCAGGGGATCAGCCCATTCCTGAACTTTTCGTGGGGAGGTTAACATATCCAGCAAACTCTGCTATGATGTCAGCCCAGTTGTTTCATAAAAACTGCATACTGTAACCACCCACCTTGACCGTGCTATAAGCAGGGTTACAGAATATGGGCTTGGGAGACAGAATGCTAGGAATATGGGCTTTTACACATTTAAATATTTACTGCCTGATGCATGGGTTTTTGTCAAATCAGATTTTTAAAAAAATCTATTCACAAGCATGAATCAAATCAAAATTTTTTTCCCACTGAATCGCACAGCAGTAATAGAAATTCCACTCTGTTTTTTTACACCACAAATTGTCAGTGTTTAAATAGATTTTCTATATACATTTTCCTTTTTTGAAAAAGGATTTATCTTTATATATTAAGATAGACCAGGTCACCTTTAAAAAAGACTATCTGAGAAAATCCTTAAGAAATTCTGGACAGAGCTTGAATGCTGTAAATCACACTTCTCAGAATGAATCCGCTCACATTTAAATATTTACTACATGATCTTTAGTTACATTTTGCCGAGCTTGGGTTCTATCCCAATGATGGCTGCTATAAACGGTGCCGAGAGAAGTGTCAAAGCTCCTGGCATAAACTGGTGCTCAGCCAAGCAAGATGGAAAGGATGTGACCTGACACACTCGTTATTTATTTGTAGCCTTTTTTAATGTTAGCTGCGTAAGGATGGTTTACCTCAAGAATGACATTGGGCCTGGTCTCTGTTATTTCAGAGGCAAGGGTTTTAGCTTACCTCACTCCTGCCATCTAACTTTAATCAAGTTAATGGCCACATTTAAATGCTCTTAATTTTACCTTGTTAATTGCTTGCCTTTAATTAAATTTAATCGAAGGCCAACGTATTTTAAAGTAATTGGATATCAAGCTGCTGAACTGTTAGAAGTCAGATCTTCTTGAAAGTCAGCATGATTGAATACTAGATCCTGAATGCTCATTTTCAAAACCTGATGTCTCTCAAGTTGCATTTATTTCCATGTTTATACCAAACATACATTATATGTATGAAAATAACAGAATTATCTCTCTTATTTCAAAGTATCTGGGTTGACCGACATAGAGTGGATATGTGATTAAATGTCATCAAAAGCCATAGCACTGCTCCGCAGAGGTCCAGTGTTGAGTGGAATGGCCTCTGTGGCCCTGAGCAGCTGCTGTCTTTCTCTGGTATGAGCTCAAGTCAAGTAACAAGTGCCTGTTGACAAAAATAAATGGGTTTAGAGAGTTTTAGTGCCAGACTAGGAATGGATTGTGGTTTGTTTTAATAATCACACTGGGACACTTCTCAGAGATTGAGAGCATTACATTGCACATTTTAATATGTTTTGCTTTAAGCGATGAGAACAAAACGGATAGTGTTTATTATTAACATTGTATTCTTTGGCAGCTGTCAAGGTTTGAATAAGTGGCTGTGGGTCTATCCTAATTGTAAAATCAGAACTACAAAATGCTAAAAATGAGTTGACATGTATTCTGTCCTCATGAATTATCACAAATTTTTTGTTGTGTGACAGCATGCAGGGATAAATAATATATTTTATTGTCAGTATGATTAGTATGGGTAAATAAGTTATTGCAAGAAGTAGTCCTCGTCTTCCTGATACCAGCCTGGGAGATGAAAACTGGAAAAAGGTGGATTATCGTGTACGAAACAAAAACCCAGTGGGACACAGCATCCAGACAGAAATCATATCGGTTTCACTGAACACCTGTGCTGGTGTACAGTAAAGCAGTTTAGATGGTATCTTCTGATTTCCAAAGATAATCATGTAGAATGCAATGTAGCAGGCAGGGGTTTAGATTTTGTATGCTGGGGTGCATTATGCAATTTGAGAGAAGGAATTTATGAAAACTATTAGGGTGACAGACCAGGCCTAAATATAGCCTCTGTGGGATTGCACTGGGTTATGCGGTGTGGTTTGGCTTGGGGTGCAGTCAGGCAGCCAGAGTAAACCAGTCAAGCCTTGTGCTAAAGCAGAAACATCTGTGCTCTGCAGCTCTATGTAGGCACTGTGGTAAACTTGAGTTTGAATGAATGAAAGGATGGAAGAGAAGGGGAAGGAGGATGATTGTAATGGGCAAGTGTTGCAGCAGGATAGATTGACATTACAAACTGCATTAGGTGGCCCTGAAACATAAAAATGAGACATTGCTTTTGAACTCCTGGTACCAACACCCTGGTGTAATTTTAAGTTCATGTAAGAAAAGACAAAGTAGTTTCAGGCTTTTCCAGAAAAACCTGCTCTTCAGGAAAGGCAGTTCTGTTAAGGTAGCAGCCAGTGGGAAGCTGAATGGTGGGTGGCACAGAGCCAAGAAGGCATAAGTGGTGGTAGGGAAACTTATGCTGACCAACAAGAGTTCCCTGGCTGTAAGGAAGGAAGAGTGTGATCTGTGTAGCTGGGCTGTGGTGGGGCAACGTTCATGGCTGTATGATCCTGGTTAAATTAAAATCCAGGAGGCATTTTAGTAAAGCTCCTGTTCTACATGCCAAAAAAATAACAGCAGCAGGAATGTTGATCCCATAAATGAAATGGGAATTGTCACGTGCAAGGAGCAAGTCTTTAGAAAGGCAAATATGTACAATAAAACATTTTCTGCTGAATATGCGGAAAACAGTTAATTCCAAAGAAATGCAAAGCTCTTGTTTGTTTGTCTCGACCAATGAGATGCTAGAGGGGAAAAAAGGTGTGACAACCAGCTGTTGCTCAGGGAACCAGTGAGGGTGTCATCATGTTGTGGAGTCTAAAGAAGGATCCCTAATCATAATGAGGTATAAGCTCACATAGTAGAGGTCCAGGACATCTGGACCTATTTTGGCAGGGTTGCATTTAACCATTCCAGAATTTCTCTTCACACTCCTTGATAGTTACAAAAGAAGCTGGGCAACTGTTCCCACGTTCCAGCATTCAGATTCATACTAAATTAGGTGAACATCCATTTTTCCTAATTGAAAATGTGGTTCTTCATCCATATCTTTGCTCCCCCACTGACACCCTCATTAATTCGAATATTCTAGATATCTTTTTATGAAGACAAGTTGAATTTTAGTGGCATCATTTTTAATGACAGGAGGCTCGTCTTTTGCTTTTATTTGTAAATACCTTTTATTTTAAGAAGGGCTGTGGTTTGCCCCTTTTCCCATTATAGTGATATCAGCATGCTTTTCAGTTTGGCCTGGCCTTGTAGCCCTGACATACAGTATATCACTGCAAATGCCACTGATACACGTCTATTCGGATACATCTGAATTTACAGAAATCTAGAGCAGTGATCTTTTTCAGTTGAATTTATCTTTGGGTCTGGGCTTCATTGCCTCTTTAGGACTTATCGACTTCTTTTTTGTCTAATATGCCACACCGTCTCCCAGTTAATTAGCAGCAACCATCTGTGATTTGGTGAGTTATGAGGAGAAAAAATGGCTAAGTCCTTCTGTGCCCGTGCAGTTAGGTCTATGAGACCTTTTGCTGATACAGTATCCAAGACACCTCTAATGATGGAATATCAGTCATGCAGGAGATCAAGCTGGCCTGGCTGGCTGATACTTCATGGCCCCGTCTCCTGAAGCTTTTAATAATGTAGATGTTCCCCTTGAGCTCTGCAGTCTGTTTGTTGGTATGCAAAAGCAAGGTTTGAAGTAGTAGATCATGGATTTATAAGGGCTGAAACAGAAACATTTGTTACATGTGGAAACTGAATGGAAATAATCACCATTCATTTTATAGTTTTTCTCAGCGTCAATCTACAGATGAATAAATTTGCTTAGTTTAATTTTGAAAAAACTGGTTAAAAGCATTTGATCCCTTTTGCAGCTGCACAGATAATGATTGAATGATTTCCCTCTCTATCACTGTGCTTAGAAGAGGGATGCAATTGGGGGTTCTCAAGCAATGACAACACTTGACAAGCAGCTGTCATACTCTTTCTCTTCAAACAGCTGTCTGAGCTCATGTAAATCAATGTCCTTATTGCCCTGGAGCCACAGGTTGAAGTGTAGCCCCGTGTGTTCTTCTGATTAAAGGAGAAAAATACATATCATAAGCACCAACTGTGATGCCGATCTCCCCCGCAGGGGATGAAAGCTGTCACTGGCCGCTCAGTATCTGCACACAAGCCACATTACCCGGCTGAGTGACTTATAGCAGCTGGTGTCTGAGAGTAGTGCAAGGAGGGGGGTAAGATGGTCCCTGACCAGAACTGGATGATGATGGTGATGATGAAGAGATTGCAGAACAATCGCCATAACATTTCATGCTTGCTCAGTGGCTCAGGGCAGGCCAGGGTGTGAGGCTAACTGCTTTGTCAATTGATTTGATTTACCACCACGGAGGCCCCAGCATATTACTGCAGAAAAGCAGCAGAGTGAAATAAGATGTGCATCTGTAATAACCCCAGAACAAAACAATAGGCACCTGCTGTAATTCTCTGTTGTTCATCCTTGTAACACATGGAGTAGGGTGCAGAAGAGCAGCACTTCAAATTGGGTTCTACAAAGCACGTAAAAACATGGCTCCTTATGTTTGGTTGATGTGGACACATTGTGTTTTCTGTGACATGTCTTTTTCAGTCAAACAGTTATAACTACATGACTTACTGTATGATGCTTAAATCAATATTCTCACTGCTTGAATATACTTTATTGATTTGGCCTAATTATACTGGATACAGGCTGAAGTTCTCCTGAAGTTTACAACACAGGTTGAGGTTTGCACACCATATTGAACTATAGATTATGTAGAGGAAAGTTTTTCAGACACATGTTAGGGTGGGCATTCCTATAGACGAGAGAGTTGTTGGGAAAATGTGTCAATGACCTTGCTTTCACTGTGCATACTGTTGTTTGATCGTTGTCTGCTCCCACCTTCCTCAAAGGGGATTATGTTTAGAGCATCACATACAGCCCTGAAGGACTGGCCATCTGAGCTGATGGCAAGCAGGCCGCAGGTTTGGGTTGCGGACCACTGTGCTGCCCGAATAGTTGCTAATGAGCCCACCAGAGACCGCCTGTAAGAGGTAGGATTGCTGCAATCTTTCACAGGCTTAATACTTCTTAAATAGATTTTACTTTAGTAGCAATGTTATTAGCCATCTAGGATTCATTACCCTATAGCTTGTGGGATTACGTTTTTCCATCTTTAGGAAAATAGAAAGTTTTACACAGAAATCACACTGAACACAGCACAGAGGTTGTCCTGACCAAGAGCACTATTAATTTCACATGCTGCTCATTGAAGCCTATGGACACAGTGCCAGTCAAAAGTTTGAGTACAACTGAGAAATATTTGCACGGTACAGACAAGACAGAAGGGTGCAAATAAAGTGAAAACTTTTCAAACTACATGTCAAGACAAGATATTTCAACTGATTTGCTGCTGAAACTTTTTAAGTGAATGCCGTGTTTGGGGGTGTTTCAGGAGATATTCTCAAACTTTTAACTGTTTCTGTAGACCCACATGAAATATAGGCATTTTATGCTGAGCAAACATATCCTCGACAGTGATTAGAAATAGTAATGCTTGCAGAAGTGAGGCAGCAAATACATACATACTTCTCTGTAGGTACACATCTCCATACTCATATGAGTGCATTTCATTAAGTATGTATCCATATATGGTATGATATTACGAAGAACTTTGTGTCTGGAGCTAATATTGAACTTCCACAGCTTTGATGTCATCTCCTGCTCTGTTTGCCTTTGTTATATCTGAAACAGTTGATTCTCTTATTTTGTATTCATAGCCAGTAAGATGTGCTTTATTCAGTATTAGTTGGTTTAGTACCAGTGTAATCTTGAATCTAGCTGTCTAGACAGCCTCACCCAGATTGTTAGGGTACTTGTCCAGCTGGTATGTTTTGACATGGTTTAATTGGTGTTTAATAACAAAGGACTCACTGTCTTGTTTCGAATGCTGTGTAAAGACCAGAAACCAAGCTCTCTGGTCCATCCATAATTCAGTGCTGTGGCTGCCACTGTAGACGTAATAGCCGGTACAAGAGTGATATTGAAACATTGGCCAAGGGTGTCCAATTCCAGCTGGTCCACCATCAACTTAATTGGATATCTCTGATATAAGCAAGGATGCACTTGTGCATTTCTGAGAACAGTATGAATGATTCAGCAGTGAAGCTTCCATCTTTGAGTAATGATTGCATGCTACCCATAGTTAGCAGCAGGCCACAGGTATACAAAGCTGTGTAACTAGTAGTTTTACTCAAGTTCTAAAGATATAAGGTTTGATTTCAAGGTTAAAGTCTGAGCAGCAGAGGCAGATTGTTGGTGCAATCTCAAAGCTTTGTGCTTTTCTGGTACCAAAACACAGTAATGGCAGTATTACTTATAAATGGTTGCAGTAGCTATTTATCCTGCAATGGATTAGCATCCCATATCCAAGATGTACTACTCCTTGCCCAGCACCCAGTGTTTCTGGGATGGGTCTATGTAACTCAGACCACAACAAGTCAATGAAAATGAGAGCATGCAGGTGCAGGTTTGCAAAGGTTTGCAATGATTATTTCCAGCCACTTGTGTGGATGATAGAAGTCTTGCCAGAGAAGGGTAGAAGCTGTTTGACTGGTGCAGTCATCTCCAAGCTGCATTCTATTTCATGTTGGAGGTGAGAGATGAAGATGAAGTGAGATGAAAGAAATCCCTAATGCCAGAAAGCACCATAGTCTGGTGCCATAGTCACCATAGTCATAGTATGATCACTTGCCTCACTGGCTGCTGTTTGTGATGTCTTGATGTCTAAAATCCTCACCTGCATTAGTTACTAGAATAGAAGAAGATGATTCTATAGCATAGTATGTCTCCTCTATATCCAAGAGATGCTATACTAGGTGACTGAGACTCATTGAATGCCTATGGGCAACACAAGATTGTTTTTTTCCCTAGTTTAATTTCATCAGTTTTGTGCTTGAACACATCTTAGAATAAGGTGTGGATAACCTGGCTATGAACAACTTTACCTGTCTCCAATGGTTGTTTTAAAGTTAATCAAGCCAAATTCAATTAAAAGAAACTAAAGGAAATTTTTCTTTATGTAAAAATGGTTTCAGTCCCTCTGCTGATTATCCTGTTCATTGTGATGGATTGCTTGACAGGGGCATGTCACTCTTTTAATAATTCTTGGAGAGTTAGTACAGTTTTCTTGTTCATTTTCAGCCAGGTTAGATGACCCAACAGGTTACTACAACTTCATTAAAACCAAAACTTTGTTAACATGTAGATGTGTTTTATGAGTCTTGGCAAAATAGCTGCTGGTAATGACTGTTACATTTTTGCAGGCTGACTCTTGATGTTTCAGTAATCCATACATATTGATTTGGACTGATAATAAACAATTTGATTAGCCACTTTCTATTGGCTGTCACTTCAATCACTTTCAGGACTCCAACAGCATGGAAGAGAAGAAGGCAGGCCCCAGGCTGCAAAGGGAGAAGAGGGACGGATGTCCCATCTTCTGACAGAAAAAGGAATTCGGCCCTGATTAGGGCTCTACCCTCAGTGAATTGGACAAGACAGCCAAGCCGCCAGGCTATTAACTCCCTTAGAAAATTCTCAGTCCTCTCTCTGGGGCTGGCCAGAATATTGTGATCTGGATCGATAAGCAATCTCCGGTGTGTACCAAATGCCTGCTGGATTCATTTGTCTGCCCCCTCCCTGAACAAAGCACCGGCATAACAGCACCCCCCCCCCCCCCCCCCCCCCCAAACCCCCCCGGTGTCCCCCNCAAAGCACCGGCATAACAGCCCCCCCCCCCCCCCTCCATGATACATGGATATACCCTCCAACCTCCCCCACCATGTCCATGTCTCTGTCCTACTCTCTTTGCTCTCACTCACTCACCTAAGCCCTGCCCCCCTTTGTTTAAATCATGACCCTGAGGACTAGAGGAGCAACTGCCTGCATCAATTCCATCACAGCCATGTCACCTCCCCAGGCAGGTGTGCATGCGACTGATGGGGGCTGTGGTGCCACTGGGTGGGCCCATTAACTGACAGCAATACAGATGTCATTGTAAAAACTCCCCAGTTGGCTTACAGACAAGAGTCATCTGCATTTTTTGGTTGTAAATATGGCAGCCAGAAGGCCACTCTTCTCTACTGTATGTGGGTTTCTGAGATGGGTGGTATACAGATAGCAGTGATGTCCTGCGCCTAGAGTATCTATTTCTAAGGAAGTGTATTCATAAAAAGGTGTTTACAGAGCTATGAACATTTTCACAGATATTTATTTCTGTGCAAATGAATTTACTTTCAGTAACTGCTGCTGCTTGAACCTTTAGCAACACCAAATACCTGTGCCACTCCAGGATTCCTCACCTTTCACATGTTCCTCTATTCATATTTTACCACTGATTGCTTCTAGATGGACAAAGAAAGAGTTCCTGCTGATTATTTTTTTCATACTTGCCAAATGCTTCAATACATTTGACATATTTAATGACTTTAATGGAACAATTTCATTTGGAAGCAATGCAAAGGCCATGATCTTCACCCTAACATTACAGCAATGGAACTATTTCTTTTCTGCCCTCTGAATTTTGTAAACATGTTCTAAGCATTCGACTTGAATATTCACAAAGGCAAATCTTACTGCATAGTTTCCAGTCCCTGGGATACACAAATGCTGAAACACTACACATGTAGGTAAAAGAAAAGAGGTGAATACAGTCTGTGTGCAACTGTTATTAGGGCAGTAGGTAGGTTACTAGTTAAGGCTGCCATGTTCAGACTTGTAAGAAACATATTTGAATCCTTCTTCCTGCAGTACTGCCTTTGAACACAGTACTCACCCTAAATTGCTCCACTAAAAATTAGTCAGCTGTACAGGAGTAGATCATTGCAAGTTGCTTTGGAGAAAAGAGTCTGTTGCATAAATAAATAGGAAAGTCTAAATTTCTGACAGCTGTGGCAGTTGCTATAAAAATCCTGTTTTGTGTTCAAAGGAAAGTTCTGATGTAAATTTATGCTGTATTTAGGTTTTACTCACAGGATGAACCCAAAAGTGATGGAGAGCATAGGAAAAGTGCATAATAAATATGTGCTGTAAATATTTCCAAGTAGACATCACTGTGGTATAAGAAAAGCTCTGCTGAGTGGGGATGCATGTCAGTCAAAACAGGAAATCCATAATATCAATTTTTGTTGCTTTAATCAACACAAGACAAGAAAGCCATTAGACTGATTTGTTTTGAGGTGTTTTCCCCATTATAGAATATGGAAGCAGGGTTTCCTGCTTTTGAAAGATAGACACTCTGTCATATGTCAGGAATTGGGTGTATGTGGCTGTGCGTTATACATCACTACTTACAGTGATGTTTGGGAGACCCACGGAACCCATTTAGACTGGTCTGACCATAAGAAAAATCATACAGAAAAAGGTGGAAAGGACCAATCAAGTTAAATAAAAAGAAAACAGGGGAAAAGGTCAAGAAGAGCTGACTAGTGTTACCCACCTTTCAGAACCCTACTATTGACTCTGTCACTGACGTAAAATAAATATAAAAGATTCTTGGGCTCTGTTTTTGGCACACTGATGACCCGTGTAACTGATCAGTTTTATGTTTTCTTTTAGCAAGGTGAGACAGACAAATAAGATTTTGTGTCTCCTGGTCTCTTATTTATCTACAACAAAAAAATTAAAGAAATTAGTTGCTTACATTGCTCCAAAACTCAAATTCTTCGACTAGAATCGTTAATATGTTCTTTCTTTTCAGCAGTGCAAAAGAATAGGGCGACAGGTGGCACAGCGTTTAGAGTCAATACCTTATAATCAGAAGGACCTGGGTTTGACTCACTCCTCTTGCTGTTAAGCAAGGTACTTATTCTGAATTGATACAGTAAATATCACCCTGGTATATAAAGGAGGCACTCTCTGTAAGAAGTATACATGCCATTAAAAGCTGCTTTGGAAAAAGTTATATAAAGCAGTTTATACCAAGGTGAAAGAAGTGATGCATAAGTCTTATAAGTTTCTGAGATTGTTATAAATCAGCATCCCCAGCCTTACTTGAAAGGCAAAAGGCATACAAAAACAACATACACAAGGCAACAAGTAGACAAAGAACACTACAGCATTCCTAACAATAATGTTACTTTTGACCAAATATCTCACATTCTAAGATTAACATTTCAGCATCCTTTTTTAACATATGAGTAAAGCTGTGAAACTTTCAGTGGGTAAAAGACTTATAAGATGCTTAATGCAAATATAGTTCATCTCCAGTTCCTTTCGTTCATTCATTCATTCATTCATTCATTCTGTCAGAACTGTTCTTTGTTCCTCACCTCTGCACATTGCCTTTTAGAAAATGAGAATTTTGATTAGAATTACAGCAATGCCTTGGTATCCAAACTCTCTGTAGCTAAATTTTTGCTATAACTGTTCAAAATTAATACCTAAATATCAGTATCTGAATAGAAACTTTTGCTATAACAAATTTTTATCCAAAGCTTATCCATACAAAAAACCAAAATAAACATTAAAAAAACAAATAAACATCATACAGTATCACGTAGTCAACTGTAATAAAAAAGTAAGTATTGCAATAAACTGCATTTCATAGTTACAAATTTGTCCAAAGCCAAATGTGCTGCATGTTTCCAAAAGTTAAGTGTTGGTAAAAGCACAGTAATTTTTTTTGGAAGAAAGAGTTGCAGCCTCCACAGTCCCCGATACTGCCCCCTGCAACTTTTTCTATTTCCAAACATCAAAACTGTGCTGCATTTGTATGTACTGCTGTCCTTTCAGCACCATTTTGATACTGAATCATGGTGGCATGATGGCATTCCTGGACATAATTTTGAATTTATGAGTTTTAGAAGAATTGCTATCTACTATGTCTTTTAACTTTCCCCCATTCATATCAGACATTTACCGGTATGCCATTTTACATCTGCTGTAATTCTCTGCCTATCAAGTGATTTTCAAAAGCTTTTTACGCTTTGTCTTTCAAGGTCAATTATAAACTGGTCTCTATTAAAACTAAATGGGAAAGTCAGTATGACTGTGTATGAATTGTATTTCTAGAGATGAAACTACTCAATGGTCATTGCTTTGTTGCCTCCTGCAGTTGTCTCACCCTTACTGCTATAACATGTAACTCATTCATTTATACAAAGTGTAACATAGCATTTTTTCCCTAAGGTAACTACAGATGCTTGTTTTCTAGTGCGCATTCATTTTTTAAACCATGTGAGTACTTAATTCTACAAATATCTACATTCAAAATATGTACCAAAACAATTAAGTGAGCACTCAGTGTGAAGAGACAAATCCCCACATCTTGTGATGTAAACGAGACAGTGAACTTAACTTTAAAATGAAAAGACTGCATGGACATCAGGTGCTAAATTTTGGTATAAGCAAAATCTTGTCACCTACCCCCAAATAAAACAGTGAGTGAGCGTTGCCTCCCTCGCTTTGTGACAGTGACAGTAATGTGTACATAGGTGTACTGTCCTTGGGGTTAGTTTTCTTGGTGTCTCCCTCTATATTCATCAGCTCCTGTCATCTTGAACCCATATTAGGCACACATACACAACACCTGATCTCTGTCCCTGCAAAGGCACACACCATGCCTCCCTCAAAATTTCGGAAACTGTCAGAGGTGCCTTTAGTCTGAAGAGCGTCACAACCTGGCCCAGCATGCCACTGTTTGTTTTTCTAGTGTTAGGCTGCTTGTTTTTCCTTGCAGACCTGGAAGTTTCACCCTGACTGAAGCTAAATAGATGTGACTGTGCTTTATTTTGCCTAAAACACAGCAGACCTCCAGTGTCCCAAGTGTGTTCTATAATTAGTGGCAGCACCTTGTGCTGCATTGTCGTAGCAAGTCAAAAGTTACGCTGCTGTCGGAAGAATTTGGGAAGTTGTATTGTAACACTCAGCTTCCTGGCAGGTGTGATGTTAAACTCCAACATTCACTTCGTGGCTTTTGAGAGACGCACTGTTGTCCCTTTAGCAATCATAAATCCATGTGTCTGTCTGTAATTTAACCATCCCCTTATTTTTCATTAATCTTTAAAATTTCCAAAAATAAATAAAAATGAACAAAGTTACCTTAGAGTAACCTTGTGAGCAACTACTCTCATATCATTGCCCAAAATAAACAACTGAAATTGCTTCGGTGGACACCAGCGGTATAACTAAACTATGTGTTAAAAAATGTAAGCTCTGAATAAGTGTTTGCTAAGAAATCAAATCTATAAAATCACAAGATATTTCACAGGAAGACCAAAAATATAATAACTGTTGCAGTAGATGAAGTGTAGGGTAAGAGAAATGAAGTCCACCCCAGTCTCATATGACGGGAGCAGTTAACATGCCTGTGTAGCATAATACAAATTAGAATGTATTAGGTGGTTTATGGATTAAAACTTGTCACAAATTTGATCATGGATACAACCTGCTGCATTAGCCTTGATTTTTCCAGCAGCTCTCATTTGTTTTGATTGATTCCAAAGTTAGAGGAAGACAGTCAGTAAGGACTACCCAATGAAGGGCCAACAACGTAGAGCAGATTAGTCCGCTTGTGGTAATCAATGGAAATATTCTGTGATTTGCTGCCTTTCAATTCTCACCATAAATTAAGACCATAACATGCAAGTTAGTTAGCAATAAAACAAGAGGCGGCGACAGGCCGAACTATAAGAAATGAATTAAGGAGATGGAAAGGACGGGCGAATCGGTACCATAATGAGACAGAATTACAGTCCTTCAGTTCACTCCTGCTTTCCTAGACGAAGCCGTCAGCAGCTAATGGGCCGCCTCAAGTGCCAGCGTTTGTCATTCTGCTTCCGTGCTGATATGTGTTTATTTATTTATTTATTTATATTTATTGCCCAGCTTCCATGTCATCATTTACAATGAAATGGCTGACCTCTCTGCTTCACAAATTGGCTCATAGTTTATCTGCTGCTTCCATCAGAAGCTGCACACGTTTGCTAAATTTACTTTTGCATGTTGCTAACATTGTCTCTAAATGTAAATTTGCAGTCTATGCTGCCAGTCAAGCAGTTTTCCTGTCGCTTCTGCATATGTGACCTGCAGATCATTAGTAGGACTATTTCTTTGGCTTTAAGGTTGCGGTGAGAGTGTTATGATGGTCCTGAAAGATAAAAGATAAAGAGGGAAGTAATATCCTCTTATTCTGTGTGCAGCAAGTTTGTGCCAGACTGATCTTGTCTCTTCAACTGGATGAGCTCTGCACTTTGCCCTAATTGAACTGCTAGACTGATGATTGTGACAGTGGACCAAAGTGCATCTGATGCTATCATTTACAGCTTGCACCAGGCAAAGCCTTCTTTATCATAAGAATTATTTTAAGTGCCTCTTATTTCATTATCTTCTATGTCACCCAATGTCAGGCTATGTTTTAGTTATAACAAAAAAAAATCAGCACCAGCACCTTTGCGGTCATGTAAAATTTGTAAAAACAATTTAAAGTTCACTTAAAACTGCACAAGGTGAGCTTTACAATGATAATAGCTTTCTGTCACCTTCAAAAGTAAAGCACACAGGCGTTCCTACTTTGCATTACTTTAAAATGTACAGTATAAGGCCTCTGTTGGAAAATTTTTTAGATTCAGAATGTGATACGGTGTTCACAGGCACACTGGACAGTTTGGTCACCAAGAGGCTGCTGTGATGGTCTTGTGTCAAATGCTTAGTGCAGTAGTGCAGTGCAGAAGCCCCCCTGTCTTTGCATGCCCTTGGTGCATCCTCTGTCTGCGGCCCATGATCCAACATCTGAAGAGCCGATAAAAACCCAGTGTTGCCCTGTAGCAGCTGGGAGGCTTAATGCTGTCAGAAAGCCAGTTTATTTCCCCTAGTTTTTACCTCCTGTGTATATTTTATTGAGCTGCTCTCATCCCACAGCTGAGCAGTCCTTCCATAAGAAGTGCTCAAAATGTATTTTTGAACTCATTAAAACTGGGGGCAAGCAGAAATACTTTCCTTGTTTATGCATCTTTCTTCAACCTGGCAGTTAACTGCATCTGGCTCATCAAAAAATCATTAAAAAAGAGTTCACAGGAGAGTTTAAGTGTATATTTCTTGATTCTTTAAACATAATTTCTGACATTATATACCTTGCATTCCTCAGATTGCTATACATTCATGGGTCATTTTGTGTCTCAGTGCATTACATGTGGTGTCTAACAGGAGAATTTTTTGCACCATTTGTTGTCAGGTAAAAAGAAGTCAAACTGGAAGAGCAGGTGATGAAGAAATTCTAAAGAGAGGTGAGAAACGTAAGTAGTATGTAGGGGTCCATTGTCTTGGGCTACACTAGGTGAGGCCAGGTCAACACTCCACTGAAAGACAGGATGTCAGAGTGGTTTTGCAATTGTTTACTTCCAGTGGCATCTGCTTGCTCATCCCTGGGCTAAATCTCAGTGTATGCACCAGCACAAATACTGATGTCACTGGAGGACATCTTCATTTCCACAAACTGGGTTGCACTTGAGAAAGGCCGAATCAAGGCAGCTGAACCTCCTCATACTCACCCAGATGTCTACTCCAATTTGCTTTAACGTAAAGCAAATACCAAAAATGTGATTTGAATTGAGAGGATGATTATCTGAAGGGCATTAGAAGGTGGGATACAAGCTGCCTGCTCACACCTCTTCCAGATGAATCGGACAATGTCTCTAACACTGGCTGCATGACATTGTAGGTTTGCACTAGTAGGAGAAAATCTCAGAGCCTTTGAGCAAAAAGGAGCATTCTAACAATTCACTGGAGACTCAAAAGTGACTTTAACCATCTGCTTTAACATAGACCTATAAATGTTTTATTTCAGCGCAGTAATGGGAAAAATGGGTATCCTCCGATAGGGAGTACTTTATTGCTAATGGCCTTGAAAGGAGACTCTGGCGATGTTGAGTTCAAAGACCTGGATGGAGCTCCTCAAAATTTTGAATTGCTAAGTCAAAAAAATGACTGTTCCACACCAATGGACTGAACTCCACTTATGAACAAGTATTGCACTCTTATCTCCCTTTTTGTTGAGGTTCTCAAGATGTTAGTGTTTACATCAGTTTAATTTTTTAAGCTGTAAAGGTGCTTATAAAATTATTTCATTTTTTAAAGGTTTTTGGTTTAAAGAGGCATTCCAAATGAAAGTTAGTGCATCCATGTTTATTACCCCTTAGTATAACACTAAATAAATTTACTTATCCAATGTATTTTTGTCTACTTTATTTTGTTTGTGTGCAGATGCATGATTTTTGGCTTTGAGATTATATAACTTTGTTCCTGTCATTACACCAGTATCTGTACACATTTATAAAAAAAATCTATAGTAAAATATTAATGAACAAAAAATACTGATCTAATCAGTACTGAATTAGTATGCAAATAAGGTTGAAAAGCAGATGTGACTGCAACACATACATCCATCAATACATTTTCATTAACTGCTTATCCTGGTCACAGGGGTCTGGAGCCTATTCTGGAAACAGTGGGCAGTAAGGCCATAAAATTGCCCCTGGATGGTAGATGGGATGCCTTTACAGGGTGGCCCCACCCCAACACACTATTGGCAATTTAGAGTGACCAATTAACCTGAAATCATGTCTTTGGTATGTGGGAGGAAACCAGAGCACCTAGAATAAACCCACACAGGCATGGGGAGAACATGCAAACCCCACACAGACTGAGCTGATTTGAATTCACATTTGACCAGTCCAGGCACTGTTGAGGTGGCATCTATTGCTGGAACACTTACAGTAAGGTTAAAAAGCAATACCTATATCAAGTTTCAAGGGTCAAGTAAAGTTCTGTACTTAGAAAGTTTGTTGTTACTTTTGGGGTGTCTGTAGGTTTTAATTTTATATTTTTCAAAACTAAGTCAAGTATAATGACAAAACAGGTATGTGTGCTGCACAATGCTTAAACTTTGCCTTTGGGGTTGGGTTTGAATCTATCTGTGGGGTTGTATGTTCTCCCCATGTTTGCTTGGGTTTTCTCTATGTGCTCCATTTTCTTCCCACTAGTCCAAAGTGGTGATACTGAATTATCCATAGTGTGTGAGACAGAGTTGTGTGATAGCCCTGTAACAAACTAGCCCTTCTGGACTGTACTTTACTCGATACCCTATGTTCCGAACCCTTGCAACCAAAAGCGGTTTCTGCTAATAATGATGAATTTTTTAATATTGTCAAGCATCATCCATTGATTTTAGACTAGTTCAAAAAGGGTAGTTTGTAGAGGCTGGTAAGAAAACAATTGGAGATCCAAAATGAACACCGATGATGTTCATTCAAGTATGTTTGCCAATAATTTGGACCTACCTAAACATCGCTTTGTTCAACGGTCACCAACCACGGTCCACCTTGCCCTGGAGGCGAACATTTGAAGACAGCCTGATGTTCTTACAGTTGTGTCAGTGCTGTTGTGGTGTTTCCAGCCAGCTGCCCACAACCAACTCATGCATGACAGACTTGCACAGGTCCCGACTCTCAGTATGGTTAATTACTTGGCTGCTTTCTTGAGCAGCTACTCACGACCTCCACACCTCTCACTCCACAGCACACAAGATGTGTGTGTTGGCTACCAAGCGCTTTTAGTGTATAGGCAGAAGTGTTGACTGGGTGTAATTGTGCTGGTCAGTGTTTTCTTTAGATGTTCTGTAAACTTGCATGCTGCACAATCCTAACCCTTTCACCCCTGCTTTTCATAAAGGAGGGACTTACATCAGGACTGGGACCATTGCTGCAACACATAGAGATGTATATCCTCTATTCTAGCTGTAAAAACCTGCTATAAATTGGAATTAAACCTTTTAACTGATAATAAATGTCAGTAAAACTGCATGTTTTTAAATATTTGTCAATGACATCTAAAGTGCTTTGAGGAAATGGACTCCAACACAGGGATAGACAATAATCTATACAGACTAAAAATAAACAAGCGAAGATGACAAAAATGTGCAGTGTGCTGGTTTGAGTTGGTTCCCATTACAGGGAGTTTGTTTCTTTACAATTACCGAGCTTCCAAAGGCCAGCTTTTGTTTGTCATCAGATGGTTTAACATTATGAATGCTTTAAGAATGTGAAACCCAGGCAAGCAATTGTGTTATATGTGACACATGAACTTGTGTTATGAGTTAAAAATAACAATCAAATGCAGAGGTACCATGTACCTTGTGTTCAAATGGGAATTTTTTGATACATATATAGTATAGATATAGACATATATTTTTTTGTTTGTTTTATTGCATTATATTTTTTTCTTTAAAATTTAATTATCCTTTTATTTTAATGAAATTGTAAATGATCAGGACATCTTTTTTTACTTATTTGAATTGCTGGGTTATGCTGCAAAAAATGGATGAGGGTCTCAACGGAAGACCCTTTCGGGAAGTGGGTGGCGCTGTCAGTCTGCATGTTGTGGAGTGAGGAGGAGCAGGTGTGAAGCAGTCATCCTCAGCCAGCCCTTGGCCCCACTGTGGGGTGATATGGGGCCCTGTGGGACCAAAGAGCTCATTGCATGGCCTGCACCATGCTTCCCAGCATGGAAGGTGAGCCTAGCCCATGAATTAATGAGCAGTATCAAAGGAGTAATGACAGCCAGCTGTCTGTCTTGGGTCCTCGTATTCTGCTCTCACGGGGGTGCACAGCTCAGTGCTCGGTGGACCACTTACTTTATCTCTGGCCAGTTGTTTGTCCATTTCAACTAGGGTAGATGGGAAAAGTATGGACATGAAATATTGGCATACACCTCTCTGTGAATCAGACTACTTTCCTCCATTACACAAAATGAACAAAAAACAGTGTAAACAAAACAGAAGTTGCGGTGGAATACAGCTGCCTCCCCCGAATGTAGTCATTAAGCCACCAGCAGAGTGAATTTTAGCTTTTAATGTGGTCCTTCAGGAGTGGAAAGGAGGAGTTGGGAGGTGGTGGGAGAGGAGCAGCCTAGTCGTTCACAGGGAGCGTGCTCCTCCCCAGGAGATGGGAGGCTCCACTCTCGCCTCCTACCAGCATAAGCGCAAGGAGGCACTGCAGGTCAGGGGACAGTGAGTGGGGAACATGAAAACCACGCGGAAGAATACACGGTAGTCTTACTCTCCCCCTTTGCCCCTTCTTTCATCTCTCCTAAATGCATGATGGGAACAAAACCTTTTAAGCCTGATACTGAGTTTACACCCATAATGCATTTCAGTTAAACTGAAAAATTGACCAATTGCGCCTAATGTGTTTTGTTAAAATGCGGTTGTTCCCTCTTGAGGTCCATATATATTGCAAGGCATATTGACCAAATAGAAGGCGCTCAGAAGGAAAGGCATTGCGATCAAAAGGCCGAGGTGGGGGTCATGGGGTAGGGAGGCAAAGAAAAGTTCTCATTATGGCTCCCAGACATTAATTTGAACATTTTTTTTATATATGTGTGTCCTATTAAGCTCTGTAAGTCCCTTTTGATAATTGTGCTTTGTACTTTTACAGCACTTCAGTCTATTCCCAGTTCAATTTCCTCTTTTATCGCACATTTGAAATATTGATTTCTGACAGATAAAAGCAAACATTATAATCTCACCAGCGAGCTGTAAGTGAGTGAGCCGTGCAGGAGGAATGCATCGGGGAACCGTTGCACTTGAAACCCTCTTTGTTTTATTGCAATTTTCTTCCATAGAATTTACTTACTGCTCTCTGATATTTATGTGAAGAGCTGGCCTATTGATAGGCCATTGATGTGACAGATTTCTCTTGTCTATGTCCCTCCCTGGATGAGTTGCACAAGACATTGTTCCTGTGGGCTCCCGGGGTCTCTGCAATGATTGCAGTCGCTTAAACGGGTGTCACAGTCATTGGAGTAGTTGTGATTTATCAAGGTCTCTGTGCATGTAAGTTATTGTTTTCGCTTAAATAAATAAACAAACAAACAAATAAATAAATAAATAAATAATCAGAATCAATCACAACCTTGTTTTTTCCCATGATGTAAATCCAGCTGTAAATAACGGCATACACAGCTGGCTCACTGAACTCAGGCACTGCTATGTCATCAGCAGCAGGCCTCTGGTGGCTGCTTCTCAGCCAGTTATAATTCTTGCTGCATTCTAAGGTGTTCTGCTAACAAAAAATGACAAGCTTAAGAACCTCAGGGGCACAGAGGATAGTAAAAATTATTTACCCATGTCCGAGATGGGTTTTGGAAAGGTAATTCTAAGTAAATAAGTTTCATGTGAAAGCAGTTGATCATGTTGCAGTTGAGTAAGAAATGCATGCACGAAGCAAGCATTAAAGAAGCAAGCAACTAAGACAAAGAACTGAACTGAAGAGGGACTCTTGTTTTATACTTTTGAAAAGGTGCTTAAAATGAATTGCTCCATTAAATATTCTGGGACATTCTATGTGCTTTAGAGCATATCCCAGACAATTCCAGGCAAGTGTAGCTGCATCCTGAATGGGATACAAGGCCTTAGCAGGACAATCATAGACTAAAGACAATTTAGAGTAACCAATTAATCAGAAACACACATCTCTGGACTGTTAGAGGAAACCAGAGCACCAAGAAGAAAACAAAGCAGACACAGGGAGAACATCTGAACTTCACACAAGCTGAAACAAATTGAAACCTACACCTGGACAGCCCAGGCACTGTGGCCTAGTAGTGCTATCTGCTGTGCTATGTTGCTGTTGCTGAAAAACTGAACTGTGTAATTTGATTTAATTCCCTTGAATGTCCTTCATTGTATAGTGAGTAATACTATTTCCTTTGTGGGTGGGAGTACAGCAATGATGTTTAAGCAGTTTCTGATGGCATAAATAGACATTCCTCAAAACGTCTAGACTTTTTGTCCTGCCAGGCAAAAATGATCAGGAAAAGAAATTCTCTGGCTTGCCTCTCAGAAATTTTCTGCAAAGCTCCTCATTTCTTTCTGTCATGTTTTTGCTTTGCAGACACAATGTAACAGCAAGTATCTGACCACTGAGTTCACCCTTATTGACTGCATCTGACAAGCATAATCCTTTTCTCCTTTCTAGTCACTTCTATTCAGCAATCAATCACAACATCAATGCCTACAGATTCGTATGAAGTGCTGGTCATCACCAATAAAGGACCTGCTGGATCTTGCTATCATGTTGTGATTGATTTATCTTCAAAGAATTCTTAAGTGATTGGTACATTTGCTAAAATATTTTTGTTGTTGATTTCAACGTTTTTCTTGTGCAACCCACAGATGTTTTTATTATATATAGTGACTGTTTTATCACAGGATTACCATGTCAGACTGGATTAGTTTGCTTTGCCTTCTAAAGTTTTGTTCTAACTTGTATGTGCAAATATTTTCTAAGGAAAAGTTATGTTCAGTAAAACTATAGAAAGTTACAGAGACAGTGTTACCACTGAGTAAAATCCTAACTTGATGTCCATCCTACACTGAGTTTTAAAAACATTTATTTTGACTACACCTGTACCACAAGTGTTCATAAAGACAGAAATAACATACATGCTGCTGAGGAGGGATAACAGAGATGGCTGCAGTTGAAAGCAACAAGGGCCTGGTAGGCTACTTTTGTGTCCGCATGGATCAAACACTCCACGGCAAACATTCATTCGACATCTCCATGTTATTTCCAGGTGGATTTAATTGCTTCTTTCACTAAAGTGATCATGGGTGTATGAAAAAAGGACACAAAGGAGACCTGAACCTGCCCTCATCTTCCAAATCCTGTGTAAAAGAACCGGTGCTCTCTCTGTGCTGAAACAGGGATAATTAAAAACCGTGCTCTGCTCACTTTATTCTAATGTATAGTTGTGGGGAAAGGACAGCTACTTTACTGAAGTACCAAAGAAAGTGTAGTAATTATAGTGGGGACAGTGTCAATGACCTCTGGATTGCAACATCTTGTCTCTTTTGTGTCTGTCCCTGCCACCCGGGTTATTGGCTGAAATTGTATCTTTTCACTTTGGCTCTCTAAAGAATGCACGGGGTATTGGGAGTCAGTGAGGCGTGATGTCTTCCTGTTTTTCTTCCCTCTCTCCTTTCTTATTTGGAAGTATTTTATGAACAGCGGGGACCCAGGGGAGTAGAGGTTAGTAAAAGAGGTGCACAGTGTATAATTCAATAATTATCAGATACCGTGACTCCCCCCGACGCGCTACTGCCCGCCTGTATTGGCAGGTGTCAGGTGACAGGCGGGCAGGGTCTGAGCCTGTCAGCTGCTGTTCTTTTGAGCAGTGCAATAGGCACCCGGCTCAGACTGCTGCCATTCTCTCAAGATGGAAACAGTGGATGTGCCGTGAAGCTTGCGCACGGGGCTCACCTGGTCTTCCGAGTACGCGGAACAGAGCACTGTGTGAAGCGGAAGGTACAGCCCATTAAGCTCAGCCCTGATTCTTCCCACTGTGCTCCTCTGTACAAGGTTTTGTCAACTAAGTTAAGGCAACTGAGTGTTGCAAATTGTATGGGAGACAAAAACACTTACTATTTGGTTTTGTAAAATCAACTGGAAATCCTGGTCTGTTCACTTAATGATCAATTCATATATTCCAGCAAAAGGTGAGGCACATTAGGTGATGCATTTGATCAAAATGTCTCCTTCCTGGTTAGAGCCAAAACAAATTACTGTAGTTGACCTTTTCTAGAGTAAACAATAACATGTTTGTTTGTTTGTGTGTTTGTTTGTGTGCATATGTGCCTGTGGGTGCACTACCTTTTGTTCCCCCTTGATCCCTTTCATGGCGTGTGCATTACGTCCACTCTGTATGTCCCATACTCAGACTTAAAAGAGCTCGTGGGCACTTTCAGGTTAACTCATTTACATTGAAACCTTGTTAATTGATTGGCCGAGTGGCTATTTTGACCATTATATGCACAGCACCACATTAAACCAGCTCAGCCTCATCAGAATTTTAAAAAGGTTTACCCCAGTCTTACCAAATGACTCACCAGAGATTTGCAGGTGGGTGCAGCAAAAGAGGCCGGTTCTCTCCTTCACCTAACCACTGTTTTGTTTAATGTGTTGCCCCAAGGTGCACATTGCATGCTAATTTGTGCAAGGGGGGCTTTTTGTGATGGAGCGGATGTTTAGGGGTTTGCTCAATTAGATCCCTGACGTAGGTGACATGTGACATGTAGCTTCGCATAACAGCGACAGCATGCAAAGCCATAGGGACTGAAAGACCTGACAGTAGTGCAACCCCACACTTCTCCCAAAGCTCATCTTAGCAATTGTTTAGTTCAGGCACACAACTCAGCTGCTCACAATCGTGCATGGTCTTTGTCAGGGAAATTACTATTCCCGTATAGTATATGTCTCTAGCTTTTTTGAAACTATGAACATGAAAATGTGACTTGAACTTGGTGGATTGAACAACTGGCCACTAAGTAAAAGGTGTCTATAATTATTCCTGAATCTTCTCATCATATAATTTCTAGTGGCCTGTTAAGGCCATCAGGGCGACTCACAGGTCAGTTTACTGATGAAAATAGTTTTCATTCACCTTCCCCTTCTAGTGCTTCGATTTCTCCTTTAGTCTTTTGCACTTTTTTGTTCTTGTAGCATTGTCAATTCTAGATCTGTAGAGAACTACATGTTCAACCACGGTGACTAGCAGTTTCTTTTTCAGTGATTGTAGTGAAACACCATAACCAGGAGTGAGGAAGGGAGAGTCTAGCCTAGGAACTCAGTGATCACTGAACAGTGACCAAACAAAAGATAATTAGGATGCATTTAGGAATTTAGGAGCTATTTTATTTAAATTGATAAATATCGCTCTAATTTACTTTGTGCTTGATTCAGGCACAACCAGACTCTCACCATAACTGTGGAATGATATTTAACTAATCTCAGTTTATTTTTTAATGAATATTTTTAAATAAATATTAAAATGATGAAGGACTTTAGAGGTTAGATTAGATTTTATATTTGATAGTTACTTTTTCAAAACATTATTAACCCGAATCTATACTTGTACCACCAGGTTCTTTGTCCAAAAGAATCAATTCATATATTACATTCACTCTAGCCAGCAAATGGTATTGTGAAAGTATGTCATATTTGAATCATTTACACCAAACTAATGCAGAATTTGCAGGTTCACAAGACCCCACTGGAATTCATTGTTGTTGCTTTACACCGTAACATCAAGAAATAAAATCAAGGGATAATGCAAACTGTCTAGTAGTTTTAACAAAGAAAGTTACACCTTTCCTCTTCTGCATATTCCAGGTCAGGGTCTGATAACTCATTAATTTAGACAATCTGCCACAAAGCTGTTTGTCAACAAAACTAGATGATTTCAAGTGCATATTTACAGATATAGCTCATACATATTTATTTATCTGTGTCCTTAAGTGCTGTCCAGGCCTGCTTTGTGCCGCTGCTGTGCTAAGTGAGTATCACCAGAGGCATGGTGCCTCTTGAGCAAACACCTTTTGCCCCACCTAATAAAAAAGATTTAACTATGTCAAGTTTAATCCGGTCTCTGCTTGTTTGCTGTAAATTCTCTCCTTATGAAAAAGAACATGATCAGAGCAGATGAAGGGGACTTTAGGAGGGCGCAAAGAGCGCAAACAAGTGAGAGGGACAGTGGTGTGGAGCACACTGCCCCACTGTGGCCTGATCGGGGCCTGCCCATTTAGCAAGGCCCTTGTGCTCCTCACCAGGCCCCTCCGCCAGCCGTCCAGCCCCCAGCAATTAACAGCACATTTACGTAGAGGTGCAGGGACCATCGGCAGTGTTTACAGTTTGATCACATATGATTGATGCTCTGTTAATACAGATTTAACTTGGCATATTTTCACTGCCAAGGGACTCATGAAAAGGGTTCAATTACAGAGCCGTCTCATTAATTCGAGAGCTCGCTGCGCTAAAAAGACAGAGCCTTTTGATTCCAGAATGCAGATGTGCAAGGAATATAATTAGTAGATAAGACTTCTAATTCAAAACTGCTGTTGGACTGTAGTATGAGCAGCTTTTGCTGTGTTTTACAAGTTCCTCTGTCTCAAAGTGCACTTTTTTTCTAGAAAAAGGACTGTTTTAGCATGTTATTTGTGGAATTTTATTTGAAGAACTGATCAATATGTTATACATTCAGACTTTGCCACAGATTTTCACCTCTAGCATTTTTCTGTTATCACTGCTTTCCATCTTGGGAATTACCTTGTGTTGTGTCCCTACATCACAGATCAAAGGTTTACCATCTGAACAGTGATGGTGATGCTACTCATGACTGCTTCTCCCCAGGGGACACAAGAAGGAGGAATTTTAATGAAGTATGCTGGTATTTGTTTGCATTCCTCATTTGTCCCTGGTGCTGGAAACCAGCTTGATGAATCTCGAGGGGATCAGGTCAGTTAGCATCATGCTGGACCAGACTCACAGTGTTATTGGTTGTGGAATGCCAGAAATCAAACACACCAGCACAGTGTCTTTATGGCAGTTTTACAGCACAGTGGAGCTGTTTGGACCCAACCCTGGCCTGGTCTCTAGCTGCAGTTACTTGCTAGAATATCTAAAACTCAGCCTGACTTCAACAGCACAGAAAAAGCCACTCAGAGATTCTGTTATAAATCAGTTATTCAGTGGAGCTCAACCTTTTACTCAGAAAGCTTCCTTCCTCCCCCATCTTGTTGATGGGACAGACCCAGTGTGCACACTACAACTACTCATGTTACATGGTGTTCAGCTGTCCTCACTGTTGGATTTCCCAGTAGGGTCTAACTGGTGGACTAGATAACAACCCATTGAAAAGAGCATAGCACTTTCCCACTTTATCAGTGTTGTCTGCTATTACCCTCTCATATTTACAAATCTTTCATCTGTGGTTTATGAACATCCTGTGATCATTTTGTGACCAGAACATTAAACTCTAAGAACCCAAATGGAGCTACTGCAGTACAACTGAGATTTATTAGTTGTTCATGTTAATACAAGCTTTAAAATTACCTAGGAGTGTAACGTTTTGATTTTACTGGATGTTCATCACGAAACAATTAAAAAATAAAGTAATTAGCAGTACTAGTTAGCTATATGACCTGTCTTCTGATGGCCTTTTTGCAGGTCATATACACCTCCAATTTTGCTGTGTCTGGAGATAATAGTAACCTGGGGTCAGACAGGTCTAAGGGTTGCTCCTCTGTGTTCACCATGCTGTTAACACACCGTTGACCCTGACCTGACACAATTTAGCTCCCCTAGCAGTTCTTACTGTGTCTCACACACAATCAGTTGTTCATGATACATCCCCGAGAGACAGATGCCAAAGATGTCCTATATTCACATATACAATATTTCAAAATAGACCCAGTGTGTGAAACTGCTAATGAATACTACTCTTTAACAGGCAGGTGCCCCCCCCCCCCCCAGGGAATGCTATCAGATATTAACCACTGAGGAAATCCAGAAAAAGTGTCACAGTGGCACAACCACTAGCGCTTCACAGCACTTTTTTGGAGCTGTGGATTTGATTCCAGCTCAGTTCCAGCCCTGTGTCTCTGCCGGTTTCCTACCACAGTTCAAACGTGTTTCAGGATAATTGGCTGCTCTGACGTTTAACTCAGTGTGTTTGAATATGTGTGTGACTGTGTGCATGTGGCCACCCTGTGATGGACTGACATCAAGGAGTTGTTTCATAGCCTGGCTTCCTATGTTTCCAAGTCTGGCTCGGGACTGGATTCAATGGTTCCTGATAATGATTGAATGAAATTCATAAAAACTGCAGTGGTCCTTTGACATTTATTTTAGTTTGTTGTGCGCCTTTCTCGGTCCTGCTTAGTGGAGAGACCACCGGGAAATGTAGACAGCGCCAGTGGCACTTCAGGGCAACTGAACTACCTCACCCACCAGTGACTGACGCCAACAGAGATCCCACGGAGGGGTTGAGGGCACACGGAACTGAACAACAAGAGGAGCACCCGCGACGTTCCCCAGGTGTCATTTACAGCACATCATTGGGCCAAACTGGACCCAGACTGAGGTTGAGGAGACACGCTATTGATCAGCCCGCCCAGAAAGCCAGCTGCCATTAAAGCTGTGACAGTGGAACTGCGTGCTATTGATCGCCAGAGCGGGGCCTCTTAATGTTATTTATAGGGGCCCGCTTTGAAAGGGAGCGCTCCCTGCACCACTCTCTTATGGCCACTAATTGATGGCAAGTGAGGCAGGGTCTCCCCCCACTGAACCCAGCGCATTGAAATTCAGATGGATTACATCTAACACAATTATGATTGATATTATCAAATTACACTTTGCACGACATGGCAGCTTGTGTTGGCTGGCACATCCACTGACTGCTGCTGTCTGTCACAAACCCTCGTCTTTAGTGCTCCCTGGAGGTGGTGGCAATGGGTTGGGGTTAATTGTATTTGTTTGGGTTCTCTCACATGGGTGAGTGTTCTATGTGTCACCCTGCTCCATACAGGCACAGTTCATGTGAAAATCATATTCCCAAATTGAGAGACCAGACCTCTTTTTGGGTGGTTCAGGATCCCAAGGGTGTCACGACCCCTTGTGACAACTAATTCCAGTTTCTTTCAACAGATTGCACTTAATCTGAATATCATCAAGCCTTCCACTTACACACACTGTCACTGCAAAGTATTTCAATGTTAACCAGCATTTGTATCAATGAAATGTAAAAACAAGCAAAGGACATCCACTCTTACTGAGTCCTTCTACCCTGAGATAATTTCCAGGTTATTCTTCCATTGTGCATCATGTCAATCTCCAAATCCATTCATATTTCATGTCATGCATACTTTCTAAACTTTTCTTGGAGTTATTTCTTACATTAATTTGTGTAGCTGTATTCTAATGCATGAAAGAGGCATCATTAAGAGCATCATTTGTAGACATATGGATATTCTGTTTTAAAAGGTCTCTGTGTTTTCTAGTACAATTTCTAGAATGATGGGTTTCACACCAGAACGATTACTTGATAGCTCTTCAAAAAAAACAATTTAGCCTTCCATGTGATGCATATCCAGATCAACAGTTTATTTTTTTTATTTTTACAGCTGGAAATATGAGGACATTTGCCAGCTTTGCTTTAACTTGGTGTGTCTCTGTGTGAGTGCATGCAGACAAGCTTTTTATGTTTTACTATGAAGCATTTTGAGTTTATTCCCATAATCCAATTATCCCATGAACCCATAATGTGATTTATGCTTTGTTTATTAAAATGTCTGAAGGCATTGCTCTCCCTGTCACACTGTAGAGGTTAATTATGGTATCCTTGTGTAAAAGAGTCTCTTTATGCTGCTGAAATAAAGTTTAGCATGTCAGAGTAGCACATCCGTTGGGAATCAAGTTAATTCAATGGGACAGATAGCTTACTTCAAGCCATAAATTGTAACAGAAAGGCTTTTTAAAGCCATTAAATTTCTAGTCTCTGACTAGATTTAACGCTGTCATCACTGCTACACGGTCCTGTTTGTGTTCACTGTTCATATTACAGAGAAAATATAACGCAGAAGGGATTTTTCTTGTTTAAGTCATGTCAGGTTTTGATTTTTTTAATCCCGCATGTCATTACTTATCTGTTTGTTTGGGTAGTGCTTTGCTTTATGTGAGGTGTGTAAAAACGCTAACTGTATAAATGGGAAAAGCACAGCAATTTCATTCTTGTGAAACTGCACTGATCCGACAACTAACCACACAAGACTCCACTGTGGGGACAGGCAGAGGTGCTTTTGTAATATAGTGAGAAGGACTGTAATGGCTGACTCTTTTCCCACTCCTTACAAAGTTAACTAAAGACACTAGCCTCATGGTTTTGTTCTTATATGCAATGAGATACTTGATTATTATTTCACATTTAGGTGTCCAAGACAACTTATAAGACTTATAAGTAGTAAAATATACGACTAAACTTGTAACGACCCATTTACACAACAATTTAGAGCCACCAATTCTCCAGCAAATGATTTTGGACTTGCAGGAGTCTGGAGCACCCAGAGGAAATCCACAAAAACATGCAAGAACATAAGAACTCCACACTGAGTGGGATTCAAGCCTATGTCCAAACCCACAGTTCAAATTGTGATTATTTGCCTGTTACTTATGTATTAGTATACTTAACAAATGTGGTTTCTAGCAATACGTATAAAATATGGGGGGGGGGCATACTTTGAAATTGGAATGGATTAAATGTAGCGCTTGTGTGGTTTTTGTCCAAGTCCTGCAGCAGTGTGGTCTTGGCACTGTAATAATTTGGCATAGGCTACATTTTGCATCGGTCGCTGCTGCTATGGGTTCTACTGGCCCTGCAAGTAATCGCAAACCTCGTCTTAACATACTACAATACTACAATACTGTGTGGAATCCAAGGATGGAGGAACAGCCTATAGTGTCCTGCAGTCCAGAAGGACTGGAACCTACAGTATCACATGACTGACAGTCCAGTCTGCTTGTTTTCTTTTCTTTTCCCAAAAGCCATTCAACGGATCAGAACAGCAGTTCTCAGAACTTCCTTCTTTATTATCTTTTTTTTTGCAGCTGAGGGAGAGAAACACTACATGGATGTAACTATGGGTCACTCATGAAAGGTGGTGAACCTGAACTTGAATGGTGATGGGCGTCATCAGGCAGGGTCTGGCTGAGCAGGGTTTGAGCACACACTTACTGCAGCTAGCTGGGACCACAAGGGATGCGAGCTGCTGCTCGTCTAATCCCCCCCGAGAAGCAGAATTATGAAACAAGAAAATAAAAAGAGAAACTGATGATGAAGTGGAATGAAAAGAGTTCTCAGCTCTTGTTTTAGTCCCCCCCACAAGATTAAACATATAATTCAAACACTTTTAATGTCACTAAGATGACTGTCTAAGCTGGTTTAGAGTAATGATTCATTAAAGTGCCGGTGCATAAATGCTTGCCATTTGTAAAAAAAAAAAAATACAATTTTGTGTTGTTAAAATAAGATTTATTTTATGTTTTTAAATCTTCTTCTTGACCTAAATTTCCACTGTACATCTTTACACTTGGCAGTGAGTGAATACTTGAATGGATTTAGTTCACAGGAGTTAATAAGGTCTACTGCTGAGAAGGTAAGATCTTACAGTGACAAACGGACTGCATTTTCTTCTTACCACTCCTCTTAGCAGCTTGCAATATAAATATGCAAATCTTTTACTTGAACTTTACAATCGTCTCCTGAGGTAATTCATCTCTTTAAAGTACTCATTTGCATCAGAAGACACATGCATCATCACATGTCATTTCGAAACCAAATATTAATCAATTTTGCACTGTGAATTACCCCCTCTGCCGACTGAATATTGTGCCTAGGTATCCATAATCAGTCTATGTGGTCATCTGTGCAAGAACTTCACGTGACAATTCTAATAGAAGGCAGAAACTTAGGTCAAACTTTGGATTTTTCATTGAAAAGCATTTTTGCATCCAAAATAATTTGTTCTACAAATCATTAACTAAACTTCATTAGCTCCAGAACAGCTCTTCTGTGGTGGTACATTGATGTTTCTTACAGCTTTGGTGTGTGACAGCTAGGTCACACTCCCACATGGGGATGCTCTGTGCAAACTGACAGGGACCACTGGTTGCTTACAGGTGTTTAACCTGCACTTGTGCTCTTAACCACAATGCTGTCTCCTATGTTTAAATGTAGCATATGCATTACATATGAGTTGCATTTTCTTTGCAGCACTAAAAAGACTTTGATTTCTCAGAGTTTACAAATCAATATGCTCAGTTAACAATATCTGACAAAGGTATAACAGTAATGTGGTTTTGGAAAATGGTTATGTGAAGAAGACTTGAACTAAAATCTCAGATTTGAGAATGGAGAACGATAGCAAAGAAAAAAGAACCAGGAAGCCCATCTCACCGTATAAGCAGTGCTGGTGGTCTGTTCAATCTCTGGACTCTGGCAGTTTGTTCGTATTCCACAGTTTTGTAGGGATCAAGAGGATTAGTTTCCGCTGGAATCCTTCCAGTCACCTGAAAAAGAGAATGAAAAGCGTTTGTTTTGGATAGAGTCTAACATTGACCTCAGGATACAGCAATGAAGAGCAAGTCTTTATACTGAAATGTGCTCATTTTTTCTTTATTGTGCTTAATATGGTGTGATTTAGCTCTATCTTACTGTAAAAATCTTTGCCTTTAGGGAATAAACTGGTACATAACTTATAGGCATGTTATGTGCGAAACTAATTTTGAATATCTGAATATAACTGATACTAGGCATGGCCATGTTTTGTTTTTAACCAAAACCGATGTCCAGACAGAGCTGGAAAGCCACAGGAGAGGTGCTGGCACTGGTGTTTCCTGTCAGCTCTGCTTTCCACCTCTGCTTCCCCTTTGGCTGTGGAAGACTGTAGGTTTTCCCCAGGCCATCTAATTGCCAACATCCTGACATTTGGCTTATTATAGGTGACATCAATTATGAGAGTCACTGTGCCGATTTTGCCCCCACGCTCTCGGCATTCTGATAAACATGTTTATTTTGGGTCAGCAAGACCTCATCCATTAGCAATATTGTTTTCTTAAACATTACATCGATTCAATTTAACTCCAGTCAATTTCAAATGGTTCTGACATTCAGATATGACCTTAAAGCCAAGCGATTCCTGAGCTATGATTAGGATTAAACTTTTCCTAATGAGGCCATTTTTCTTCTGTCCAGGCGTCTGACCAAGCCAACCCAGAATGGTCAGTAAAAATTAGATCAATTATTTTAAATTGTGCAGGTTTAAGTTAATTACCTGGCACTCACTAATTTGTGCAATTAATATCCGTCTTTTCACAGGAAGAGCGGTTTATTAATAACAATCCATATCGGTGTTCTGTGTCCATCCCTAATGAAATGGCACAGAGAAGGTGTCAGCTAGGCAGGTAACATCATAATCCGAGGGGCAGAAGGGTGCTTGTTAATTACAGCAGTTATTAATTGTTACAGTTACGCTTGAATGCTATGCACTTGTCTGCTGCCTTTATCCTCATTATTTATAGCATTGTGCACATTTCACATGGTGAATCTAATTAGGGATTCTGCTGGTGGGCCAGCAGTTACAATGAGGCAGTATGAGGCCTGACAGCTGGCACCAGGGCAGCGTGCGCACTGTGCGCAAAAACAAAACCCGCATTATCTGCCACCCTGTGGATGGCGAGAAATGTACGTATCTCGAGCTAATAAATACATTCACAGCATCAGCCTGCCATATCAAACAATGGGCTGATGAAAAGCCTGGTCGATGCCATTGTTCGCTTACAAGCAGCATTTGTGTGTTCGTCTATGGGTTTGTGTGCGTGTTTTTGTCAGGTCCTCCAGAGGTTTGTGGAAGAATCCCGTTGCCCGTACAGCCCCCTGCTGATCGTTTTGCTACAGGTGGGTTGGACGGATACAAGAACTGCACCAGAGGGCATTTCCTCACCAAGTCTTCTGCTATTCTGTGATGAAGTAACTTTTTAAAGTTGCCTGTATGTTTAAAGTTTTTTTTAATGAGTTTTATGAAACTGTGGCATTTAAAGTCAACAATTATAAATCAAAACGTGAATGAAAAAAGGTTGTTAAAAATCTAGACTGTGATGCTGAGTTCAAAAGGTTAATTTCTTTTCCCATATGAGTTGCTTAATCAGGCTACTGTTAGTGGGCATGTAGCAGATGTATGGGCTATAGACCAGAACACTTTTGCTGATGGCTTATTCTGGACCATATGCCTTATGTAAACTTGTTTCTACTCACGGTTTCCTCTGAGTCCAGCAAAGTATTGGTGAAATGACTGTGGCATCAGGCCTGTCCGTGTTGGCCCATAGATAACACAGGACTGCTTATTGAGCAAATGACAAAATAATGCATGTTGAAAATGGCCAAATGTGATGAAATGAACTACCATGTCGATAGTACTGGGAGCCTGCTGGAAAGTCCTTTATAAACTGTTATAATTAAAACACCAAAGTGACGTATGATGTTAGGCATGATTAGCTTTTGTTCACATGCTTTTTCATCTTTAATGATAGGAAATCTGCTTCCCTGCTGTTGAAGCATGCATCTCTGCCTTTTTTAATCTGTGTCTTTCCTATGGGAAACAGCCTGTTTTACAAGTGAATTCAAGAATGCAAATTTTAAACATTGCACTTTCTAAAGTATATAGACAGAATCCCAAAGAATGTCAGAGGAGGCTATTTACATACAACTGCTGAAATTTCAGATTCAGGTGCACTGTGAGAGTAAGAGATGAGCTGTAGGTTCCAACAGAGAGGTTAAAACATGGCCACCCTTCAAAATTACACGGTGAAAACTTTGCTACTCCCCTAAGTGAGGAAAATGGTTCATTTACAGGAGCATCAGGATTTCACCTATGTACCGCAGTCACAATTTCATTACACATGCAGGAAATCTCGAGTCTTTGATCACACAGTAGTCTGGTTTCACCTTCTGTTTTCTACACTGTCACCTGTTTCCTATTTCTCATGAAGCTGGCACTAATCCACATTTTAACAAAGCTCGGGCAGTAGCTCTAATACTAAAATGTACCTCAGTGAATATCTGTGCAAGAATATGTAATATTTGCTGACACACCCTATTTACATCATACTGCAGCCCAGACCCATCTATGACATTTGCCTGCAAAATGGGAGTAAAGTGGCCAACAAGCAACACTGCAGTGCCCTTAGTTACCATAAGTATGCTGCCAAGCCAGAGAGATCCATCTGCTTTGATTTTATTTAGCGATCCCCCAGGAGGCCAAGCGCTGTAGTGAGAACAACAATGCTTCATGCCATCTGCTCATGTACTACCAGAACCAGTTAAATTACCACATGTGAGGAGTAGCTGGCATATGCTGTGGCATAACCCTATGTGAAGGCGTCATGTGCCAGCTGTTGCTTTGACAAATGTGAGTCTGGCAGTTGTGGAATCGGCAGTGGTTTGACAGTCGCAGGTCTTGCTAAAACCCACCGAGGTGCTCATGCTACACCAGTTTTGGGAGGAAAGCAAGACCAGCTTCAAAACAGCCCTTAACACTCAAACGTACTACAAAAACGCAAAAAACTAATCCCTAGAAATTCTGCTTAATTCCGACTGCCATGTGTAAAATTTAGAAATGATAAATCTTTCACAGCACGCAAAATGTTTTCACTCATTTTGCCAGGCATAAGATGGTTTGCCGGTTATTATGAGGGAATTAGAGTGGATCTATTCAGGAATTTTGTATAGAATAACCTTGACATTGTTCAGAGTCTCAGGTTGCACTTGTGGAACTATTATCTCTTCCTTTCTGTTCCCAGCACTCTTCTATCACAGTTCCAAATCACTGTTTTCATTTGAAAACAACAAAACAGAGGCAAATGTAATATTCGACCACTTGGATTGCAGAAACAGTAAAAAACAGAACCACAGGTCCGATCTTTTTAAAAAGTTAGATGAGAAAAAACATCTTGATTAATGGTCTTTACACTTAGACTTTGCCACACCTCATGCATAACTCAAACAAACCATTTCCATTTTCCACAGGCTTTATCCAGTGCTGGGACATGAGGTATGTCTTCAGTTCATCATAGTAAATCACATGTGGTAAATACAACTTTTTGTACAGTCTCCATAATTACATTTTTCTAAGAATAAACACAATTGTAATAATGATACCAGCTATTAAGATTGTTTATGGAACTTTTAACAAGCAGCCCTGCTAAGATTTTCCTGATAACACTTATTGAGCATTTTTGCAGTTTCTTTCACAGGCTCTGACTATAAGAGAGGGCTTTAAAGCCCCCCCTTCTGTCATGGTTAAATGCTGACTCACTGGGGCTAGTGACTGCTCATCTGGGACTGGCTGGGAGAAGAACCCTCTGTCAGCACTAGTTGATGCAAGTTCTGCAAGTGGGGAGACAATTAACTTATCAAGTATCAAGTGTGTGAAGTGCCACATTTGTTATGGCAAGTCTCCACCAAGTGAATATTCCTGGTATTGCATTTCGTTAAAGTTTATTAATTGTAACTTATTTAGCTGACACTTTTGTCCTAAACACTTCATAATGTTAGTTAACTGTTCAGTGACTTATATGGTTTATAGTGCAGAGATTCAAAACTATGAGCTGAAGATTCCGCAGCCCTAATCACTGGGAAATATGTTGCACATAATTTATATACTGTAAATAGGCCTCTACGGCTGTTTGGGTGTGGGTTCAAATCTGGCTCAGGCTGTGTGGAGTTTGTCTGTTTTGCCTGTATCTGTGAGGGTTCCCTACCACAGTCCAAAGACATGTTCATTCTAAATTGCCCATAGTATGTGAGTGTGTGGCCACCTTGTGATGGTCTGGTCCAGATGGTAGTGGGGGAGTCATGTAATAAACACCCACCTATCATCTGTCTCTAAAAGACTCTCCCCTTCTAGTAGGTTTGGGAGGAGAGAAAGGGGAGAACACTGACCTGTGCCATAAACCCAAAGCAAGGAGAAAACCCCGGAAAACTGCCTGATTTCAATCCATCCCTTCTCTTGCAGAAGACCGTGATGCCCTTTTCTGACCAGCCACCCTGCATCACAATAAAACTCTCACACTCCCCTCTCTAGACCACAGTGACCCTGACCAGCATAAAGCAGTTAATGATAACAGATGGATATACACTCACCAGCCACTTTATTAAGAACACTTGTACCCCTGCTTGTTTACGGAATTATTTCACCAACCAATCACGTGGTAGCAACACAATCCATAAAATTACACAGACATCATGAGCTTCAGTGAATGTTCACATCATATTTCAGAATGATTCCATTTGCGTCAATCAAGAACAGGGAACTGAGGCCACAGTGGGCACTGGCTCACAGACCCTGAACAACTGAAGATTGGAAAAATGTGATAACAGATAAGTCAGTTTTTGACCCAGATAGTGCATTTTAGGTACAAATTCTCAAGAATTTTAAAATTGATTCTTTGTATAGAGAGATTACATATAGCGAAGGATAGACTTGTTTGTGTCTGTGTGTGTGTGTGTGTGTGTGTGTGTGTGTGTGTGTGTGTGCGCATGTAGACATAACAGTATATCACATAAAAGTGACTTGGCCCTTTCCTTTGCAACCCCCCAGCAGATCTTTTCTTTTGCACCTCAATACACTGTAATGCAAAATAATTGATATTTTTAACCTTTTACATATTATTGTGTTGATGCACATTTTAGTCTTAATTTCCATACTAAATTATAAGTACTAAAAATAGTGCTTACCAGAGATTACACATACCAACAAAGTGCTTTTGGTTCCATGGGACAAAAAATAGCTTAACTATTTTTAAGAAATTATGTAAAAAAGCAAAATCGCCTTTGCCCTTGAAGGAAGTTGCATTTATATTGCATAGACATCCACAAACTAACATATATGTAACAATGTATGTAACATAACAAATCTTTGGTCCAGCTGCATTTAAGACACTTATGCCGGTCTAGGCATTTGGCAGCAGTGGCAATTATTTTATTTGTTTTCACCTCTTTCAGTCACCTAAACAAATCTTTTTTTTAAAATGTCTCCAAATCATAACTTCTTTACAGTCCCCTGGCAACTCCAGCAGAGAGAAGCATGACAACTCCACACACCCTGAGCTGGATTTTAAACCAACACCATGTAAGCAGCCTAAGAGCCCTTGAGCCACAAGCTTAACCGGCACACACACACACACATACACACACACACACACACACACACACACACACACACAAAGAGGTGGTGAAGTGGCTAAGTATATAATTCTATATTACCTCCTCTGACATCTTCAATTCTCTACAGCCCTCCTAGCACCTGGAGGCCTGGGTTCCTACAAATAGGATTCCTGAGGAGATGACACAGTAATTAGGAACATCAAACACCAACATGTAAGACTAACAAAACCATGTACTGATATAAGATACAGACACACAATAACTAAAACAAAAGAGAAAGAAGAACTACTCCTGCATACTTGAGCAAAGTATTAAACTAAATACAAGGATCCTTTGAGATATGAGTCTGACATGAGTTTTTCTCTGTACAATTGAAATTATTTAATAGCATTTACTGAGTTTCAACCAAATACAAGACTGATTTTTCACTTTTGCAAGTAACAAGAGCCAAGGGTGGGGGAATTTTCAAAGCTCTTGCTGTAACGGTAATTACATCTCCATAAGTAGGGGACACCTGTATGCCCAGTTGTAGCAATGAGTTTTCATGCTAAACAAGTCACCTTAGAAATAAGGGAAACAAACAAATATAATGTGAATACAGGAAGATAAATGCTACAGACTCAACTGTGAAAGACAACAGTTGAAGTACTGATGAGCAGCTGTTTAATTTTCCAGTCCTGAAATGGAAGATCATGAAGGATCAGTTCTTGTTCATGAAGATGTGGATGAAGCAGAAGCGTTTGATCTTCTCCACCACCAGCTAAAGCCTTAATTTCTCACTGTTTCTCCCTGGAAACCAATTTATGGACACAATCATTCCACAGTATCTGGACCTTCATGCTCTCGGGCCTTAGTTATACCGCAATGTAACAAGAATACTGCTAAATCCAGAAGAGAAAGCCGAATTAATCATAAATACAACTGCTTAAATATTTCTATGCTTGATATTGAAAACTGTGCGGGATGTACAGTACTGTGCAAAAGTCTTAGGCATGCAACTTCAATGTCTGTTGAGAAGTACAGGTAGATTCTTATCTACCATCAGGGAGGTTTCTCATTGGTCCCAAATTCATTCTGCAGCCTGAGAATGACCTCAAACACCCAATCTCAGTCATACAGAACTATCTTCAGCAAAAAGAAGGAATCCCGCAACAGATGGTATGGTCCCCACAGAGCCCTGATCTCAACATGATCAAGTCAGTCTGGGAGGACATGCAGAGACAGTCAAAGTCTGCAGAAGAACTGTGGCCAGTTCCTCAAAATGTTTGGAAGAACCTATCGACCTCTACCTTAAACTGCATGCAGGTTTGCATAAGAGAATTGATGCTGTTTTAAAAGCAAAGGGTGGTCACACCAAATACTGATTTGACTGAGGTCTACTGCACTTTTTAGAAAGTTTAGAAAGCGGATTACAGAAATGTGTACAGGCACAAAAACAATTTGAAATACTTGCACAAACAGTTTTGTTTTTAAAAATTGGATTCATTTTGCCATTTTCAGGAGCATCCACCTTGTGTAGTAATCACAGGTGAAAAATCATAATGTTACAAAATGGCCCAGAATGAATACTAAATGCAAAATAGAGCAATACAGACGTAGTAATAGATGTAAATTTGTGTTTTCTTGCTATGCTGTGTCCTCCATCTGTACACAAACTGGATGAAAAGTAGATTTACACACAGAACTAGTCACAGCTCTTTGTTCTCAACCCAAAACACCTAGTCCTTACCTTGAGATAATGAATGCTTAATATGGCCTTCATTTTAAGACACATTTGGACATATTCAGAATAAAACATAGGAGTACTGTCCCATAACACTACAATAATGCATAATAGAGTTTCACTGTTATTTTTGCGGTCTCTGGGATACAGCAGTTTGATCAGATTAAAGTCACCAGCATAACACTTTACTTTGCATGATATTTTCTACTGCAGTTCAAGCTAAACTCACCACCAAGACTGCATTCACTCTAAAGGAACAGCATTGTTGAAGGTTAGACTCAAGATTACAAAAATGTCAGTATAAAATTAGAGGATGCAGCAGACAAAAAAGGTATCATCAGTCAGAGGTCACTGATCACCAAAAGCCACACCAACATATCAGTTCCCCCCAAACCAATAATTTACCGTAGTTAAAAAACTTAAGGCTTGCCATCATATTGTCTCAATATTCTGTTGTGGAATCTATATTGTATGTGGTTTTTACTAGATGCAGTGATTCCACGAAAAGAAAAAAATGTTCTGTTCTGCTCCCTGTAAATAGAGACAAAATGTACAGAAGAGAATTTCAGAAGGCAGAGCTATATCATACAGCAGCGTATAGCGGAGCTGTTGCTCTGAATGGTGCAATTATTAGTAATAGATCAGGCCTGCTGGTGCCGTCACTGGTGGCAGCGGATACTTTTCAGACCTTTAGCAATATGCACCAGGAAAAGTGTGCAAATGACAGTGAGCAAGAAGAAACTTCCACCTACTTTCACATACACCTGGCTCTGGCAAGTGTACACACACACACACACACACACACACACACACACACACACACACACACACACACATGCACGCACACAGACAGCTTGAATCATTTCATCTCAGGCACCAAAGCATCAGAGCATCTGCTGTACACATTGATCACAATGCATATAATTAAATATCTACCCAGGGAGTCCTTTTCACCACAAGTTTGGGTTTTTCCCCACCATTTACCACTGATCTTATAATTCAACACCAATTTTCAGATGACCTGCTGGAAAATGTCCTCTTTAATGCAGTTACTGGTAAACCAATGTGTTTTTCTCTATAGTTCAGGGGTTCTTAACCTTTTCTGTGCCATGTATCCCTTTGGAAGTCTGGTGAAGCCTACGAGACCCTGTTGGATGCCTAGAGATTCTACTAACTACCAAAATTCAAAGGAGTGACAAATGCAAACAATATTTCAAGATATCTGTAACAACAGTAATGTGATACGAAAATGTCTTGTCTTTATTGGGGATAGAATCACAGGTTCTACTAATATTACTGTTGTTTGTAGCCTATGTTCATAATTGAAGGAAATACTAAATTTCACTTTGTTTGTGAGAATGAACATGTGATTTTTTTCCCATCCAACTTTACAGACCCCTGAAATCTATCTAAAGATGCTTTAGGGGTCTGTGGACCCCAGGTTAACAACTCTTGCTATAGTTTTATTAAAACATTCACTTCACTAAGTTATAGTGAAATGGTAGAAAACAGGATCTGGTGGATGCTTCACAAGTTACCAAGGATTTCTCTTGGCCCACATTGCAAATCAAATCTTCAGCTATTAAAGAAGAGAGAGACACCTTGTTTTTAAAATCAGTGGCTATGAACCAATTCTTTGGAAAATTCATTGCTTGCAACACCAGTCATTATAGTAGGCTATGCAGGAAAATCTTGGTTGTTACCATCATTCAGACTTAAATCATCAAAATACTGCAACAAGAAAGCAAAAAGGTCTCAACCTGCACATAAAACAGAAATCCAGAAGGAAGATCAGAAATACCATTTTGTTACTCTTCCAAACTCAAAACCTTTCTTTTGTGCTCAGAACACCAACTGAGGGCCAACAGAGCTCGTCTCGTCTACGCAGCCTTCGACCCAGTTCACTTCTGCGACTGGACACGCGGGCGCTGTTGCCACTAGAGGGCAGTGAAAGACCAACCTTTGAAAAAACTTTTTTGACTTCCGCCACAACCAGCATTGGAAGCAAACTACTCTATTTTATGAATAGGCAACAATTAAACAAAACACTTTTTACCATCAATTTAATATTAAAACAATGTTTGTATTCAACAGTTGAATTATTTATGAAACTTTGATTACTTTCACATTCACAGCGAAGTGCAGAAATGTGCATAGAAAAGAGTACATATTGTATATGAAGTTATTATAGATCAATGACATTAAATGTCACTCTTAATGTATGTAGGAGCCAGGGATGACAGTAGCCCTGAGGTCCTTGATCTGTAGCTTGTAATGGCTTCTCTGTGACTCTGGTTTCCATACCTCCTGGTTCTGCAAACACAGATTCTGCCTAGTAGTGAAGGAGCTAAAATGACACACCCACTGATGCTTGCTTGGGGGTGAAACACATGAAGTGTTATGTCCTATCTGAAGTTATTTATTTCTTCAGTTACAGCTTAATGGAAAACAACAGAACAAAGGATTTATCGTTTATTAACCAAATCTCAGTTGCCATATTAGTGCTTATTGATATTTGGCAGAACATCCATTACTTACACAAAGCATATCTTTCAGAAAACATTTCATATCATTGGTGGTCCAAAATATTTGCAGTCTGCCAAAAACTGTCAATTAAATATACTATTAAAAATAAACAGGCCCACAAACAAGCTAACAGACAAATTACACCTGAAAATACTCACGAAATAAACATTGTCAAGTGTTGGTAAAATAAACAGTTTCCCATCAATATCACCAGTTCAAGCACAATCTCCATTCTGGCTAGATATAAATTATTTTATTACTCATCCAAGCATCAGTCCGTGCAACCTCAACCTGCTGTACTCTTATTTCTAAGGTTGACAGTTTATTCAATAAAATATCCACATTAAAGTTACTATCCAGTAGCATAGTGTGATATTTTTATAATAGATAGTTATCTTTGTCATCCATATCTAATCCATTCCTAAAAATTTGTCTAATAGTGATTTTTTTATTTTTCAATGGGAAAAAAGAACACACTCTCAGCACCTCCAAAGTCCTCCAACCAGTTTCCCAAAATATCACCTGTATAACAGGTCACCAAGGACTTCCTTGCAAGCATTTCCACTTTCTTAGCAAACTTTTTCACTTAATAATGTGAGGAAGACAATAGCAACAATGCACAACATGTTTAAACAATGCAAGGATGAAAGACAATCCTGTTGGGAGAACATCTGAGATACAGCTGCAGCGCACTCTGGTTACCTTTTCTGATGTGCTTATGAAATGAAAACCAAGGGGAGTTTCGTGCTGAAAACTCCAGAGCCAGAATTAGTCGTCAGGGGGTTTAAACTTGTTTAACTAGTTTACTAACTAGTTAAACTAGTTTAAACTTGATTGATTCTCCCAAAGATGAGGAATGAAAGCAGGGATCCACTGAGCATATTGCATTTATTGTTAACAATTTTATAAATGCACCTACTGTCAAATGCATACATACATCATAAAAACCATCTGCTCAACTTCTGCTGCTAATTGCCTCAGATTTATTCAGTTAAGTAACACACTGAAAATAGCTGACAGACGCCTGTCTGAAACTGCACTGACATCCCATTATCCCCCACTCTCATAAAGAAATACTTTCACATTCCTGTGACTCTAAATTCTCCCACCCAGATTCACACATAACTTCACCATTTTCACTCTCAAACGCAGTGAAATTTTTTTGGATGTAGTTTCGGAAAAGCGGATTTTCAGATAGATTATGGATTGCAAGGGACAGCTGTGCTTCATACAAAACTTTGTATATTTGAAACTGATTGATTCATAGGGTAATGCACAGTAATTCCCAACTATGTTTGGAACAGTCCAACGTTTGATCAATACATTTACTTTTTAAACTACAAAATAATCAGAAGTCAAAAAGGTAAAATCTTAAAAATTTTAATTATCACCAACATCATCAAAACACTGGGACAATTTAAAACTAAGCTATGATAAACATGACAATAAGACAGAAAATGTAAAAACACAGATCAGAGTTCCTAATCCAGAGAACACAAGAACAACGGCTAAAAACTATTTATCAATATTGTCGTATGTTACAAAAGATAGATTATTCTGTTTTTAGTGAAACAGCACAACTGCTAGTGAACTGGAGCACTGGAACAACAACATTTTAACTAATATAGCCCTAACTTTTACCATTATTTTTCTGTGGCAGTTTTCAATTGGGGAAGAACAAAGGCACCTCAAAGAGGAAGATAAACAAACCCCGCTGTCTGCTTTGGGGTGACTGGATTTTCCCGATTTTGTAATCTAAAATGGAAATACACACATGCAAAGCAGCTTTTGCAGAAGTTGTAACAGTGGTGGAATGGACTCAGATTGACCTTCCAGGCCTTGCAGTTCCACATCACACCCCAATGCAAGCACAAGTTTGAGATCTGCTTCAATGTCAGCATTTTCCTTCTCATTTTTCTGCCTCCCTGCTGCGGTGAAGTTGCACTGAAATTATATTCAATCTAATAAAGTGTTGGTTAATAATTTAAGAATGGCTCTAAATGTCAATTTCAAGCAGTAAATGCACCTGTTAAACAACTATATGACTGGAGTTGTGTAATCTGAACAGTGTAACTGAACATACTGTACACAACTAAAATTGTGTATATGGACACAATCTCTAAATGAATCTATGTTTCTACATACTGTATGTAACTGATGTGGGTTTGGACAAATACCTTGTCTATCATCATTAAAACGATAGAATGTGAAAACCACCTCACCCTAACACATCTCAATTATTGGACTTATCCATCCATTTTCATTAACCACTTGTCCTGGTCAGGGTTGTGGTGGTCCAGAACCTATCCCAGAGTCACTGAGCACTAGGTACAGAAGGGATATAGCTTGAATGGGACACCAGTTGATCAGTGGGTAAACACTCACAAAGGGTCACAGTGATACACTATAGCTACTGTATAGTCTTCAATAAATGTGAAACATATATCTCTGGACTGTGACAGGAAACCAGTCAGTGCATCCAAGGAAAACCCTCTCAGACACAAGGAGAACTTCACACATATTGACCCAGATTTGAATCCACACCAAAAAACACTAGGTGTTGTGAGTTGATAGTGGTAGTCAGCGTACTGCCATGTCGGCTTTCACATGGAACTCAATTTCTTCAAAATTTAATTTAACTTGTGTGTCCAACCAAACAGTTTTGCACCTCACACAGTTGCCCAAATTGCACACATATGCTCATGCCGCCACATACACAAGGACGTGTGTAAATCCAAGTGTGTGCTGTTTAATATCAACCACCTTATAAATAAAAGGACTGCTTTTGTTGGTTTTCAGTTCTTATTACCCTCTTCACTAGCAACTTTATCACTAAATGGTCATTAGAATAATTTGGGTAGAAAAAAATGCTGGAATCCACATTTCATATCTGAACACCTCCAACCTGAATGCCGAAAGCATTGAGAACATCATAAGCTCCTGGTACCCATGTTCTTTTAGCAAATAAGAATGGCAAGAAAACTCAAAATTACAGAGCTTTCCAAAGAGTGAGTTTCAAATTCAATTGTGCTTTTAAAGTTTTCTTATTCCTGCTACAATTAAAAGTTTTTGCTCAAGACTTTACCAAAGGTGGACTAGAGCAAAGTAAATATCTATACTTTTTTCACGTTTTCTTGCCATCATAAGAAGAACATAAAAACTGACTTGTACTGCCTTTTCTCTTATGGTTCTCTGCAGCAGGGTACATGGCATGACTGTACAGCTCATACAGGGGTAGATGCTACAGCTGTGACCTTACAACACCAAGCAAAGCGTCAAATTAAATTTGCATTCATTCATTTAGCAGACAATTTTCTCCAAAGCAATGCCTTTATCCAAGGCAAATTACAAATGCTACATGAAGTATCAATCCCTACATTCATTCACTCATCTATATACTAGAACAATGTAAAACACAGAGAGGGCAATTGCAAGTGACTGTAAAACAGTCATCTTTGGACTGTATGGGGAAACACACAAAAACTCTAAAACAAACTAAGCAGGGATCAAACCCAAATTCAGTTACACCAACTAGGCACTATGAGGCAGCAGTGCTATTTATTGTGCTACTATGTCACCCTACATTTGTTTGCTGTTTGAATACAATGCAAATATATAATCAAATCTGACACCTGAAGAGAAAAGGAATGAACCAGCAGTCCAAGGTCCAAAGTATAGAACAAGTCTGGCAAGCATTTTACATAGTAGTAATGTCTCTAGACTGGAGAATCAGAAACACTCCCATGATGGGCATGATTTTTAATATAAATGTAAAATGATTCAAGTGAGTTGAAAATGAATGTATGACTAGTAATGTAGATGTACATTACTGGTGGAGATTTCTCTTCTCAACATTAAGCAATGTACAGGGTTGAGAACTGAATGTTTGTGCAACTTTATACACTACATGGCCAAAAGTATGCAAACACCCATTCTAAAAAATTGGTTTGGTTATTTCAGCCATATCTATTAATAATAGGTGCAAAAAATCAAGCAAACAGCCATGTAATTTTGTTGGACAAACATATGTAGTAGAATGGGTGGTACTAAAGAGCTCAGCGACATTTAAAACTTGGCCCAACTATAGGATGTCACTGCTCCAACAAATCAGTTTGTCAAATTTCTGTCCTGCTAGAACTTCCCCAGGCAAATGTTAGTTCTGTTGTTGTGAGGTGGAAATGACAACAGCTCAACCATGAAGCAGTCAGTTGCACAAGCTCACAGAACGAGTGCTGAAGCATGTTGTGTGTAAAAACCATCAGTCCTCAGTTGTAAAACTCACTACTGATTTTCAAACTGGCTCTGGAAGCAATGCCATCACAAGAAATATTTGTTGTGACCTTCATGAACTGGGTTTCTATGGCCGAGCAGCTGCACAGAAACATATCACCACCACACAAATGTCGAATGGAGTGGTGCAAAGTGCCAGCATTTGACTCTAGAACACCAGAAACATGTTCTCTGGAGCGATAAATTAAAAGCTCATATTCATATCATGTCTTCACTTCCTCCTCAGCCAGTCTAGTTTGCTCCTTCAGCAAATCAGGTTGCCTGCTCCGCCCTCTTCACACTGGATTGCTCATTTCCTCTTTGCTTATTGCTCAGGACTCTGCCACCTGACAAGCTGGATTTTACTTTCCCCACATTTAGAAGGAATGGAGTGCAGCAGCCTCTCTTGACCCAGGCAGCGAATGGTAGGAAAGAGTCAGAACCCACAGTGGTGAGCAACATCCTGCTACATAAATCACAAGTAAGCAGGCAAGTGTTCAAGAATTTCACTACAGAAGGTCCACCAACAACTGTCCATCAGAGACTGGCTGTTGAAACCAGAGGGTGTTAAACTCTGTGGTGAGTAACCTATGTGAACAGTGGAATGAGCCACTAGATTTAGAATTTATCTTCTGCTCTGAAATGTAAATGTCACAACTGTCAAGTTGGTCACTTCCTCTTTTGCAGTTTCCCTTGAATGTGTCATCTGAAAGTTTTTTGGTAGCTACAAGGAAGTTGTGTTTTTCTGTTGGGCAGTAAAACAAAGATAAGAAAATGTATGGTGTAAATATTTAAAATCAAAAATATAACATTTTGCATCTCTGTGCAGCCCAGCAGGACACAAACAATGAGTTTAATCAGCTTTATAGAAAGGATTCAATTAAATAAAGAAAAGAAAACTCTGCTTCCGGTTTGGGCAATCATTTGTGGTTTTACACTAGTGGTGTTATTGTTATTCTGTATTTACCTGACTATATAATTTACAGTAAAGATATTTTCAGTGACTTTATCCATTCACAAAGCAGGGTACATCACACAATATACTTGTAGGATAAGCTTCACCACAAAACAACAGTACACTGGAAAAATAATTTATGAAAGTAGATGGATGGGCAAACAGATGAACAGATCAAGCAGAATATTATTATTGGAGTAATTCTGGGAAAATTTCCTCTTCAAATGTATTACACAAAATTCAAGGTGATCTTTATGCTGAAAACAGTTAAAATGCTAATATACTTGGATTTTGGTACATTTCTGTTTTTTGTTATTTGCACTTGATTAATTTCACAGTATTTAAGTTGATTTGCTCTGTTTGTTAGATGGCTGAGAACATAGCCTCTGAGCAGGCCTCTTGTCACGTTGAACAAGGTGTTGGAACCACAGTACTAGGCCGGCCATCTCAGCCACATTCCAACATCGCAATAAGGAAACCAATTCCCAAGCCTTTCAGCTCCCCACATCAGGGCCAAGGGGACACTTTAGGTCAGTCAGCCGGTTTCAGATCATCCAGTCAGTAGCAAGCCAAACGCAATTCAGTGTAGAGCAACTTAGCTTATCTTACTCTTTTCTGACAGCACTTAACACAGATGAGTCATTATCAGCTCTTAGCATTTGTGTACTTATGTGTTTGTTGTAGAACATAGTTCAGAATCCAGTTCTTGTATGACTACAAGAGAGCTGCAGCAGTACTGGAAGGAGGTTAAGTCCAATAGGAAACCTGTCAAGCTGCTGTTTGAGATCCCTTCCACACGCACTGTGGAACAAGCCCTGTCTAGATTTGTGGTGAGTACCTATCATTGTATTGTCATCTTATACCAACAATAAACAAAAAAAGCTGTATTTCAAAAATGTTTTATTCAAAGTGTTATGCCAGAATGGAATGTTGGGGCATTGTGCTCTCTCCTGACTCAGGTGTACGAGATTGTGGTGATCAAATCAGGCAGCTACGACTCCAAGCAGGTGTCTATTGAGAGGCGATACAGTGACTTTGAGCGCCTTCACCAGCAGCTGCTGCAGGAGTTCAGTGAGGAGCTGGAGGAGGTGACCTTCCCTAGGAAGAGACTGACGGGAAACTTTTCAGAGGAGAACATCACTGAGCGTCGTACTGCCTTTAAAGACTACCTGGCCCAACTGTATGCCATCCGCTGCATCCGTCGGGCACCGCCATTCCTTGACTTCTTTACCAAATCTGAGCTACAGACAGCCCACGGCTGCCTGCGAGGAGGCCATTACGGCCGAGCACTGGAAATTCTGCAGCGTGCATTGGACCTCCAAGAGAAGTTAACACAGCATTGCCCTGTCCTGTTGGTGCCCACACTGTGTGCTGTGATGGTCTGCCAGCGTGACCTAGACCAGCCGAGAGAAGCTTTTGCCACCGGCCAGCGAGCGCTACCTCTGACGCGCCGATACGGCCTGCACAAATACCGCTGCCCACTGCTGGCCATGTTGGTGGATGTGGGCTACCAACTGGGCCAGCACATTGCACACCTGCAGGAGGAGCTGACCAAGGAGAAAGATTCACAGAGGGGTCTGGTGTCCCAGCTGTCCCTCAAGGAGCTTGTCGTGCAGGAGTTTACTTAGGACCAGTATGCTGCAGCGTCACCATATTGAAATCAAGCCCCTAGACAATTTATGGTTATATATTTTCAGAGGGAGATCTGAAAGCACATCAATCAAGGGAAATTTAACCAATAACCTGTAGGTCGTGTATCTATAATCCTATTGTCAGTTATGCCATCAAGCTGCTGAGAGGTTGAAAACTTGTGTAAACATATATGTATATATTTAAGATAAATGCATATAAGCCTTCACAGTGTTTAAGAAATTATGAATACGCATTTACAATGCATCTGTCAGTGCCAGTTTATTTTTGGCTTGTTATTCTGTTCTGTTTTCTGCCCCCTAAAGTTTGAAAGCTGTTCCAGCTTGGGAGGGGTCAACAGTCACACCTGATGTGTACAGTGAACTGCCCATCCATTTCAGTTACTGTACAAGTTGAGTTGAAAGTAACATTTTTGAGAGCAGTGCTATTCACCTGCTTCAAGCAAGGATTTGAACTTAGATCTTCACTACAGTCGACACTGTATTTTTAGGTGCATCAATGGAGTGAAATTCAGTTGCCCTATATGATCAATAAATACATACCAGCTTCTTTCTACACAGTGCATCCAGTACAGAACACAGGCTGTACAAAATAATTGTAAAATGGTACCACGAAGAGTGGACTAAAAGAAGCCAAAACTTGTCATATTGTAAATGCTGAACATATTCGTCAGATGGGTCCTAAACCACCACATAATTGGGATTAATGTTTTTTTCAACATTAATTTTAAAGTAGGCCTGTCCTCTAACACTAATCTGTTACGTTTATCATCCCACAGAAAAAAACCACAAATTGTTTGTTTTTTGTCACTGTGTGTTTTCCTTTCTCAAAGGAACTTTTCTTTCCAACTGAAAGTGATTATCTGCATTGGAATGGCAGTTACATGGCCAGTGCATCTATTATAGATTTGAGCCTATGTAATGTTTGTCATAATATAGTCTTTCTCGCAATTTAAATGAGCGGTCAGACTTGCAGAGAACAAACTGAGTTGAGAAGTGGGGGAAATCAGACACATCACACAAAACTGAGAAAGGGGGAGAAAACAGGCAAAAATAATTGGTTGGCCTTTAGGCGTATGTATCCTGCATGCTGCGTTTCTGATGCAATCTTGAAAGAACTCATCAAAAGCACATCACTGGAAATGCAGGTCATTCTGTTTGCCATTTCCTCTTCCTACTGCCTTTGATCTGAAAAATAAAATGTTATCTGAAGCCTTTTTTTGGACTGTGTATTTTTTTAATACCAATCTGTGTTCTGTGATTAAATTATTGTTTTTACCACTAATAAAATGAAACTCTTCAAAAGCTGTAATGAAGAAGATGTCAGGAAAGATGTCACAGAGTAGGGAAAAGGTTTTGTCAGTTTGTTCAGAAATCATAAATCCTCTGTCACTCAGCAAGCATCACCACAGGACAGCTTGTCTACAGTTGATGAAGGCATTTGGACCATCCAGTTGGAGTTCTTTATTGGTGCTATTAACTTTTTTATTTCTTGAAATTTCCACTGGGATACTAAATTCAACTTTTTATATGGCACACCTTTAAAACTATTTTGTTTCTGTCATCTCTGGCACACGTGGACGTGATCACACTGACACCTTCGATTTGTGATCCAAAAGATGCCACATGTCCTCCGTGTTTAATTATAAGTCTTAAGAGATCCCTGCAAGGAAAGTCATGAATGAATAAAAGAAAAAGAGAAATTAAGGCTGTGAGTGAGGTTTAGAACATACCACGTCTCTACATCCTTTTTGTTCAGCTAAATGTGTTCTGTAAAGATATTCACAGAGATGCATGGTCCTGGACACGTTGCGTTTATCCCCGCCTCCATGGACAATTCAGGAATCTTGTCCTTTAAACAAATGTTTCTGTGACAGTCATTCACACAGCAATTTGCTTTTATTCTGCATTTCTTCTCAAAGGTCTTATTACAAATATGCATTCTGTGAATGTTATTTAACCCTCTGAAACAACGTTTGTTCAATTCTTTGACAGGCCTACCTAAGGTACTACTGCCCCAGATTGCCCAAGCTTACCTTTTGGACATTATAGACTTGGTATTTAGCTGTTTAAAACAGGTTATATGAGTCTAATTTTATTATAAAACCACATAATTGGGTAAAGCTGTATATGGAATCTTGATGAAAAGTGTAATAGATGATCCCTTGTGGTCCCTTTGTGTCACATTCATTTATAGGCTGCGTGCAATAATTCTTATATATAAATTAATGACTTTAAACTTTAGCCCTCATTTCCAGGATTGCAAACCAAGGCCGAGAGTGAAAAAATGAAAGAGGTAAAACTCCAGACTCTCTGGAGGAAACTATTGAGAACATACAGGTAGACAGGGGTTGAAGCTCACTACCTAAATTTCCTTCTCCACATTGTGTCTTAGTATATTTGGTGTCTGAGACCATTAAACAAACAGGGCTTTGAATGCAATGAACTGCACCGTTCGGTAACCAGGATGAATCTTGTAATAAAAACTTCCTTAAAAATAGCTTTCCTGAGTCAAAGCAACCCTAAAGGCATGAGCTAAAATTCTCCAGCATGTCATAGCAAGGAGGCATCACAGATCCTAGTGTTCTCTGTCATGGAATCTGACATGCTAACAAACAGTTACTGGGTTTTGTAGCAGAGCCATTGTGTTGATATGCGGTGAACACCTTGGACTCCCAGGGTGCTCACTGACAGGCCGCTGGCAGGGCCGCCCACCCACAGGCTGCTTGCTGCCGCTTCTGAATGAAGAATAAAATCAGAGAACATTTTATTGGCTCGTGGCGAATGTCTGAAGTCGGGACTTCGAATAAATCCCCTGTGGAATAGATGGACAGACTGACTTTCAAAAGACACCTTGTATTACAAATCCAGTGCCCACTAGGGAAGAAAACATGGCATTCAAACATTTTATATGAAATACTAGTTTCTGCTTTTAACGGTGCTTTAAGCTTCAAGAAGCAAAAAGTCTTATTGGACATGGTTCCCACTCAATGCACCAAGCAATTTCTGGAATATGCCACTATCTCACATCATCATATTAAAACTACAAGTGATGAATCAAGATCACTGCACACACAAATTAGGTAAATTGATAATTCATCAACTTTTTAAAAGTTGAGTATTCTCACCTGGGCAATAACCAAAGCTCAACCTGCATCATTTTCTACATTATGCTAATTGATGCTAAACTCATCAGTTTATTATGCTTAAAGGTTTGGTCTCAAACTACTAATGCAGCATCATGCAGTGAACAGAGAAATGAATCTGCACACAGTTAACAAAGGCTGAGAGAACCACATACACTACCTGTGCTATTTAGGGTTTTTAAGTCACACATTACCATTTTACCCCAAAATGACAAAAATCCTGTTTCTTGATCAAAATTAAAAACCAGATGTTGTCTCAACAAAACCCTTTTCAACAACGTTTACATCTTTTTAACCATGCCCCTCATTTGTTGTGTCTCAGAGAAAACATGTTAAAGGAATATATTGGTTTCTCACAGCTGGGAATGAAACTCAACTAAAAGGTCATTTTTCACAGAAAATCAAAGCAAACTCAGGTCACATATAGGTGTACTAAAGGTTTGCAGAATGTCTGAGGAAATAGCATAAGGAAAAGCATACGTTTCTGTTCCACTCCTATCAGGCACATCAGAGGACAACTAGAGCAGCAGGGCAGTTTCTTGTGACATAAAGTGCAATCAGACACTCTCTAAGACACATGCATCTGAAGGCCAGTTATCTCAACACCACTATCTCACGGCACCATCAGTAAGTCTGCATGGCCCACTGCTGTCCTCATTAGAAACCCCAACCGACAGACAGAGATTAATACCAGGAGGGGGCTACAATCATCTGTGGCCATATGTTATTTAGTTTCAGATAACAGTGTGAAATATCATTACCAGTATGGAAAAATGCAGTCAAGCACACAGCAGATCAGTAAGTGATGCTTTTCTTCTTACCATTGTCACTGTGACTGATCTGTTTCATCCCTCCTCTGGTCCTCCTCCTTTTAGCTCTTCCTTCTTTTAAGCCTTCCAAAAGAAAACATCTGGGCAGGAAAACTAAGCTCTTTTCCACTGTCAAGCCGCTGTTTAATGTGTGCAGGGGAACAAATATGGACCCAATGATAAATGTACAGGAGCACGTTGGAGTTCCACCCAGACATTCTGACAGCTGTTGATAGAAACCAGACCGTCTGCAGCTCAGTGATCTCGGAGTTCATTCCTGCAACATGAAGAAAACTGTCATGTATTCATACTCCTTCCTGTCTTTCTTCCTGCTGAGAGGTCTCTGTGACCAGCACAACCAAAAGCAGGTTGAAAATCATGGATAACTAGTACAATCCTGGACAGTCTGGTGCCTTTCTGCGGTGAAGTTGTGCTGCAAACGCATTCTATGTATGTCTACATTACTTGGCAAAATTAAAAGCCTCATTTCACATTTTCCCAACTGAAAATATTAAACAATAAACCCCGATCAATTTGAAAGGTGATTAAAGCATGGCAGAGAACGATAGATCAAGCATTTTCTGTCAAAAATGTCTTCAGCAACATTACACAAAGCAAGAACGCAACTCTGCTAGCTGTGTGCCTTTATTATTGTTACTACAATTATAATATAATTGCTGATTAATTTTACATTTTACAGTTCAGCTTTTCAAATAAAAGAAATAAATGTTCGGTATCAAATTGTGATTTTGAGCAAAAGCCAAAAAATAAATAAAACAAAAAAGTGTATGTTTTAAAATGAAAAAACTGGGAGCAAATCTTTTAAAATAGCAATGGATGTCACTATCTGTCAAGAGTAACTGTTCACAGTATGTTAGCAGAAATGTGCTCTTGTTTACATATAAGATATAAAGTTATTTTACACTGTGTAATCTGATGTGGTTCCAACCACCCTTTCCTTATGCTATCGAAAAATGCTGCATTATTTTATCCAAATATAAATGCACACCTAAGTGATTTATTGAGAAATTTAGGGATAGGGTTAGTCTTGCTTTTTTATATAGTTAGGAAAGAGATATCGCAAAGACTAAAGTCAAAAATTTTTGTATCTAAATGTAAATGATAATATGGTCAATACAGTAATATACTAGTTAGCACTCAGGATATGTCCCTAGAAAGTGGAACACTAATGGAATCAGTATTAAATGGAGTCATGATAAGATTTATTGGATAGATGAAAATACACAGTGCAACAATAACAGGCTGCTACTGAAAATCTCATTGGAATGACTTAAGTAGTTCTCATTTATCTTCATAATTGTATTGTACACTTCCACACAAACATGTATAAATACTTGAATTGCTGAAAAGACTAATGCTAAAATGCAGTAAGAAGAGTAAGACTAGTTCTCCAAAGTTTGTCAGCAACCTTGGTCTGTATTTTATTACAATAATAACAATCATTGCATGTCCCCAGCAAACTCCTCTTAATGGAGAAAGATTAAGTGGGGCATTACTAGATTTTAGAAGAAATTAAGTATATGTACAATGATTAATTATGTTAAAATGTGGTGCATTGATACATTTTTCTATAGATTAATATATTATTTTTGTGTGTTCTCAATATAACAGCATATACAGTGTCCTCATATTACAAACTTTCCAGTTTGGAATTTTCAACAAGCTACAACATTTTCCCCATTTATGGTATGTTCTCCACTTGTTTATTTATGGAAAGTTGTTTGTTGCTGAGAGAATGTCACGGTAAAATGCCCAAAAATCAAGTACTATCATAGGATACGATTAATTTATCTCCTCTCCAGCATGATTAAATATTTTTAGTCAAGTTAAGTTAGTTTTGTTTGTTGATCAAATATTTGTAAAAATGACACTTCATTTCCATTTGTTAATTTATTCTTGCCATATCAGATACTTTTAAAGTACCCAGCAAATTAGTCGACGTACTTCAATATTAATACATTGGTGTAGACGAAGTAAACTAAAAGGGGCCAGATAAACAGTGACCACACAATGAACACCAATCAACACCAATGTCTTTCCATTATTTCCCAACAATGGTAAAACAACCATTTTGCACATATACAGAAGAGATATGATGGGAGAACCACAGCTCTACCTGAGGAGGTAGACCCTTCCATTTTCTACATGTTTTATGCTTTTAATTATGTATTTGCTATACTTGCTTTTCTACCTACAGCACACCTTTTTTGTGTTTGTGTGCATTGAAGGAAGAACCAAGGGATTCTGTCTGTGTTGTGCTTTGTGGCATGATTAAAAAACATGCAAATGCAAAAAGTGGAGAAAAAAAATCATCTTATGGTTCACACTTAAAATTTGAGTCATTTGTTATTGATGGGAAAACATTTACAAATCGCCACTAAACTAGTTTCTAGTGTTTGGTACTAGTGTTCTAGTGATTGTTAGCAATTCAGTGCAAATTGAGCATTTGTAAATCAAGAGAAGATTGTATTTCTAGATTGTATTGTTGCAAGCACAGCAATCTTACATAGGGCAATCATGTCAGTGAAACCCAAAATTTTTTCTATAACATATTTTGCAAGTAAATCAAAAGATATATGATTTATTTATTGCATCATAATGGTTGGATTTACTGACTTCTGGTCCTAATTCTGTTTGTATGTAGAGGACCAAGTAATTTGTCAATGTGCCAATCTACAAATAGCAGAAAGTAATGAGAGGTTATTTATATGGACCAGTGACTTAAGCAAGCAAGAAAGATCTGTTTTCCCATTTCACTCTCTTTCAAGGATCAAGTTTTAGCCATGTGTCAAAATTGTTGGTGCAGAGATCCAAGATACTGACTCAAACTCTAAATGTTTTTCCTCACCTGACTGGAGATAAATATGCAGGTTTAAAAAAAAGGAAGTTGAAGGATCATTTCGATCTGCAGCCTGGTTAAGAAGTTTGGGTTTCTGGCTTTGGGGTCCTTACTTGTTGGACCTTCATTACTCAACGCCATGGGTGACTTTCATCTTTAGTCCTCTGCGTTGCTCGACAGAAGTTACATGGGCACCTTGCAGCTTGACATCTCTCCCTTCATGCTGTACCTTAAACAGCATGCTGCGACATCAAAGAGGAGGAGGTGCCTTTGATGTTGCTAAAAAGAAAGAAACCAATGATTTACTAAAAACCAATGGAACTTTTGGCTATTCTTTCTTCTACCTCATTTTTCTTCAAGTATTGGTAACTTTTGAAAAGTATATTATCTACCTTGAAACTAAAGATATTGATGATCTTTTGTATGGAGCAACAACAAGGGTAGGTTTGACATTTCCACCCATGGCACCATGTCCTTCTTCACCTGTACCATTAACATTAACTGTAATCATTTTGTAAGCATCATCTTGTGATTTAAATCAGAAATATTTATTAGGTTGAGGAAATGCAATTAAGACAGGTTTTATTTTAAATTCCACGCAACTGGAAGAAAAGAGAAATTGTATTTTGAGGTCAAATAACTGACATAGGATGGAGAGGGTCGGCAATATTTTGGGAGGAAAAGATGTAAAGTTATTTAATGTTTTTCAGTGTTTAAAATTTATTTTGCTGATAATGTATCCAGACCTTTGCCTCTGAGGAGCAGAGGTTTTAGATAATAAGGGAAACGTTGGATTTCAAACATTCCCATAGTCCCAGTAACTTGTAAAACCAGTGAAAAAAAAGTGTAAGTTCACCTGCCCAATACTTGTATGAGACACTTAAAAAAGTGACAGCCAAGCAACACACAAAACAATCCTGTACCTCTAGGAACCGCTGTAGAAGAGCTGAAAAGACATCGGCGTAGATTTAATTCATTTTTCTTTCGCTCCATGCTCTGAGTTGGTAGAAACAGGCATTTTCCAATCATTTGCATTATTCTACAAATCTCCTTTGAAGTTCTAAGATACTGTACGAAAACGAACTCAGTGATCTGCACATTAAAAAGGTTCAAAGCCAATAAATAAACTGTGGAACAAATGTACAATATCATTGGATTTGCCTTTTTACTCCCTGCTACTGTATTAGTAATGGAGCACCTCGTGTCCTTCCCATCCACAGCATTTAGCATCTCCTCTCTACAGAAGCTAGCACCCCACTGTGTGCCAATCCTTCACTTCAAAGCTTGCTGCCTATCAGCAGGAAACAAAGCATAAAGTGCAAACATATGGCTATATTTCATGTTCCCACATTTAAGTCAATATCATTGCTTCTCTGCTTTTGGCAACAACATAATAAGGTTAATCTCCACCCATCTACATTCCTGTTTAAAAACACTAAATTTCACATAAAAGGAAATGGCATAAAAGGGTGGGGGTCCTGTTCCCTGGGCTTGAGGTTTTTGTTTGCAGAAAACAAAAAAAGGAAGAAACTGACAAAAAACACGTTTGCTGATTATCCTAGAACAAAAGCACTGATAATAAAAACCAGAGGAAATTTACTGTTATAGAAGCAACACATCAGACATCTGGCCTGCAGATCAGCAACCAACAGTTCCATAATGATTAAGTCTTTTAGGGGACACAAATTTTTTGTAAGGAATTTTGATGTGAGAAAGCAATCCAACATAGAAACATTCCCTGGCTTTTAGATGTTCCTGTTATTATCTTTTGTCCTCAGCTGGGATGCAGCTTTGACTACAGCTTATATAATTTAAACATTGTATGTGAACATATACTGTTATAATGTACAGCCTCCAGTACTCACTGCACACAGTTATGCACATAAACATGCACTGTAGAGCCAGAAAAGTTAGTGTCCAGTCACTATCTGTGAACATGTGATGTTACTGAAAGGCGAGATGCTAAAGATTTCACAGTAATGGAGCTGCAGAAAGACCTCCCACCTTCTTCACAAAAATATACAACACTAGGCTACTGGGAAAAAAAAGCATTTTTGCACATTAGGCCAGTAGTATCCATCCCCACTTTTCAATCTGTATCTGATATTTATTTGACAAGTTGTTCACAAAAAGCACAAACCTTGTAGTGAGCAATGTAAATGTGAAACTTAGAAGAGAAAGAAAGTTGCTCCCACAATATTTTTACCTGAGCTACACTGTTCTATAGCTGTGTAGCAAATGCATCTAAATGAGTATGATTTTTTTGATATGGCAGTGACCTGAAATTGCAAATGCAGAAGGTGAATGAAAATAAAAAGCAAATTTAAGAAACTAGTTAAAACTTTAATGGGAGGGTTTTCTTTTGGCACAGTTTTGTAATTAAATAAATAAAGCATTTAATCAAAACAGTCTGTATGTGGTAAACATATATATGAACAAGAATAAAGCTGAAAATTAAACTGCTTTGTAGCTATTAGGATGAACAAGACAGGAGCACAAAAGTTCCTATTCACAATTTGCACTAGAAAGACAACCAATCCCTGCCAGCAGTAACTGGCACAGCTAAATCATCTGCAAAAGCAACACAAACAGGTGACTGTTTTGCATACATACATATATTGAAACAGTGTCATTTTATGAATATAAATAAGCTCATATTTACTTGCTACAAAAGTCATGTAAATCCCTTTTGCAGTGCTTCAAATATGGTATTTACACTAGGATTCTTTGTGGTAGGTGTATAAAACCTGTGGGTAAACAAACTTAGTGGTGGCATACACATTAAAGATAACTGAGAAAGGAAAAAGGATCAGTGAATATTTACCAAGGTTAAATTATCTGAGAAAATTAAACACACACATCTCAGCTTTTTTCCTAAGACCAAAGGTCTTGTTACAAAATCTAGAATCAGCCAGGTCTGTCACCTTGCTTACAACTATTGGTTGCAATGACAGTTGCACTGATGCAAAGACAGTATGTTTCACTAAAAGGAGGAAAAAAGTTAATTGGTGTGGAAACAGTTCTACAGCCCAACAAGAGAAGCGTATGTGTTTGCGTCTGTGGTGAGAACTTTGAAGTAGTTAAACGTCTCTGATAGTTGCACTAATTCATCATGTTACCAATCTGTACTGACGATGAGAGCAAAACTCTATATATATAAATATATATATAAATAAAGAGAGAGAGAGTTTTTTTTTTTTTTTTTAAGTTAAATGATATTGTTCCAAGGAACAGCACCAGATTCCAAAACTAGATGGAATGCATGGGTTTTCAAACTGTGGAACAATCTACAGCATCCACTTCCCAAGCAACTGTGTGAAACAAGCTCTGGAGTGATAGATGGACTCACATAGAGAGGATTCCTGTGGAGGACAACATTCTTCTACAGATCAGTTCAATGAAAACAGCTTGACTCCACACCTGGCCTTGATCGCCATGCACCTGTTCACCACATGGCTGCAAAAGCCTAGAAGGGCACAGCACTTGACATACCAGCTTGAGCTATGACAGACAGCAACAAATAGCGTTCTTCTCAAGGTCTACCCACTGACAAAGAACTTGACAGAAATCTCATTTAATTGCACTTTACCAGGGTGCCCAGTTGAAAAGCCAGGATCTACTGGTTAATAAGCTATGAAAGGAGGAATGACTAGTGGTGGGCATGCATGGCTGGTTGACCAGGCTCCCAGTCAGGATTGAGTTATGACTCGTCACAAGGCTGCACACAGAGCTTGGTATCTTTTAGCACCAGAAAAATTGGACAGCTGGCAAGGGCATGCAGCCAATGTCCTGCCTGGCTGCAGCAAGGCTCTGGTTTCTGCAGCATATGGCCATCTGCTGCAATTGCCATTGACAGCTGAGCTCTGGAAGAGACTACATGATTCACACAGGAAGTCCAGGTCCCCTGCACAAAACCCATCACTGAAGCATGGTCAGGCCTACGTGGTATGACGAACAACCAAGCTGGACTCAGATTAAACTGGACAAGTGTTGCCATCAAGCTAACCCAACATAAGCGTCAATTCCCAAACAGTTCATGTCTTCCAATCCTGCCTCCCACACAGCTTATTGAACCAGTTTAAAACAATGATGATTGAACCTGTACCTGAGAAATGTACACACTTAACTTCAATCTTGTGAATAACACTCCCATGGTGCAACTCATTAACTCATAAAATTATAATGGCACTGTACAGTTTCACTTAATCTGAGGGAAAAAAGTGGTCTTTAGAAGCAGCTTAGTTGTGACAACTAGGTTTAAGGGATAAGAATAAAGTGAAATACAAATGTACCAAAGTTAAAATCAGATATAAAATGTCACAGCACCCATTCAGCTATAACTGAGATATATTTAAACAAAAATTAAACACAAAGCTAAATGACTGAGTTTCCAAATTGTATGTAGTATATGTAGTTGTTAAAAACACCAGAATAATAATTACCATTATAACAATACATGAGGTAGCAGCTTCTTGGGATTCTCCATTTTGAATTACAATTTTTCAGTCTGTCTTCAACTTTTTTTGCAAAATATGTCCAGTCTGGCTGTGCTGATTTTAGACAATCTTGAAAACAGACTCTTGATATCTAAGATTAAACATGTTTAAAAAGCAAAACTGCACCAGAGCTTTAAAAGATGTGAATTATGTCACAGAGCAGACCACAGACATTCACCCACCCTTCACATTCACCGAGAGTAAGTCCACCTTCCTCCAGTCCTGAGCCCAGTTTTTTTCTGGCACCTCCTCACAGCCCACCTTTGAATAGCCCAGTGGGCTGCTAGCATATGGTTCTGCAGGGTTTAGGCTATCAACTAGACTGTGGGAGAGCCAGAGGGAGAAGACAATTTGAATTTTTAGACAGCAAAGAAGTGAAGCCCCTTTTCAGAGTTGACAAGCTTGTCTTCATGAATTTTCTTGTGCACCCACCCAATGAACTGAAAGCATCAAAGGAAAACCTGATGACTCCAATGTCAACAAGCCTTCTGCCACAAACCACCCACACCTGACGCACAGTCCAAGGCCTCCGCTCCCATCCTGATACAGTCTCTAACAAACAGGTGAACTCAGCTCCCAAACTCAGGCCTTCAGTCTTGCAGAGCTTGGTCAAGAAAACTTTGAAACCCACATGCCTGTGACTTCTTGAGGCTCAAGACTGGTAGAAATGGTGATAGTGGTGATGGTGTTCATGGTGATGGTGGTGTTCATGTCTCTGGACCACCTGAGTACCCAGACCACCTTCACAGAGTAGTACACTGGGCAGCTCCCGTACCTGCTCCTTCTCCAGCACAGGCCCTGGGACTCCCAAGGACCCCAGGGCTCGGTACATGTGATGTGTGTCTTTGGCACGCTGCTTGTGTCTCCGATGGGCCACAGACTGCTGGTGAGGAGGGGGATTCTGACAGATCAGTGCAGGAGGGGCTCGACTCTTCACAGCCCTCACTGTTGCCTGTGTGGCTGGGGCCCGTCCATGGGTCTTGGGGGAGCGCAGGGACTGCTTGCCCGTGTCCTGACCCCGCAGTCGAGAGCAAAGGCTGTCTGGGGCTGGGAGGCCATGGCTTAAGTTCTCCAAAGCCTGTGAGCGGCGGTGATGCAAGTAGGAGAGTCCATTTTCTGGTTCATGAGAACGAGACCTGGCTTGATTGGCTTGCCGGGGCTGGGGCTCTGCTCTCACAGACTCTTCCCCTGTGCCTGCAGTAGGAGAAATTAAAAACTCTGAATAGTTTGCACTGTAATATAGTCAATACAGCAATATAAGTTAATAAAGTCCCTGTAAGACTACTCAACAGTCCACACCAACAATAAGATTTTAGGATATGTACATTACAATTATCAGCTGCAGTGATCAAAATCTGCATATTTTAATCTAAAACTAAAAAAATTTATCTTAAGTTACGCTTATGAAGTAAGTGCACATCTGGCATTCGCAATGTGGAGGAAATAAGAGTTTAAACATTGGCACACTGCTCGCCTTTATGTACGAGGTTACCAATTACACAAGCAAACATAAAACACAAATGCAAAGACAGATCATCCTAGCAGAAAATTTTTACTACAGAAGCAAATTCAATGAGTTCGTGAAAAACGTTGAACTCACCTGAACCAAAACGGGATGTGTAGTTCTCAATACCCGCCAAGTCCAGGTAGTGGTTTCTGCGCTCCAAATTCTCATCCACGCAGTGGCGCTGGCAGCCCTGCTGGTTGTGGTGATCACTGTAGTGTCGCCTACAGAGGAGAGCCCCGTTTCACTGGCTAGAAGTTTCTCTGACCTCATGCCAGGTGTTAAAGGCTGAACTCAATGGAATCCCACATAAACTCATTCAGATGCAGAATTATAACATAATTTTTTAAAAATAAACATAAAGACTTTCCATTCCACCCAGCTGTTAGAGTGAACAGCTGTTAGAGTCAGACAAACTGGCCTTGACACCTAGTGCTGGGGATAAATGACGGCATTGTGCCACAGCAGACGGGCTTGTACACAGAGGACAGATCAAAGAGCAGCTGTGCAACTATCAATAGCAATGCCTGCACAAAGCAGGGAGGAAACACGCCTGCAAGAATGGTTCTTCAGGTCAACAGGACACAGAGGGATACTAAGCCTGAGATCCCCCCATCCCTTGACATTCTATGACAGACGAACAATAGTGTGGAATGTTAACAGACTTTTCTAACAGTTTGTTATATTTTATTTTTCCTCTTTTTGAAGACACTTAATCCCTGGTGACAAAACTTACTCTACTACCATTCTTTAAACCATAGCCTTTTGCATACTATTATAGAGCTCAGTGTAAAATTTTGCTACAATAGCCACAGTGCTTTTCTCATGTGACAACTCAACCCACCATACCATAAATTTTGCTCAAATGGAATACAAGGGGGAAAAAAACCAACACACAAATATTTTGATGTGGCAGAGTATTTAACAGAAAAACACCAGGATTAAAGGTGCTCTTTTAGTTAAAAATGTCAAATTGTGGAAAATGTTTAACTTGGCCACCTTCAGCAGAGTGTCCACACATTTTGCCATCCGCCTATAAATGGTGAAGTCAGTACTTCATTTACTGGGGCCAGTGGCTTGGAAAAGCAACTGGGGAAAGGTGTTGACCAGGCCATTTCTCCCATCATGTAGAGTAGAGGAGCCTGCTATACTTTTGTGTTAATATTTACTCAAATCTGGAAATTTCTCTAGAACTACCTCTAGTTCAGTTGTTTATTTTCTCTGAGATGTTAAAAAAACAGCTTCAGACCCACTAATAGGATGTGTAGGGAGCGTACCTGAGAGGAGCACGCAACTTCTTGTCAGAGCTTTTAGGGTCTTCGATACACTTGTCAGTCTTCTGCCTGGCATGGGTATTGTCTGCATAAAGACAACAAAATCAGAACACAGCACACACAAACGTAGCCACATATGAAATCCACAGAAAGAAGCCGCACTTCAAAGGCAAACACTTTGAAAACAAATTCAAGGGAAGAAACAGAATAAACAAAATGCTTTTTGTTCATTACTTTCCAGACAGTTTTTTTGTTTTTATTAATAGAAACATGGTCGTTGCAGTTTGAAAGCAATATGACTGCAAGGTGTTTTCAAAGGCTACCACTACTTTGACATGTAAGTGATAAAAATATCCATAAGAGGAAGAAGTAAACAAGTGTTAAGTGTGAAGCTGCCTTTTCACTTGTTTGCCAAGTGTAAAGTTAGAAGAAAGTTGAGTAAGTTTAATGCAGTTTTTCCCCACCACACTGTCTGATGCTGGACCTTAAAAACTTGCTCTGCAGTAATCAAAAGGAATATGTTCACCTTTTATTTTTTTTTCCTTTGCATTTGAACACAAGAGGGTCTTCTGAACTGTTACTACAACAATCATTGAAAACAAGGAAAGAAAAGAATTTGACAGGTTTGCAGCCTGTACATGAGAACAAGCAAGCTTGCAAACTGGGGTGTAGCTGAAGGGGTCTTACCCATGGCCAGCTGCACAGGGTTCCTCCACTCCTGGCTTGAATCAGGTGCCACGGACAGCTTCACACGCAGAGTTTTACTGGTGCTGGGCGAGTGGTTTACAGAAGCATCCACCACCTCGTAGATGGTGTGAAGCAGACTGGTGATGTCCTGCAGCAGACAACACATTGAGATATGTCACACTCTGTCTGCATTGTTAAATGGCAGAGAAAACAATTATACTAAACCTTGGAATGAGCTCCTTATTAAAAACATTGTGACAAAATTGTTCCTTCTCTCGATAGACCGCTCTAAAGAAAACCAAATCATATATACAGTAAATTGCAAATAGTTAAGCATGATGAATACATCTGAAATTGTGTTTTGTTCAGAGCGTGATTTTGCAGTTGAGCTGAGAAGTCAGAACTTGGGAGCCATTGTGTCGCCAAAAGCCTGAGCTTCTGCTGCCCTGTGGCAGGGACAAATGCATCCACATTTAAAAAAAAAAAAAACAAGAACTGAAGAACTTTAAGACTTAAAAGTCTTTTTAGGGAAGTGCAGCATTTTTAACTCCCTGGATTAAAAAAGCATTAGGTTTAATTATACATGTCTCAGTCTCATTAGGTTTTTCCCCAGTGAAAGTAATTACAGTTCTGTTACAAGTAGTCCCTTGACTGTCGGTGCTGAGCAGCAGACCCACAAGAGTCGTCAAGAACTAAGCCATTTTGCCCCGATTAGCTCAGCCTGTTTCAAAAGATGCATCGAAACTTCTTCCCTATTCCCTTGCTCCACCATCTCCAACATAAAGGACTATCAGGTGGTCTTTGGGGACCACACTGGGATAGGCTTTCAAACACCAGTATGAAAACAGTGTTCTGTCGTTTTGGGTTTCCTTTCTTCTCTCTCTCTGTGTGAGCAAATATATAAAAAAAAAAACCCGCTCAAGAAGAGAGGCGTTTCCCCACTCCTTGAACATTGATGCCCGCCATCTCATGTGCTGAGGGGCCAGAGGCAACACCAGGAAACTGGAGATCCAACAACAGAGGACTGTTTCAGATTCATCTCTGCATTTCAACTCTTTCCCAGAAAAACAGGCTTTTTGGATTGCACTTTCAGATGTTTAAAGTCCAGAATTCATCACTTACAGCTCAGCAACTGGGTTTCACATGGTGAAGTGCTGAACTTTAGTTTTAGTGTCTTACTAACAATGAGGCGGGCTAGTTTAACAAACTGATCTGATCACCTTTCACCAGTGTAGTGCAGAGTTTAGAAGACCACCAATGTTAGGGTAAAGAATGCATGGCCTGTAAGATCATTCGTACCTCTCTAGTGACCTTTCCACTGTTGTCAAAGTCGTACAGAGTGAATGTCCACTCCTGCCGGTTAACATCTTCCAAAGACACAGCACATTCAAGTTCCTAGAAAGAGGCCAACTTTACAGTGGAATCTCACAAAGCTGTGTGCTAGAGTATGAAAATAAGCAAATAAAAATATAGATGCAAACATGCAGTAAGTACAGGCTTCAAAGAGTGATTTCTACGTCAGTACAAAACAGAAGTGTTTGCATGCAGCAGCTGTAACCACAATGCAACCTCTAACTAATAAACTGATTGTCTTCAACATTGGAAATGTTTGAAATGAAAACCAGCATATGCAACAAATGCAGCAGCCTCCAGAAAATGGCTTTGAGTCCCCTGCATCAGTGCAACCTGTGCTACAGAAGCTCACCTGAGAAGACAGTGTATGGAAAAAGTCCAAGAATGTATGGTGCACTCCCATGGCCTCTGAAGACATTTGGTACATACATACAGAGCAGCCACATGCCCCTGGCCTACATACTCACTTCAAACTTGAGTTGTTTCTTGGCTCCTCCAGGTGCAGGGTTCTGCTTCTCCTGATTCTTGTCCTCAACACAGCAGCCATCCATCTTCTCTGGAGGCAATGCAACTTTTAGGGGAAGGATAAATGCTTGGGGTAGATCACAGAGAAAAGCAAAACCAGATACAGCAAACCAAAGCCTAAAGTCCAACCTGTGAAAATGTGCTTGTACCACAAGATGTTGACTCCCAAAGGCATGCTATGATCCACAAGCTATTCAACATATCGAAAAGATAAAAGTCTACTGATGAAGGTATGCCAGTTTCCCTAACACCAAGAACAGGGTGCCCAGATGCACGGCACTCCTAGTCCAGAAAGACCTGTTTATGTGCACCCCTGCTAGAAGGTTTCCTATAACACATATGGTCTGAGTCTTCTATTAACCAGTGTCAAGCTGACTATTTTCCAAGTCCATTCTTACCATTCTCATCCTACAGAATGGTACCTCTGGCTACAGACACACTGCAAATTATTCATCAGCAAGGGAATGTGTATAGCTGTAATTTAGGTAAGATACTGAATGATTTACTTCATTTTGACCTTGTGTCAGTCAAGACTCGAGTTAAATTGTAGTGTTGACTGAATGCATTTTGGATCCAGTCACAGGTACGTGTGCCACATTGAATTCTCTCCATCCCTCATTCCTCTCTGCTGCACTTTGAAGCTCTATTCTCAGGCTCATCTTTATCCTTTTGGATAAAGATCTGAGAACTTTAAAACAGAATTGTTAATTGATTAGCAAAGTCGCATTTTAAAACTTGTTTGTTGCGTTACGCAAAAGGCCAAGCAAATCAGTCCTGTCTTTTCTCCCCTTTGCTCTTTGTCGATCAAAGATTCTGTCCTTTTGGTCAAAGAAACAAAGAAAGAAAATCTTGGAAAGCTTCACCAAGTCAAGACAAATAGTTTCCATACTTTCTCTTGAAATTCTTGGGTGCTAAAAAGAAACTGTTCGTGCTTAATGTTGCGTTGCAAACTATGTTCATGTACTTATTTTACTACAAACAATACAGCCAAATGGGATTCAACAAACAACATCTGAAAAATAAGGTTAGCCTTAAAGTGTATGGATGACTTGGAAAGGAGTCAGAGGAAAAACTACAAGAGAAAAAAATAAATGTAGCCAAAGGATGTATGACAACTTGAGAAGCGAACATGCAACCAAGTGCACCAAATGGAAAGGGAGCAGCAGCATGCAATATTTTCACTTGAGTTCAACTTACATCCAAATACCAAGAGGCAAACAAAAAAAAAAATGGATTCTCTTTTTGCTTTGCTTTTCCTATGAACCCATTGGAATCTCTTCTTAAAGCTGTGAGGAAAGTTGGGTTTCTGTTTCCTGTTTGTTTAGTCTCCAACTTTCAGGTCTGAAACCCGAGGTGTCTCTACCTAGGTACAAACCCTCAGACACACTCAAGTCTTCCTGCCTTTCAAGCTGAAAGGTCTTTTTGTGAAGAACAAACTGAGAATGCATCTAAAAAGGTCCCTGTACTGTGGCACACAAGTTTGAGAGAAGTGGTTGGCACAGCAAAGGGAAGTGGGAAGAGGCACAAAAGATAAATATGATATGTATATATAAATATAGGAATGGATGACAGGCATATATCATGAAGGTATACTGCTGATAAGTGGTCTGTTGCAGCTTCAGACATAGTATCTCAAAATGGAGATACTCATAACTTCATGCTGGAACTAGAACACTTTAGAGAAGATGGTAAGTAATCTCGAACAGCAGAACAGCCCAGAACAGAAGGTATTTCAAGGGCAGAGTGGAACGCATGACAAGGGTAACCTGAACACTATAACCTTCTGGCAGGTCACCCCTAAGTGAACCTGCATCTTAGGAATGGAGCAGGTGATATAAGTAGCAATCACTGAAGGTGCAGTTCCATTTGGCAGCACGAAGGCCATTTATAACCTCTTACGGAAAAACCATACAACAGTCACAATCTTCTCCATTACCACCGCTTCAAACATCTTCATGTAATTTTAACTGGGGCTGTAAACAGCAAGGCCAGGCAAGAGCTCATTTTCGGGGTGTCACTACCAGTTGCCCAGTGTTCAGTGACAGAGACAGTAAGAATTTCAGAGCTTCAATATCCCTGACACTTGGGGTACTCTACAGAGTCAACTGTGGCAGAAATCATCCTGCAGGCTATGCCATGGCTGAAACCAGCACCCATGACACAGCAGCTATAGCTTTCCTGCTGACTTCAAATGAGAAAGTAAGGCCTGATGCATGTGGATTTCAGCAGAAACAGCATTCCCTTCAGCTGTCTGCCCTTCCTGTCTGCCCTAGGTAAGATGCTAGTGCAACCGTCACCTCCCGGATACACAGGGCAAATTTTGTGTACCTGAGGGGACTTATGAAGGACCTACCTTCCAAACTATAATGTTCCTCGCTGATGCCCTCTCCACATCCCTCCTCCAAGGCTTCCTGTTGAGAAGATAGGACATTAGAAGGGACTCTAAATTAACTGGACTGTAACAGATATTAAAAAGATACACTGGGGAAAAGGAAAAGTGTCAAGAGTAGTTAGAACAAGGGTTAAATTATCAATACACATGGCAAACAGAAGAATGTTACTTCTTTTTAATATTTGGCATGTGCAGGAAAGAAACAGACAAGGGTCCCCCCCAGTGAATGCATGCTCTCAGCACTGTTACTCCTAAGATCAGTTTAAGCCAACTTTAAACATGAACCCTTGTTTGATGGTACCCACAGACATACCAAAGGATGTGATGATCTGTTTTGCATACAGAAGAAGGCTGCTGAGAAAGGAGCTGAATTGGATGTTCACTGCACTGCCACTAAACACACTGAACAACTCTAAACCCTTACACCTCTACTCCGCCTCAGAATTTGATACCCCATGCTCAACATCCAATTCCTGCTACTACCAGTAAACCCTCGTCCAGAACAGCTTCTATCATCTGTGTAATGTGTAACGTTCTTTGGCAGCAGCTACTGGCTCTATTTTTCACCCCTCCCCGTAAATAGCAGATTGCTCCACCAGAAAGCCATGACAGGTCCTTAACTGCCCTCAGTCTCATTAAGACATTGCTACTCAACATAAAAGGAATTTTTACAGGAAGGCATTCTCACTAGCATGTGCCTTAAAAAGCACCAGTTTACATGGCTGTTCATTATATACTAGGCAGAAAATTACACGTACATGATATGAATATGCGACTGTCTGTACTTTTCCACAACCCATCATGATTCAGTGAGGTAGTAACTTTTTCCTTTCAGATTATGGTTTGGTTAAAAGATCAAACTTAAAAGATGGGAAAGACCAAGGCTTTCACTGCTTTTGGTGTCAAAAATGAGATTTAAGACTTTTTTCAGTACGTTTGTTCATACAAAGTATCTTAAAGAGTATCGGCAATCTGTTGATTGAAAAGGCTGAAATATACTATTTTCACTGGAAAAAAGTTATTATTAATAAGCATTGGTTTTAGCAAACAGACTCAGAGTTAAACTTCTTTGAAATTTGTGCTTCAGAAAGTTAAAAATTAGTTCCAGCCAAACTGTAATGTTGGCAAATAAAGACATACAATTCTAAGAAGCATGTAATATGCCAGAATCTCTGACTGTATTCCAGTGCCACGTAAAGACATGGTTCACATTCCACTGCATGACAAACTGGTGAGCACTGCCAGCAGAATGTCTATAATCTGGAAGAGTCAGTGTCAAGCCCCTTATAAGATTAGCACCGTTCCAGCTCGTCCAGCTCAGGTCTCTCTCTACGTGGGTGGCCCTGCCAAGAGGAGCGCCAGTTTAAATATGGCACTAAAACATGGGACAGGTACTTCCAGGCTGGCACCTTATCAGTCTGCTGTTTGAACTCTGCCTGAACTCTAATACATTCATGCCAAGCAGTAAGCTACAAAGCTGGAACAAATGTAAACCAGATACAGTGGATGTTGGGAAAGTCCATACAGCTTGCTCAGCTTAGTTATGGCCACTCAATTTGTGTGTCTATCTACAGACTGTGTCAATAAGCATCAGTCAATGGAGCTTTTAAGTTAACAGAAGTCAACATACTCTCTAAAAAGCTTGTACACAAAACAAAGCAGAATCTCAATATTACACCCACAGTCCACTATTTGTTTTGCTGAATTGCTTCTTTCTATGCTGAACTATAGTAGGAGATTAGGTAACAGACACTGCCAGTGCTCAAATATGAAAAGGCAAAGAATGAAGTAGATCACAACACAAGGTATAGATCATAGTCTCCTGTATACCCAGACTTAATAAAGTACTAAGTGTAGATACCAAAACCAACATGCTTCCTACATATATTTGATGGTGGAATGCAGACAACGAGAAATTTATGATGCAGGCTCAATGGACACCGATTCCAAACCAAAAAAGTGCTACAGAACAGCCTCATTAAAAGTGTACTTCCTGCACAAAAACCAACTCCCCACATACATCTTTTCTCTCCTAAACAAAAGAGACTGTTACATTATGAAGTAAAAGTATAGCTTCTTATTTAGACCTTTTATTCCTGCCACCACTACTACCAACACACAATATGTTGGGCATTTGTTTTTGATAACTGACACCAAATTATAGAGAGGTCAGCAAGGAACATGAGAACTGGAGGAAATAGGAATGTGCTAATTGGATGCTGTCTGCTGTGATGGATGACAGCTGGATAAGCAGTATAGTCTCTGTCCTGGCCTTCAAAAAGGGGTGAAAAAGGGTGATGGCATTGCTCTTTTAACACCACCTTGTTTAAAGTCAAATGGCATGTTTGTTTTGTTGTGTAAGCATCTTCGTGAGACCAACACAAACTTTATATTCAACAACAGAACCTTTTGCTAAATTTATCATGCAATGGTGTGTGAAATCATACCCTGTTCTCAAAGACTGAGGGTTTTACAGCCCAGCAGGGTGAAAACCTCTATCAAACCTACAATCTCCATAACCCAGATGGTTTTCCACCCATTCCCCCTGGTTGGTGATGTTCTTTAAGTTTTGCCATTGAACCATCCCCATTAGCAACAGGGAGAAACATACACACAACCCATATCCATTGATGTCACAGGGCAAACAGACTGAGCAGTGTGGTGACCCTGTGGCTTACAGTTCAAAGGTCAACAGTGAGGCACAGTCAAAAGTAATTCCACTGTCAAAGACATTGGCAAACACTGAAAGATCTCAAACCAGGTAAATGTTTGCACTCTGATCTAATTTTTTCTGTTACGACCATAAATATCAGCAGTGTTATCCTGCAGTTTTCCAAAGCAGCATGCAGGGCTACAGACGAAAAACATGTTAGCAGCCAGAGGCTCCATTAGTAAGGGCCATGCTGCCCACTTAGAATCTACATAATAGTCCAGCTGCTGGGTGTGTATGTGTGTACGCATGTTACACACCCTGCCCCACCCAGGCACAGCCAGTGACCATTCTGTCTGTTTGACTGGAGCCACTCCCTTCCATGAGTAAAAGATGCAATACACAGTGTTAGTTGTTCTCCCAAATGTTACATCACACAAAGAGGCAAAGGACTAATTTGGGCCTTGTCTTCTCCTTACTGTGCATTTCACGTTGATAAAGAATAAAGTACTGAATTATTTAATAATGGTGTGGATAATATACTTTGGCCAGAAATGAAACAAAATAGGTCAAAAACATCAATGAATAAAAGTAATATACTTTTCAACCTTCACTTAATGCTTGTGCTCTTAACTCATCAGCAATGCATCGTATGAATTCTGCACATGCAGATTTTTTGTCATACATCTTAGACACATCTATGCCATTCTTTTTCCATCAGCAAGATTTGTGAAGTAAATTCGGTGAATGGCAGTTCTTTAATGCGATCCTGTATGCTGTATTGAATTTTACTATTAGTTCCCTCAATTCTTCCAATATTTCATGTCCAGCTTTAGAGCAAAAGTGAAAATACATTGTTTGGCTGCCTCTGTAATATCTCAATTCCTGAAGCCACAATGTTCTCAACTGGCATTATATTAGCAATATAATCAGATGACAGTTGTCAGGATAAATGCTTATCCATGTGCCTCTTAAGCTCACACACACTAACCAACCTAAAGTCCAATTCCAATGGGAATACAAACCTCCTTGTAGATGGAGAGTGTTGAAAAAAGCCAGAAAGTTTTTGCTTTGCCATTACTTGTGCATCATAAAGCAACCAACAGGTTTAGGTGGGAAAAAACTTGCTAATTTTACATCACCATAACCGGGCACAGTATTTTGGAACTCTAAACACGTGATACATTATACCATGTTTATGTTGGAAGATGGCACTGTACAGCAAACATGAAGAGAGCAAAAAAGAAAAAGCCTCCCTGGCTTTATAAACTCACACCAATAGGAAACTACGTGGCATCTAGACACGAACTATATTTTCATAATTTTCATTTTTGGTTGCATTTGCAACCATTTTATGAATGTATTTCATTGGCAGTAAAGAACATTCGTCAATTTTAATAAATATACACTTTTACGACTTTCTACAACGAGTAAATCTGTTCACTAAGGACAAACTAATTTTTCCTCCAATGGCATTAGGATGATAAGGTAAAAAAAAAAAAGACTAATTACAAAGGCCAAACCTTTGTAAGCAAGTAGCAAGTATAAACAAACATTTTCCCCCAATCTCAACTAAAGAAATTAGGCTTTAGCTAGAGGCTTTATTAAATAGTGAACTAAACAGCCCACTGGGCAGGATAAAGCACATTTACTGATACAATAAATTTTACACAAACAATGTTTTTGAAAACCCACTAACAATGTTTTCATTTCAGCAAGCTCTTCAGTCTCCGCAGGGCTCAATAACCTCGTACTGCCCCTCTTGATAAAAAAAAAAAAGTGTAAAAATTCTGATGAACTTTACTCCCATAGTTACAAAGGCAGCTTCTGTGGTTTTTAAGCCTGTAAGTTGATTCTGAGTTTTGCTGCATTCACATTTGAGTCAGAGAGAATGCAAGTCAATGAAGTGAGGCCCAGCCAGGGTCTTTGGCCATAGTCTTCCAAATGTTGGGCCCAGGTCCGAAAGCCACTAGGGCGACATCATCCAAGACGTCAGTCAGCACCCAGTCAGGCATAGCAACATGTGAGAGCAATCATGGCTGGGGAAATGCTGGAAGCTTCATCTGATGACATTGAAGAATTTGGCTGTCCCCAAACAGACGAGGTGTGCATGTGTTTGGGCATGCAAAAGGCTGTGTCTGTCCTTGTGTGTTCCATCAGGCTCAAAGCCTGCACTGTGTCTCCCTGCCAGGTCGACGACAGCCCCCACTGATCTCGCGCCAGGGCTCACTGGAGACAAGCCTCCACATTTCAGCCAGGACATTACTGGCACTTCATCAAAAAGAATGGCTAAAATAAAATAAGGGTTGTGCTTGTGCTTTTCTTGAATACCGGAAAACAGTTGCAGGTCTGACATTTAAGCAAAACAGTGAGTGTTAACTGAACCACATGAAAGACCACAGAGAAACACACACAACAAGTGCATAAAAATAAATAAATGAACATTCATTAACAAAGGGGTATCTTTAACCAGACACAACTCTTGATTTCCTTGCCCTTTCCACCACCTGGATCTTCCTCGCAAGAGTATTACTCAAGGAAATTGCATCTTTCAAATGTCTGCCAAAATAAACATGCACACATTTCAGAAGAAGGGGCAGAGAGGAGTGATGGTTGCATTTTAGCTTCTCATTACCACTGTTGAAGAACCTTGGCAACATTCTTCACAGCTGGTCAGAGTTGAAGAGGTGACCATGACCCTTCACACCTGGATTTCAACAGCTGAAAATCTGCACTGACATTTGAGTAAAGCAAAAACATAAGGAATTATAGTTTACTCAGTGTCAGGTGAGAATCAGGATCATGTTCAGCTCAATTCAACATCAAGTCTCCTTACCATCTAGAAACTCAATTCAGCAAAAATGGAGATAAAAAAATTAAACGAATACTGACAAACCTCATCAACAGAATGCAATTCTTTAGAGTGATATTGTTACAGGTTATTTATAAGAGTGGTGAGGCTACAGTGAGCATTAAATTATACATACAACACAAACATGCACCAACAAGGTGAACATAAGATTGCTTTGATATTATTAAACACTTTGCTGACTGCTGAGATCCTTAACCTAAGGTAACGCTAACAAAATATCTACAATTCTTCTCCAGAGACTAATTTTGCCAAAGTCCAGGCCACATAATGCAATGTGGATTTGTACCAAACCACAGAAAAGAGAATCCCATAAATTTTGTTAGAAATTATTTTCTAGAACACTTGGTATCCATCAACAGTTAATTACCCTCGCAACTCAAAGTACAGCACAAAATATTTTCAATCCAGCCAAGTAAACAGTGTTCGCGTCTTCTTGTAAGGCTACTTAAAACGTTCTTTGCCATCTTAAGTTTTTATACCAGTTTTTTGGAAAGCTGTTTTCTCTGCCATTGTATCAGCCAAAGCCAATGAGTGTTATCTACAGTTACCAACACATACCTTAAATTTTACAGTGCCTCATTGTTTACAAAAAAAATTTGTTTTCACCAAAGACAATAAAAGTACAATGAGAATTTCCATATGGATTCATGCTTTACAAACAAGTTGATTTTATATGAACTGTTTCACTCACAAACCTTATGACCCTGGACTTCTTTATTAGTAATTGAGCCACAGCAAAAACTACCTATTACTATATATTTAATTCACTTTCAGAGCTTAATTATATGGCTATAGTGGAGGTTTATTTTTTACAACAGTGCAAACTGTGGACTCCAGTAATATATTATTATGTATGTCACGGCTCATATCCTTATTAAATCTTAATGCTAGTAACCACCAGAGAAATTAAAGTTTCAGCCACAAATCAGTCTTCCAAAAGACTGCTTTGTAAACCCTGTAGGGAACACCACAGTAGCTCGTCACACAGCTTCAGCAGGTAAAAGGTTAAACATAGGCATAAAATCCCTTGAACTTTTTTCATAAACTCAGGGAGTCAGTAAATACTATCGTGAACTTTCTTTCCCCACAGGACAGACGGATTGGAGAGAAGGGGGAGGGCTGTATGTCGGTTAAACAAGATTTACAGGTCACCCTGTCTGCCATTAGCAATGAATCATAGAGTTATTGCCCTTTTAAATGTGAGTGAAGTTCATTATAAACAAAATTGGATATATATGGGATAAGGGGAACATCCACTATGGTGTCCCTCTTCTCTGAGGGTTCATTAGCTACTGATGTAATGAGAGACTTTTGTACTTCATTTTCAGCCCCCTGGCTCAACACAGTCCTTTTTACAGCATCTTTTATGACAAACTCCCAATTACGACCAAAAAGACAGCTTTCAAATTGCCTACCTACATTTCCCAGAGTGTGGAGGAGTGTGCTGATGTCTGGCATCTCAGGCTAATGAGCTTGAGTATCCTGGGAGGGACAGCAGAGCCTGAGGTCAGCACAGGTTCACCTAGCACAAAATGCTTCACTCCACAGCTCTTCTGCCAGTGAGGGAAGCAGACAGTGGCCATACAACCAACCACATCATCCTGCCATAAATTCCCCACCATACATTTCTCTGTGCACACACCCCACCTCCACAACACCTTCTGCTGTGCCAGAAACACCTTTCCTATTTTCCATTTCCAAGGGCCAGGTCATTACAGATAGACTTAAAGTCTCAGTCATGCAGTTTCTCACATCAAGGGTGCCTCTTGGCATTCCTGACCTCTATGAAGATTGTTTCATGAGCCAGCCTCAAAAAGAGCATCAAATTTCACCACCCACTCTGAAATTATCTCCACTGTTTCTTTAGGTGGCATAGTCGCAGGCATACCACATTTAGATTTTTTTCATATACAATCCTACTCATTTTTACTCAAGCCAGAGCCTAAAATTTCTGTCACTGAAACATGGCACTCCGGTTCTGGAGTACTCCTGAGGACCCTTCATAGGATTTAGTCTCTAAACACAGACTTTCAAAATTCGCTGCAGTGGTTAGCTAGATATTGCTGCCCAATTCTATGTATGACACACTGTAAGAATGAGCAGTTTGGATGGAAAGATCGGTTAGCTAGATGATGGATAAATAAAGTAAAATAAAAAAACAGCAATTTCTGACCAGGCATCTTTACCAAGACTGGGTCAGTTGTTCACCAGGCAGACCCTGGCAAATACAAAGCAAAGCCAAGCAGTCATGCTCAACTATATAGACTTTTCTAAATTTCACAGAAATCTAATCACAGTTAAAGGCAGTTTGCATCAATACCACAAAAATTAAAATCCTGTCTGCCTTTAAGAACCTGCAGCTTTCTCAGGCATGCATCTCAAACGTTCCCTTGCACGAAAAACAAAATCTTTCAATTTCCAACACAGAAAGTGGACAGCATGTGGACTCTAACCACATACTTCAATTTGCCCTGGTTTCACCATCTGCTGAGGGTGAGGGGTAACCCATTACACTTATACCCCGGTATCAAAAGGTAATTGGTTCCTAGAAATTGCTCAAATATCATGAACTCAGATATCTGGAAGCAATTTCCATTATTTCCTATGCAAAAAGTTATAATTCGTTTCAGGTTCATCCAAGAAACATCAATTTCCCCAAAATATCCCTAACGCTTTAAAATACCTATTTAAGCACGAACACTTTAAAACACCAATTAGCTAAAAACCAAACAGTTAATGATGTAATTAATATGGATTTGTATGAAGATGCAGTTAATTTTTTTAAGTTTAGTATCATAAATTCCATTTTGTTCCTTGTAAGTAGTAATAGCAAAGAACATTTAGCAATCAAATTTATGTAAAAATGAAAACAAAATGTACCTACTGTAATGTGTTACTTTCCAACTGAACCAAAGTGAACAAAATCAGAAACTGCACTAAACTGCATTAAAGCACATATAAAGGGGGGCAAAGCCTGAGAATGCAGATGGTGGGCCACAAAGTGTAATACATGTACGAATTTCAAAAATTTCTCTGATGTGCGTCAGCTTTGCTTGGATGGTGTTCGTTATGTCAGGACCTTCCAACTTGGAAAACAACAAGGGTATCAACATACAACACTCACTGAAACACCAAGGAATAGGTGTACTTTAAAAAAATAAATACAAATTAAAATGGCACATAAGTGACAAAAAAAAACCATGCAGGAAGTCTGCATGGAGGAAATACAAGCTTTTAGAGATGCCCCTCTTCCACAGCTTTTGCCTGTGAGGCTGTGAAGTCACGTCTATTTTTGGCACCCCTTCCCTCAGGTCTGTTTTACAGCCAGCAAATGTTAGCAGTGACTGTAATGGACTTCAAAGACCCTGTTTATTCCCATCAGCACCCACAGGCCCCCATACCTCTCTCGCCTGTGCTGTTAGCTAGTTCCAAGTGCTGATGTGACTAAAGAGAATGCATCTCTAAGTGCAATTTTGTTTCTTACATGCTATGCCACAAAAAAACTAGGGATTACTCACTGCCATATATAAGATTTACTTTAAAGATTTACAAAACTGCATACACCATTGTAAAATCTTCACTGTAACTTCGCAAAGTGTCTTAGATAAACATGCAAGTATCATTAAATAAATCAGATTTCTAAAGACTAGAACTAGTGCCAAGTCAAGAACTTTACTCAAACAAAAATCCTTACATATCATTTCTTCAAGTGTACACAGGTGTTTCAATGGGTCAGTCTAGAGAACGAGGTCACCTTTGAACAACATACTGGAGAGATATCTCTAATGCATCAACAGATCCACTGTTACATACTCACCACAAGAGGACAGCTGAATGACAAAAAGCCAGCTCAGATGAATGGATCCTCTACAGATACACCTTGCTCAACACACCATAACTTGTTTGTCCAGAGACAGGTAGGTTGTAGGTATCTAAGTTAAGGTTAGCAACTAATATGAAAGGAGTTTAACAAGAAGAAGTGCACCAGATGCCACATCAAACAAGCATCAAAAAACTGGATTTCAACAAGATTTGAAATTTTGATATGCATTTTATCCAGCAGTACTTTCCACCAACTGGAAAATGTAATTGTGACCCTCTTAACTCTGCTGCTGTAATCCGCAATGACAGACGAGTCAGTGTGCAAGTAGATCAAAAAATGAAACTAAATCAGCAAGTAAATAGTTTTTTTTTCTTTTAAATACTCCTGAAAAACAACATAAAAATGACTGTTACTTATGCTAACAGGCAGCACACAAATTAAGAAAATCTGTTTCAGTCACCATCTTCAATATGCCTGTAGCAGAGGGGAGTCAAACTAGGTATTGCCAGCATTTTAAAGAGTAATGCAGTCTGACTTTGATCACAACTATGAGAAGTATATAGTACTTTTTTTTTCCACAAAATGTTAGGTGTACCAATTGAACATGCGCAGCAAAACTTCACCCAGTACTAACAGACAGCAATAGGAACAGTAAGCACTGCCTTGTGTTTTTCAAAAAATGGAAAAGATGCAAGAGAAGTAAACCAGATGTACATTCAAGCTGTAGATGATCCTACGCCTTCTGCATATATCAGTTCTGAGTCCATCAGTGAACTTCTACCCGTCATCTCTCACTTCCACATAATAACTCCAACTCCTAGCTGACGTGCAACTTAGAACTCAACAACCGACAAGCTTACAGATTTTTTTTTGATAATGTCTTACAATTATGTTTTTATTTCACCTCATTATACTTGTACTGGGTATTTATAAATTTCATGCAAGTCACTGTTGTATGCCAATAAATCTTTACTATGCTTTCTTTTTAACAACATGTGATAAATACTTCGGCAATGGGATGCAAAGACAAACTAAACGTGTCCTGACTCACCAGACAGAGAGGCCATGTTTCCCTGGGAGAGACAGACAGGCCACTCAGCTGCTCTGTTCCAGTCAGAAAAACCCTGTCTAAGTTGCTGCCATTTGCATTACATTTATTCATTTAGCAGATCTTTTTCTCCATACAATGTATAACTAGTAAACAAAAGGGCACTAGAAACAAAGTCGTTCACACAAAGAAACACAGTTCTCAAAGTACAATGATTCAGTCCAATACCATTGCTTTTACTACTGCATGAATAGCTCTATGTAAAATGATGGCAAGCCCCTTGACTTCTCCATGTCAAGTTAACTTAAGAAATTTGATTAATTAAACTCTTGGTCTCACTTAAGTTAAGTAAAGGATGAACTCCATGTATATCAGCCACATGCCGTGTTAAATATACCGTGTCTTTTATGCCTCTTAAGAATTGTAGTTAATTAAAATCACTTATTTTGCTTAAATACATATATACATATCAAACATGTATAAAGGATATAAACAAAAAAAACATCTGCTCCATTAAATAGCATTTGTCCTGCTTAAACTTTTTCCAATGCATGCAATTAACTTCGAGAAAAAAAGGATAGGGAGATAAGTCAAACAGCAAAGCACTGTAGTGAACATAAAATACCTGTCCAATGCACTCAAGTCACCACGAATTACAGACAAGGAAATACTGATGGGCTTAGGGTTTGGGGAACCCCTACTAGCCACACCTATCAGCCATCAGGCCCTTTCCATGTCTGTGACTAGTAACTGTAAACATGGGAGTCAACAGCCTTCTTTTAACTGTCATGGCTATCATGTTTGGATTTCCCAGACCCAAAAATATTCCATTTTGACACCAATGCGCCAAACTCTGAGTTCTATAGAGAGCTGAGAAGCCAACAGTAAACGGAAGCACAACCACCCCCTAACAACCATTTCAACACACTTTCAACTGGCAGTGTCAAAGTTGCATCAAATTCTACTGTTACTTCACATCCCTAAAATGTAAAAAATAAATGCCAATATTGTACACAACTCCTTCAATATGACCAACTTAGTTACCACAGGACAGATGACACAGCCTGTAAGAATAACCAGGAGTAAAATCCTGCCTTGGGGGGTAGCTTTAATTGTATAGGTCCAAACAGCAGTGTTTTTGTTAACCAGGGGTAAAGCAAAATTAAACAGCAAAGCAGTGTAACTACAACAATGTCTAAGGAAAGCCATAGGCAAACAGATCCAGCTCTAATACAAAAGACCCATTACTGCTCTTTCAGTTGTTAGGTGAGCAGTAGAGAAACTGGGCAGTCTCAAAAACCCTGGAGACCCACTAACGTGCACAGAGCTCAGTGGGGAATGGCTTACTGTGGAAAGACTGCAGGATCAGCTTAGATTAAATAGCTCTATGCATCACAATCTGTATCATTTCCACTTTAACAAAAAAAAAAAAAAAACTTTTTGCATATGATCAAAAGTAATATATGATCCAAAATCAAAACTAAAACCCTAAGAACTAAAACCCAGAAGCCACCTCAAACTGAACATCTTGGATGCTGGAATTTTAATTTTCACACTACAATATTTAGTGTGCTTTTAATGTAAAACCCCAGGAAAGTATTAGAAAATAAGAAAGACCGGACATTGATATGCAGAGGCATTCCCAGGTATTGATTGCACAGCAGAGTGCAGATATTTTAGAAAATGAAGCAGAAATCTTGGCTGTTAATCCTTGGGGATTCTGTGCACATTCTCTGGGAAGGCTTTGATCTCCCAGAGCACATCCGCATAGCCACAGCAAGGCGCATGGCACCATGCTGCTCACCTACCAGCTCCCATACCACATCACTATTTTTACAAACACGCACATCACAGGCTCTGACACAGGCATAGTGCAGTACACTCCGCAGCTCTGGTCACACTGTATGGCTGGAAACTTATCAAAACAGCATACATCTGTACTTCTTGGCATAATGTAATCTTCTGTAAATTGCTGGGTTATCAACCACCACAAGTGATGTGCATTTACAGGCCTTGTGACGCATAAAGCAATAGGGTCTAATCTGCACATTGTCGATCAGCTACCAAATTCTGAGAATGAAACTCTTCCCTAGAGTCACTCTCGCAAAGTGAGGATTAGATCACTAAAAGTGTCACTCATGTCATGGTAGTTCCAATCCAGCCCCCATCCATATAGGTACACCTACTCTGGAGACACTTAACTTCTCCTAGCAAGCAAAAAAAAAACACTCTTTTGACCGGAAGCTACTATCCCTGAAGGCAACCCAATTTCTCAGAAAACTACAAACTTCTCCAAGCCCTTCAAGATGCAACAGGAGCTTTCTGTGCAAGAAAGGGAGCCGAGCATGACAAGAGTGTCGAGTTACGAAGCACAACATGAAGGAAGATGGAAAATAGGAAATTCTCTTTCAAGGAGGAGACGTGCCTCAGAGTTTACCAAAAACACACAAAAAGAGCTAAAATGTGGGTGAGGTGCCAACATCAAAGTTGCATTTGGTGTACTGAAAACAGCCAGAGCTTTGTGGGGGTTTAAAAAAAGGAGAAAGAAAAAAAATTGAGGAAAGAATGAAACCCTGCTGTGTTTTTCATGTGATGTACCAAGGCACACTTGAAATCCTTCTAGAACTTCACTTGGTTCAAAAATCTATTTTTTTTTAAATCTGTGTTTCAGCCTGATGTGGCACACCACCCTGTAAGGGGAATAAGGGACAGTAGCACAGATCACTGCTGCATCTGCAATACACCAGGCCTGGTGATAGAAATCCCTTCCTTCTCACACAGTTTCAGTTTAGCACCTTTGAACCCTCTCAGCATTTCACAAAGCAGCCCAACTGGCTCCGTCTCAGTGTGCAAGGAGGGAGGGCAACAAGGTCAATCCACCAGAAGGCTGTGGAGTGCCCAGCCTGGCTACCTCAGTTAAAGTACAAGAGGTATTAGATTTCATGCCATCCAGCTGTGTATCCCTCTTCAAACGTAGTCCTATTTCAACAACGACAAGTTGCTCAGCTGTAGGGTAAACATGAGAAACAGATGGAAGCAAAGCTGAAGCAGAAGGGTGTGGTTGGGTTATATATGTCAAACTATGAGGCACCGTTAAAGGATTTACCAAAAAAATCTATCAAAACCCATATAAGTGTAAACTCTTTAGCCTGCTTATGCAGCATAAAAAGAAGGAGCGAGGAAAGATTTGTTGGTGAACAATATGCTCTTAAAAAGAAACAAGGCCATACAGTATAAGAAGATGAGAGGAGAAACATAGGAAGGACAAGGCTAAAAGTCCTGCTTGGCTGGATGCAAAAGGACAGTCATGAATTGCAAACAGGTGGACTGAAGTGCTGGGGAATTCAGTTCCCCAGATGGTCCCCACACCTCCCCCTGACCCAGCTCCACTCCAGCAACCTCCACGTGGTACAAAAACATTCTTTGCTTGTTCAGGAAAGGGAAGCAGGGGTTGGGGTGTGGGCAAGGCATACCTGAGGGACAGGAACACTGATTCCAAGATCACCTGAAGCCAGCCACAGACCTGCCTACTCTAGAAATGCCTGAACACATATTCTGTATGCATAGAGTTCTAAAAAATATAGCCTCAACTGTGAAAGCACCAGTTGAGACCAGGAGCAAAGATAGTGGTCACCAGGTTTAATTGAGATGTAACCTGATTCAAGCTTGTCTAGAAAAACAAATCATCTCTCAGGAAAAAGCCCATCTGAATGATAAGTTATCTTCATATATGTAACAGCAACACAACATTCACCTTTGCAAGTTGTTGCTTCACCTCTTAAAGCTTAAGAAAATATATTTGAAAATATCACATGAAAGAAAGCATTGCTTTCATAAAAGCCAGGAAAAAATTCACATGCCATCATCATCATTTAAAACAATGGTAAGATTCACTTGAATAGTCAATTTTAGAACATAGAATAAAACGTAATGAAATCATCAATATCATAATATAATCTGATATGATTTTTTTTTAATCAGAACTCAGTTCACATTCATTCCTGCCAGTTTAAAAAATATATATAATTTCACGAATAATCCACATAACCCATAGCTTGGACTTCTGCCCTCTCTGTTAGATTCCTTCAAATTCCTCTGGGGTGGTGAAGTACCTGCTATAAAACACGTTTAAACATGCAAAGCACAAAATCCAGACATCTTCAGACAAATAAACTTTTCAAACAGGTAAGCACATTTATAGTGACTTTACACTCTTCATTTCACAGATGCTTTTCTCCAAAATTATATACAACGATCATTAAATAGCACTCAGCCTACACATTCACCCAAAGTAACTTACAATGCTAGATACACTACTGGATAAACTCCCTACAATCACTTACTCAGTTATAGAGCAAAGCAATGTAACACTCACAAACGCACACTGAAAGCAATTTATAGCAACCAATTAACCTAAAACGCATATTTTTGGACTGTGGAAGGAAACCGAAGCATCCAGAGGAAACGAACACAAACATTTGGAAAACACGCAACATCTGTACAGACTGAGCTAAGATCAAACCTTCATGAAACCTCATAACTCAAGCATCGTAATGGCTCCCACACTACGTCACCAATACAAACATCAAAACTACAGAATTACATGTGAAATTTGAAATATTAAATACAGGGTATGCATCTGTAGAATATGCTATGGTAATCTTCATTATAAACCAATGATCTCGTGTCATGAGTTTGCCAATTAATCTCCAGCAGTATGACAGCCCCCGCTCTCAGTTTAGGCAAAAACCGCCAACAAATAGTATGGATACATAGCCTGTGTCATAAATTTTTATATGAAAAGTTCCTTATAGTTGCCCAGAACCAGTGACTTGTATCATTATAATCATATAATTTAATCTTACTGAAGCCGTGTCCCCTGCATTAACTACCAGACAGCCATATCAGAGCCGCCCTGACCCCTTCTTCCATCCAGCACGTATAGGCTACAAGAACCCTCCAGAAGTGCAGCTGCAAATAGCAACAGCAAAGGCCCGCAGACATCAGACCACTAGACCTGCTAAACACCCTAACATCACAAATCAATTCATATATTCACAAATAATAAACAAGTTTAAAATATACAGACATAGATATATTAATTTGCACCTACATTGAATGTGAAATTTTAGTCCATTTCCAATTTATTTCTTGAGATTATGCATTCCTAAATCAACAAGTTTATGGATATGGGTCCAGCAGACTTGCTTCAGCACATGCAAAGGAAACATTACATGCTGCTCTAAAAACTCTTACAGGACATTCAGGTTAATACCCATAAGAAGTGAACCATCTACCACCACGTTTAAAAGTCAGGGAGTCCAAGTCAAACTATGGTCCGCAACTACTTTATGAGTTTTTATAAAGGACCATGACAGCATTGCTTCAGATATGATGTCACTGACTTAATTCTGACCAGTTCAACTGTGGTAGAAGCAAAGCACACGCCACACTGTCGTTTCTCTTCAGATAACTCAATTTATTGCTAGTGAAACATCTGTTTATCAAAAAAAGGTGCCACAAAGTACCAAAAAAGTACCTTTAAAGTGCAGAGCAGGAGTTGCCTGAGCATATTATTACCTCAGCCTTTTTATAGAAAAAAGCCCTCATCTGATTTTAGCACATTTCAATGCTGCACTCAAAGCATAAACAGTTTACTTCACTTACAAACATAGCCATTCAAACCAAATTACATGAAAAAGTATTGCTACAGCATACCTCACGGTAAACTATTTAGAGACTCAAACCACAACTTATGTTTCACCAAAGGGCTTTATACCAAAATGCAAAAAAGAGTAATGATGACTGATTTCTCAGAAAGTGAGGTATTTTTACAGTCTGTGTAAAAAAGCCAAGTAGTTAATGCCTAGCAGAAATAAAGAAGAAAAATACAAAATCTATAAACAAAACATGTTGGGGACGATTTTTATACTCAATACTTGGTCAAAGTAAAACTAATTTCTGAAAATAGTGAGTGTGGATAGCCACCATCTCATTTATAAGGAAATGCTCCTCCTTAACTTTTCCTAAATAACCAAGTTTTCCAAGAAAACAAGTGCAGCAGGCAAAAATGTATGAAACTGTCACATTGCCACCATAGTCGTTGTGAACGTGAAAGGTGTCCCGACGGTTTCCGCTTCAGAACAACTTAAATAAATCAGGTTATTAAAAGAGACAAAAGGTGGTAACGACCATAATAAGACCGAAAACACAAAGAGATCAGGGACGCGAGGCGACGCTGTTCTTACCCGCGGAGACAGGGCGCAGGTGGTTTTCTGCGGGCCCTCCACTTGGACCTTGGAGTCAGTCAGGTCGTATTTGTGTTTAAGGATCCAGTCGTCGAGTCCCCTCCGCGCCAAGCAGGCGTTCACCACAAAACTGTCGCCTGAGACAGCAGCAAACCACACAGGGAACAAATATTCACCTCGCGGACAGGTCTTGTTTACGGCGTCTTGAGGGCTACACGCTCACTTCAGCAAATTTCTGCATAAGACTGGAAAGAGTCGCTTCACTTTGAGTGCAGTTTATTTTCATGGTAACAAAAACTTTAGTCGCTTTCGCTGTTCTTACCTTCGGGACTCTCCCTCGGCTTACAAACAGCAGCTTTTCGGAGAAGCGAAAGAAAGAAAATATGAGAGAACGAAAAAGGCATTTGTACCCAAAACGGCATGCATGACCCCGACATGGAAAGAGGCGCGATGAGCCGTACCATGTTTGGAGTGAAGTTTACCCATCTCTCCGCATCGATGTGGGATTGAAAACCATTGGAAAACGTAAATAATCCAGAAGTCCGCCACGGCCGCGTTCACGCCAGTGTGTAGAAGAGAACTGTGCACAGCGCTCGTCCGCCAAGTATTGCAGCAACAGCACTGGGGACGCAGTCCTCCTCCTTCGGAGCGTCTCCCTGCCAGGGCCCAGGGGGCGGATCCCAAATCCCACATCCCGCACCTCGGCCACCGCACGGCCCTGATTGACAACCCGCACTACGCGCGCACCGCAACAGCCTCCGCCCCTCTCATGCAGCTCCATATATAAATGACAGGAAGGCAAGACCCCTGCGCGGTTTTCTCATCCCCCGGAACGCGGCGAAGCACGAAAGGGGAAAAAAAAAAAAAGTGTTCCCGTGCCCACTGGAATGTCTACAGTCAACAAATACAAACTTCCGTTATTTAGTGATATCGATTAGTTATCAGTTGGTTAGTAAACCTACTAGTACAGGCCCGTGAAACTTTTGAGGTTCCTCTAAGACGCCTGGTTTGGTTTTCATGTCATTTCTCTTCTCAGCTTGGAGAGCAGGCATGTTATTCTTATATAACAGATTTAGGCAAAAATATATCAGTATAAAAAAGCAGGCTATTTGAAAAATGACTTTAAGATGATTTTTGCTGATTATATAAATTATAATTATAAATTATAATTATATAAATATCATACTAAATTTAAAATTATAATTTTATTAACTTGTGTATTATTCTTTAGTTTTTTATCTTGGTGAGGGTTGTGGTGCTCATCAGTCTATCCCTGGAAGCTGGGCTTGGAGGCCAGTCTATTGCAGGGTGGCCACTCAAAACATACACACATTACAGGCAATTTAGTGACAAATTTACCTGAAATCTGTGGACTGCTGGACTAAACCAGTGCAGAAGAAGGGAGAACATGTAAACTCCATATTTTAATATTAATTAAAAATGAAGAATTTCATAACACCTCATAGATAAACTGACCTTATTCATGTTTTTTTAAATCTTAAATGACAGTATTTAATTTAATAGCAGTTTAGGTGATCTATTTTATCTTTAGTGTCTTTCTTTCAACTCTTGGCCGTGGGTTTAAAAATGGTCAACAACAGGAGCCAGCATGATAAAGGATACAGACTTGGTTCAAGTCTTGGGGGAAACCTAGGTGTGGTATCTTTGAGCAAGGCCCGTAAGTCTAGTGCATATACCTCTAGAGTAATTTAAGTAGGTGATAAGAATGCCAGAAGTCCAAAAAATATGTATGCTCATGTAAAAAAAAAAAAACTTTGAGAGCAAATTGTATTGATGCTGCACCATGACAAAAACTGATACTGCTGATAAAGTGAAGGACCATTCAAAGTGTGAGTTTGAGGAGTTAATCCCAGAAATGACCCAGGTCTTTGGAGAGGGCTTTTTTCCTTGTGAGGCAGTTGACAGTTTTTCAGCCAACAGGTCTGTACTGTGCCTCTACTCACCAGGAGTCAAGTGAAGCCCCATTAACAGGCACTGTGAAGCATCACAGAGGCAGATATAATCACTGGTACTGTTGTGGAAAAGCTTGGGTGCTGTCATGCTTGAAAAAACCCACTTGTATCAATTAGATCGCAGGCACGGTTCAATTTGTGTGAAAAGTGGGCTTAGCAAGGAGTAGCTTTAAAACTGCAACACATTTTATTTCCTCTAAGCCAGTAAAGCACTTCTGTGTGTATTCTATGTGCAGCAGCAGCCAGATGTGTGAGCCCACATGAAGGAAGCAAATTCCCACAATTGGAGGCCTCAATGCAGCAGTAGTCCATAACAGAGGGCACCAGACTACATACAGAGAGCAATGAGCATCGAGGGCAGGCCGCTGAAAATGGTGATCATAAGGAAAGTTACAAATCTGATATTATGACATACTCAAATGTAGACACATCTGTTGAATGGTAAATTGTACAAACTCTTACAGTAAGGCTTACTAGGGAAACTTATTACTTAGTCCACCAAATCAGTTTTGTTTTACAAATATTCCATTTTGTTTGCATTGATTTCAACAGTGAATTCCAGCTGAATTTCTGGACATTTAGAGTGGAATATTGCCAGTACTGGCAAATACAACCTGAAGGGGTTAACATCTGGCTAGTTGTGATATGAAGAAGTGCACCTGCTGTTTGACACTAACATGACAGAGTAGATAGGGTCCTAAGTTCATAAGAGCACTAATGAAAAAGGGTACTGTACTTTATGAGCTGCCAAGCTGGGCACTGCAAACAACAACACAATGACCACAGGACAGGTTCAGAGGGTGTGCCAGATGGCTTATCAGTCAGCGAGCTGGAGCACCTGACTCAGTGACCGCATGACACAAGGAGCAACAAGTCTTTCCTCAGTGTTAATCAACAGTCCAGCTGGAATCATACAATTGCACCATTTAGCCAGACCTTTCAGAGACTGTGATGCTTTTGCCATCTGTAATTCTTTGGTACATGATTAGGAGGGTTGCTGCCAACGTGTGATCCTAGAAAGGTCATGAAATCTAAAAAAAGGACAATGAAATCTAAAAAAAGAGAACCGGCAAAAACAGGCTGGTGGTGTAATGGTTCAATATATTCCAAGTTATATACTATGCAAGCTGTCGAGACTGTAACTAATTAAACACAAATCATTTAACATATTTTTACAAGAGAAACTGAGTGAGGATGCTATGACGCCCAGGAGACCATCTATTAGGGATAGAGCACAAAGTTCCTTAGCCTCTAACTCACTTTACTGTCTGTAATTGTTTAAAATGTGTCATATTAAGAGCACACTGTCTTTGCTTTTATTGGACACAATCCTTAAGATAAAGGATTATCATAAAATCCTCTTAAGGGTCAACTTTGTTTGGCCTTGTGTCTAGTTACTTATATTTGTTCCTGTTTATTAGAAATTCAGTGCAACATAGTTGTCAGAGATATCTATGAGTCATCAGTGATACACCTCATGAGCCAACTGTAAAATGTGAATACATAGAATATAAAGAACAAAGAATATACCATGGAAGAAAAGTTAAAGAAGTACTCCACCCCAACCCATGATTGCATTAAAGTATTGCATGTTCCTTCAAATGGGCAGATGTTCAGCTTTTTCTGGTATGAAATTATAAACCAATATCAGCTCTCTTCTTTTAAAATATGTGCTGCTTCATATAAATATCTGTCCCCCTTCTAATCCACTTACCTTCCTGATGGTCATACATCATGGTTCTTTAATGAATTGAATGCCATCAGTAGCTGTTAAAGACATGGACTTGTCAGATTGTAATGCTCCATTCCCATTCCTCATTATCGTAGTAATACCATTGAACAATATACTTGGCTTTGGCTGCTTGGGTCAAAAATTCCCTGTGAGTTCCCCTGGATAAAAGTTGCAGTTAAGCAACAAACTGATGTGTTAATATAATTACATTGTGAAAATCATCTGATGAACCATGGAAGCATCCTTAGTCATTTTAAAAAGAGCTTTGAAACTCACCTTATTCTATACAAGTTCAGAAATCATGATGATAAAGCATTTAAAATACATTTAAAATTAAGTTTCCTCCTCTTTTAACATATCAATGAGCAGGACATCAAAAGACCAGGCAACATGAAATGATTATGCAGACTGTAATATATGCAATACCTTAGAAATGAAAGCAGAGACCTGATGGTGCTCTATTTTAAAGACTTGTCTTAATTAGCTGCTGATACTGTACTTTATTTTATTGGCTTGTAGTATAAAGGAGTAAAACAGTGCTGCCCCACTTAAGCATTCCTTTTTATCTGATAGAGCCAGCAAGTAAAAATAATCTTGATAGAGCCTTAAGCTCACCAGTGTAGCTAGCAATCTTTATCCAACTTAATGAAACTGGATTAAACAATGTGCTATGAAGAATTTCAAAGTGTTCTCCTTTTTTCTTTCTTAAAACATCAGAGCATGTTGTCCAAACAGAAGTTCTTACTCAGTCACTACTTCTTTCAAAACTCTCCTCTCTATCTGTAACCAGCAGTGACCACTTTTGTAAAAGAGCCCAGGATGTAGCCCGTCTCCAGGATGAACTCACAATTAGTGTATTCAACCAAAAACAGTAGGGTATCCCCTTTGATGTGGGGATCAAATAAAGGAGCTGTGTGTTTTTGTCTGCAGTGACAGGCTTACTAGGATCACTAATGGATGGCTAATGGAAAGATAGGTTTATGATGCTCATTAATTACCTGGCATGTCATGAGCAAGGAAGGGGGGCAAACAGAAAGGCGGTATGGCAGTATGGCACAAAAAGGAGGTGGGGAAATAACAAAAGGGAGAACTGGAGATTGCAGCAAGGAGCGGGAGAATGAGTGTGGAATGAAGCATGGTAGAGTGAGCACAGTATTGTGGGCAGGGATAGAAGTCCAAAAAAGAGGAATCGAGAGGAAAAGGGAGAAAGGAGCAGAACAACAGTAATCCTTCCTCAAGATGAGAGGAGCAACCAGGACAACAGCTTCAAAGAGAGGGAGCTTGTCCCTTGGGTGCAGCTTTTACTCCCTGCTTGCACCATCAGAGCTGTCAGCCCTTCCACACACACTCCCAGTAACCCCCTCCAGGGCCCCAGCATACCCAGCTCGGCAGGCTTCCATACGCCCTGCTGCCTCCCTGAAGTTCAAGCAGTTCACACCCATTTTTTGGCATGTATCAAGATCATGAAGTTATAAACAGCCCATTTTAGTCCATCCAGGGAGGTATTACACGGAGGCCATGGAGTCCATTACTCCAAATGAAATGAGAAAGAGATAGGATAGGGGTGGGTCGAGTGGGACATTAAAACAAGGCCTGCGGTGTTGCCTGTCGATCAGCTAGTGACCAGTCTGGCCCCTGCCCCAGTGCAGGGCAGCAGCAGGCAGTGGGGCTCACCACAAGCACTATTTATTTAATAAAGCTCCCACACCTATTAGCCAAGGTGTCTGAGCAATTTGCTGAATAGTTTTAGCTTCCTTTGCATCTGCACTCTAGCAACAAAACTGATTTTCAATTACTTAACATCAAGCAAAAACCCTGAATTCTAACAAATATATTTCCAGTACCAGCAGAACTCTATTACCCCAAATGTATTTAGTGCCTTAAATTCTGAACACAAAATGAATGTTAGGAAAAAGTGCTTTAAATTATTATTATTCTACTTTTGTTCTCCTATCTTTACTTCAGTCATATCACAACCAATTGAATCATGTATTGTTCTGTATGAAGTATCTGTATTAAGCACAACTGTTTTATTTTAATAAATTCTGAGTTACAAGGATTATGCATATGTTGAATGGAGTTTCATGAATTATATACTCTAACAGAGCACATTAAAAACTGCCAGTTTTGCTGTGTATGACCTAACAGCTGAAATTCTGTGTGCATAGTTATTCCTTCCAAATATTTGCACCCCTGAGTTTATCTCCTTTGTTTCCACTCATTCCTAAACTTCCAAGCAAGTGGTCCTGATATGTAGCATGAGGCTTGAATGATCATCAGTCAGTTGGTGTGGATTGAGGGTGACACTGATATACAGACCTGCCACAGTACACACCAACAAACCTGCCACTTTCCACCTTTTTCATTCTAAAAAAGGACAATGGCGCACAATAACAAGGACAAAAGTTGGACATTCCAGTACATGTCCAATGTTATAAAGACATCATATCAGGCAAACTAGTTTGGGGCAGTTTCACGGGCATTTCCTTTGAACTGTTTAGTACTTTCAAACTTCATCTGAACTCCAGTTCTTATTGTATAGTATGGTCCTGAGGGATTTCAGTTTACTTCATTGTCAAACTCTCTACATAAGAATTTTCACTATAATTGCTCTTGAAAATTAATACTCATATATCAGTATCTAAATGGAAACTTTTGCTGTAATGAATTTTTATCTGAAAAATAAAAATATAAATACAAATAAATACTGTACAGGTAGCGTACACTATAGTATAATTAAAAAACTGTACATATTGTAATGAACTCTATTGTGTTCTGTTATGAATTTATCCAAAGCCGGATGCATGTGTATGGGGGGTTATTCCACCGCTTTCACTTTGTCTGAATATGGGCATTATCACAATAAACTTGCAAAATGCCCTGTACTGTATGTACTGTACCACACATTAAAAACATGTAAATGAATGACATTTAGTGTTTTCTAAGTAGGTAGCTGGTATTTACAGTGTTTTTCATACTGAAACCAAGAGTTGATAATTATATAGGTGTTTTCAGATAGACTGGGAGCATATTATGTATTTCATTTTTTTTCATCCCATATTTAAAATATTTAAAATATTGGGAAATAGGCACTCTGTATCCAAAAAAAAATCAGGATTCAACACTTATTCAGTGACGAATTAGATTCAGGTACCGAGATATTACTCTATAGTTCTTCTTCATAAATCTTTAGAGAATGACCTACAAGAAAGGACTCAGTCCGCAAAGAAAAAAACAGAACTGGATGACCACAATAGACTTTGGACCACATGGCATGGATGTCCTAGTGGGCCAGTTAAGTCTTAACAATGTTCCAGGATTTTTTTGCTCATTCCTAAGAAAATAAACCAACATGCATGGAAATTTAATTGATTAGAATTTAAAAATCCCACATCACGCTAGGGGAGTGAACTGGTAAAATGAAGGGAAAAAGAATTAGTTTAGGTACTGGTGTACTAAGGAGGGGGAATTCCCCCTAGGTGCCAGTCAGAAATGAGGTGCCAAGAATTGATTAATATGGAAAAACCAATTTTGATTACATTTTTGACAAATTTGCAGAAATTGAGGCCCAAAAACAGCAACTGTAAAGCTGTACATTACTTTGAAAGACTATACTAAGATCATTTTTCTTATTATTGTACAATAAATTGCATTAATGCAATAAAGAAATACTGGTGTAATCTGTTTACTGTGTTTTTTCTTTTTGTTAAATAAATGACAATATAATGTAAGAAAAACAAAAAAATATCTAACCAAAATGGTTCACTATGTTTCTTTTTTGACTATTATTAACATTTGTTAGATTAGGTGGTATGTATGGTTATTACTGCAAATAATTTTGCCACATGGTGTGCTGGGGTGGGGTATGCCAAAGAAAGGCTCTTGTGTGCCAAATACCTTAGAGCCATCAATAAGTGTAAGTATAGGAAAGCAGGCCTCTGAACTGGACCCAATAAACCATTACAGGACTTTGCCTGTAAGCTGCACCACAGAAGTCCATCTCTAAAATCAACATGTGGCACATCATTTTAATAGAAAACAACATTAGCTTCTTCACCCAGAGACAAACAACCCCACTGCACAAACTCCTGAAATGCACATTACCCAAAAAAACATTTTTTTTTAAATTACTCATGTTAAAATTACAGATGGGCTTCAATTTTTTATCCCTCCAGTTTTTTTGCATGGTTCCCCTGCAGAGCAAGTCATATTTTATGTTTCTAGTATCAAGCTGAATTTATTTAAAATGGAAAAATAGGATCACTGGTTCAAACTGTAAAGCTTTTGATTGTTTCTGTTTACAGTTAGTGTGCTGGCCAGGCCATCTGTGTCAAACAAGGGAGGGGGGTAAGCTGTGGGGGTCTGAAGAGGAGAATGAGGGCCCTCTGTTTGCTCATCCCTGCTGGGTGTCTTCAGCCATCTGGTAACTGGACAGTTCCTTGCACATAGAAACTGAGAGTTTTTCCTGTTTCTTGCAAAACACTGAATAGTAACTACCTCCCTGTGTGAGACTAACCCCAACATCTACTACCCTCATCAGTGTTAGATTGTAGAAACAATAGAAGTTCTATAAACCTGTCTATATCTCCAAGTGCTCACCAAATCCACATCAGTTAACACACATCAGTATATGGGACCAAATTTCAGAGCCATTTGCCTGCATTATACACTTCACATTACAGAGAGCTGGCTGGCTTTGCAACTGAATTGCAAATGGCTGCATCTGTTCCATTTAAACCTAGAGCTTCTTAAGAGATAATATACAATGGTGTTTTCATAAACAACCCCTTCAAAAATAACAAGGGCAAATAAAGAAAACAAACTGCACAGCACAGAGTCATCCTGTGCAATGGAATGAGTTTGTTCCACAGCTCACTCTAGTTTATATAGTCCTCCTTTCAAATAACTGACTAGTAATACTATTCTGTTGCAAAAATGCAGGAGATTTTTTCCCCAAAGATCCATTTCATGTCAGATTAATATTTCTCTTTCTGTTCACGCCCTCACCAGCCATTTTATTAGGTGCTTGTGGCCGTTTATACCTACAGCTCAGCCTGGACAGTTGTGCAGCACAAGGTTGTGACTCAGTATATAAAGTAAGCGGACAAGGTATAGAGGTCCACTCACTGTCTGACAGAACTTTAGAATACACTAAACATGTACTGTAAGTGACCTTGCAAGTGGCTTGATTATTGGTACCAGCTGATGTTAACAAATTAAATATTTCTTCAAAAGAATCTGCAGAAACAGCAAAGCTGACAAGCCATTATGGGGAAAAACTCATAGAAACCAGTCCTGCATATTGTTGTTGAATCCATGTTGTGTTGCTCTGAAATAAAAAGAGTATCCAATTAAACAGGTGTACCTAATAAAGTGACCAGCACATGTATGCTCAAATTATATGAACCGATAGAGATCAGCTGCTGTTCCAAGCTTTTGTCTGGCCCTCGCTTTGCAGTATTTGCTCCTGCCACCATTTTGTTGTGTGAGTTTGTAACTAAGAGCAGGTGCTGAGTATCCATTGGCTACCAGATGACTCTCTATTCTCCCATGTGACATCAGGGCTGGGCATTGTAGGCCGACAGCACGCTGCTCAAATCCAGGCAGTGATGTGGAAGGTATGGTGGGTCTATCTACACCTTCCTTGCTGGCTGAGTTGTGAGCTAACAATGCAAGCAAAGATAGAGTTTGTGTAAGTAGCAAAGCTTTGTTTTAAGACGATAGAGCCCTTTCTTTAGGTAAGTGAAAAGGGGCATCGGCAGTCATTTATCATGGCTCTTTTGTATTAAGGCCTCCACTGAACTCACTCATTAAAGATGGAAATGTGTGGTCATTGCTTTTACCAGCATCTTTAATAAAAATAGCGTTTCCAGCTACATGTAAAAACATAATTTTCGAATTCACATAAGCAAAGTATAGAGCCTCCTTCATCCAGGTCAAAGAGATGCATTGTTAATTCCTGTTTTATTGATTACAAATTCATTTTGTTTGTTTCTTGTTTATATCCTCTGTACTGTAGTCTGTAGTCTACCGTACGAAAAATGAGCAAAACTCCAATTCATTAAGTTTTTTCCATTCAGCTGGGTTATCAAGATTGCTCTCAAAAGACAAAAAGACAGACATTTTGCAAACTTTTCAATTCTAAAAAAAGATTAGCCACTCGCCTGTCATTTATATCTCAAAATACCCATGATAAACCCATTTTGCCTTACAAAACATGAGCAAAAAACACCTTGATTACCAAATTTATACCAGAATTGGGAACGAAGCGCGAAACCTGCTTTGCAAGGTGCTTTGCATTTGGTGGCTTTGCAAGACATCCCATGCTTCAAAATGTTAATCTGCCCTTCAGATTACCCTTTCACATTTGTTCTTCTTCACAATATATTTGTACTCTCAGACTGTCAAGGTACTTTGCTTTGATACAAAGCTCCTTTTCACAGATCCTTCATCCCAGCACTCAACCTGATTTTGTTTCCAGAGCTGACCATAGCTCGCTGCTTAGACTCTAAATGTAAGATGCCGTGTTTTTGGCCTGGCAGGACTGCTGACAGCCCGGCAAACCGAGAGTGCTTGCTAAATCTGAGTGTGCATGACTAGCTGCTAATGGCTTAACATGACACATTCTTTTCTTTGAATTCTGAACAGACAAGTTCCTTATCTTTCCTTTGAAGAAATTACAAGTTTCACAAATGATATTGTTTGTCCCCACATTTCTTGGAGCTTTCATTCAGACAGAATGACATCCTCTTTAAGTGTTTTTTTCTTCCTGCTCCTCAGTCGGCTCCTCAAGTGGCGGTTTGTCAAGAGAGGCTGTCAGCAGCCCAACAGAGAACTGAAACAGACATCTCAGCACCTAATGAGTCCCACACCAAACTGCCACTTTGGTCTTGTTAGCCCCTCATTTTGATAAAACAAATAAAAAAGTATCATAATCATAGAGTTCATTTTCACCTCATTTTCATTAACTATCTATGATATTTAATAGTTTTTGAATAATCTTTTGTGCTATATCTGATTTTGATTTGATTCAGCAGTTTTCAACCAGATAGTGTTCAAAGGCACAGCAGATGTCAGGATACGTAAGGATATAGTCAACATACTGTCAGTGGTTCATATCCCTGCTGTAATGCTCTTGAGACAAGTGCTTAATTGGATCTTCTCCAGGAAAATATTTTATATTATAAAATATTTATAAAATATTTATAATATTTTAGGTTTATATATGTTGTTTTACATATAGTAGTATTTGCAACATATAGTGTATAAAGCTGTGGAACAAAATTAAAGGAACAGAAATAGTAAATTTGAATTTTTTTCTGAAAATGTGCAATATGTTAAATGCTCAAACAGTAGCGTTTAGTTAAGGAATGATAGCTGTTTTTATGGCAGTTTCTTCTATGAAGCCCAGCCAAGAGCCTGGGAAAGTGTGGCGTTGTTTTCCACCCCAGCTCTTCTCCTTCATGTGGTCCCATTTGACCAGAGGAGGTTTTTAGTACTCCTACAGAGGCAGCTAGTGCTTTCAGCTTCCACACAAAAGTGCAAGGAGTCACTTTCTCTTGGAAAGGTTTCACTTGTGGACAGTGAAACCATTTGGCATGATTGTTCTGCACTTTGGAATTTGGTTCTAATTGTAATTTAATTAATATAAGGCAATTATAACATTTCTGGGGAGAATTTAACACAGTTGCTAGCATGCTCTTTATTAATGACATAATCTGTGTTGAAAAGAAAGTAAACTGATATCTTCTCTAAAGACTTATTTCATTTTTAAAAATCTGTCTGTTGCTATAAACAGTATTTTCTGTTTGCCTTAACCTTAACCATTTAAAAAAACAACAAAGGCTGATAAGATACTGATATAAAACAATATAAAAACACATGCAAATAAATGTCCCTTCAAATATATATGTGTATATATATATATATATATATATATATATTTTTTTTTTTTTTTTTATTGCAGAAAAAAACTACTTAAGCAGTTGTTTTATGCAAATTTTGAGCTTAATTGGCATTAGAAAAATTGCTTTGGCATGCTGTGGGGCACCAAGATTAGCTGAAAAAGAAAGAACAATATAAAATCTTCAAAAGGCCTATTTCAGAGGAATTATAGTTTCCTTTGAACATCTTCCAAGTTTTAAATACATTGAAGCCTGCTGGCATACATTCTTGGCATAAATGAAGCTGTACCAAGGCATTCCAATGAATTTGTTGCAAACCAAACCAATGTTGAGAAGACAGCAGCAGACAAAATGTGCCCTAGACTAAGAGCAGGCAGGAATTCTGCCATTGTTGGACCCCTTTTGTTAATCCTTTCCCTCTCTCCATTCGTCTCCATCCATATTTTTCCCTCAAGTGCCAAGTGCTTTAGCAGATGAAAGGAACAACAGTTTCTAGTTCCAAAAGAAGGGTTTGTGAGAACCAGTGCAGTGATGGACCTTAGAATGTACCACTCAGCTAAAAGCTATAGTACTCATCCCCCTCCCCTCAGAGCTTATTTTTGCTACTCTGAACTCATGCAATTTCTCATCTGAACTTCAGCATAAATTACACTGTAATCATTTTAATGTATATTTACTCATATAATCCAAAATCTACTAACTTAAAACTTAAAAAACTATTTAATGGTTCATAAAATATAGCTACTGCAGCTGTTAACATTTAATATGCCAATCACCATATTTAAACAAGTTTTTAAACATGAAACTTTAAAAACTTCAGCTTAGAAGGTCAGCGGTTCTTTAGGATCCTACTGAGAGGTTATTGAAAGCAATTTTCAAATTCACATTCCTAAGTGGCTTATGTGAAGTGGATGGTTACATGAAGTGTTGATGCTTTAGGTTGTGACAGCTATAATCCCATTAGATACTAAGTATGTGGACACAAGCACACCAGGGAAAACACCCTGTAAACAAACAAAGAGGCCCTTGTGTTTAGTGGTTCACAAGGACAGTATTCAGCGATTGCACAGAACTACTGACAACAGAGTGTAACACAAAAGCTAGTTTGTTACTTTGGTTAAATTATGCAATTGAGCCCATCAGAAGCTGAGTGTTTACTTGATACTGAGGAACAGTCCATATTCTTCTTTTAGTTTCCACATTCAACCCCTCTGACTTCTTATAATCAACTTCAAACAACCAAATGCAGCACACAAGTTGAAGAGCTACTCATGGGTCAAATATATAAACATTTTAGTAAGTTCTAGGCAAATGATCTTTTAAGAAAGCATGATTAATGTTATAATCAGATTTTGGTTTTAAACCCAGCATTACTAAACTATCTCATTCATGTTGTTCCACATGGAACAAAGATGCTTGTTGAAAATATGAATATTTGGCACTAATATAGACTAATTACCACAAACCTCTGAAACTGAATTACACGATGTTAACGTACCGACTATCCTGAAACCCAGCAGACTGGGTGTCCAAATGAGGATTTTTCACCCTGGACATGATGAAGTTATTTATCTTCCAAGAGGCCTTACATCTCAAAAACAAATAGTGATTTTAAAGCCGAGATTTTCAAAAAGCTGAGGTATTTCATTTAAACTTAAGAGGACCCAGATCAAAAAGTGAAAAGAGAATCATTCAAAGGACACTCTTATTAAAAAAAGTGGACCTCACAGTTTTAAGCTGTGCAAGTTCACAGCCATTGCTGGACACAATTCACTCTCTCACTGTTCCACAGAGATAAAAAGAAAGATTGAAAATCCTCCCTTTTCCATACTGGCTTGAGGTCTTTTGGAGCTGACTAAGAATCAGCAATACATGGGGAATGTCTTGCAAAGTATGTTTTCTGAATACCACAGATTCTTTTACAAAGTCCCCATTGCAGCTGGGCAGACCTGGGGATTTGCAAATGTTAGTTATACACCAGGAGCTTGATGTAAAGTTAGACTCTTTAGCTGGCCACAGCACTCTTCAGATGACTGGTTAAAGAGTCCTGAAGATAAAGGGATCCCTGCTTTGTTCAAGTGCTTGCTGGTATGCATGTTCAAGGAAGCTACAAATACATGTCTATGTGACTAAAGTACACACTAACTGGTCAAAATGTGATCCAGTTCAGCAAAAAAACTATCCCCTCTTTCATCAAAACATTACTCCTGTTTAAGGGCTCCAACCACCCTACACTGTCATCCTAGTCTTGGGAGATAATTCTTTACTGACAACATAAATCACATCATAGACATAACAATTCATATGAGTTTTAATCACATATACGGAAAGTTGCATATAGCCATTTCCACACTGGTCTTAAATTTTAATGAATATCTCATCAGATGAAGTTTGAGTGGCTGCTATTTTGTTTTGAAAAATTGCAGTAAAAGATTAATTTCCAAAAAATTCAAAGCTCAGGTCACAGGTATAAATTCCTTATGAAATAAACTGGTGTGTCTTGCATAGCAAGTTTTCTGAAAAACAAAGCTAGATCAATTCCTTTGGTCCTTCAGATAGCATAAATTTTAAAAACTTATAACCTGTAATGAACCATACAACTAAAAACAACAATAATAGGAAACAAAATTCAGCCAAAGCTATACTCTTTATAAACATCTTTTACAGTATTTTTGTATTCAAATCTTACATATTGCTTGATTGTTGATACTTTTTTACACTTCTGTAAAATTTATAATATACTATAAAAATGCCATTTTTGTGGTAATATTCTGCATTCTGACAATTTGAATACTGTAATAGTGTGTTATTAGTGAACAGGTTGCAATTATATAGTAAGTTTGTGCCTTATGAACAGTATAACAGAGTTAAAAATGTTTGCATCATATCGTTGTATCAAATCTTTTGGGGTTGTGAACATGTTTTGATAAACTGTAACGTTTATGTAGGATAATTAAGATATCTAAAATATCTTTTTAATGATATAAAACTAGTTGCAAATTAGCAAAAAGTTTTAACTGTTAATTAAATGAAATTAAAAAGTTTATGTCATATACCTGATAGGTTCATTATCTTTGGTAGGGTTAAATGTAAGTATTTTTACAATACATATTGAAAACTTAAAACATTGTTAGCTGTTTGTAACACTGCTATTGTGATAACAAAAAACTGCAATTAAAGGTGAGTGACTATTATAAACTTCATGGAAATTCCTTTCTGAGCATTCAGAAATTTATGGTTTCTGTTGAAAGCAAAATTGTGATATCTCCTAAGACAGACTTCATGGCAGTTCTTGTATCCTTCTTTGTTTTTAAGACAGAATACGAAGAAGAGACTGCGATGAATCTTGACTTCATTCAGTATTTATTCAGGATTCAGTAAATATTTCAATCTTTGCTTACAGATTCATAATAGAAATGAGATGAAAGTATAACGCACAGTTTTATGTCATTAAATATTTTAAACCTCAGCTTCACTCAGTATTCAAAATGTACTAGCTTATCTCTATATCTGTTTGTTCGTCTATTTATTTGTTTGGTTCTTTATGCATAGGCTTGAAATTTTGCACCATGGTCCTTCTCACCCTAAATGAAGCTTTTGTGTAAAGTTAATTAAATGTCAAAAAGGACACTTAGTATTGTGAAATCAGACCAAAGTATTGTGAATCTTGTCTGTATTGTGATTTCTACTTCAGTCTTTGAAACAAAGCTCAGAAATATGCATGTATTTGTGTCACATGAAGGCTGTGGTTATGTTATACAAAGACTGTAGTTACAATGATCAAGTGGCAGAAGTATGTAGTGTGACGAACAGGGCAGTTTGGCCACTAAATGGAAAAAGTTTCAGGGTTATACAGTTTGGTAAGATATAATTTATTGCTCTCTGCATATCACTACAGCCAGTGTGTGCATCACTTTGTGGTGTCCACGTTTTTTCACATTTGCAGGTATGATGTGTGCAGTGTACATATGTACCTCATGCACTAAATGCAACCTGCTATCCAAATACCCACAACAGTCTCCCAGCTTCCATCTAGAAAAGAAAAATGCCAGTACCTGTTGTATGTGACCATCTATGCACCAAACATAAATATTTCAGACAATTTTTTCTTTTCTACACGGAAACAGAACAACTAGAGGGAAGTTTTTTTGAGGGAATTAGCAAATGCTTGGAGTAAAGCACCAAACAGGCGAGACAGAGGGTGATGGAGGTGCATGCTGGCAGACAGACAGACCCAGACTAGTGACTGGGGGGGGTGCTTCAGATTAGGAAAAACACCATCATCATCATCATCATCATCATTATCATTGTCCTCATCATCATCATGCTAAGTGGTGAAAGGCGTCACTATCTGTAATATGCAAATAAAAATAATTTCTAAAATCTGTACAAAATGAAAATGTAAAAATGAATAACATCAAACACATGTTAATGACAAGAGCAGAAAAGATTGGTTATTTTATTAGTTTTTCTATTCCACTGGATTAGAAGAATATCAACTAGAAAGTATTTTTCTATTCCTTTTCATACAAAGCTAAGGCAATGTGATATGACTGACAGTTTATGAAATTGCTACCTTTGCTTGTGTTTAAAGAACTACTACCTTTCACTTTTATTTGCAAATATAAGAAGCATCTGGTAAATCCTCTACTGAATTAACAGGAGTGAGTGTCTGTTGCTTTGTTTCAGATTTTGATTTATCAGAAAGTGAACGCTTAAGTTTCTTGCTGCTTTATAATTAAATGTTGATGTGACAATATTATATATAACAACATATAATATTTTTTCTTATGTAAATATCAGTATAGCTGTTATTTAAATATGCTCAGAAAATACAGTACAATACTGTCTTTGGTACTCCAGATTTACAATATAGACTTATAAGTGACAGTATCTAAGAAAAGGACTGCCAGGTAATCACACATCAATTTTACTGGCAACTGATAGTTGTCTATTATTATGAAGATAGAAGTAACTTACTGGATTTTTGAAAACCAGTGAATTACTGTAATTTTTAAAAATTTATTTAAAAAAAATTTTTTTGGTCACAGCAATATGTACAAGCAGAGAAAGTGCACCGAGACATTGCACCTCCATCTACATATCATGAGAGGCTGAGGGTCAAATGGTTAGAGAGTCACAGGTATAATCATACAACATTGTCTAATACATTCTAGAAGGGTGTCCAGACATTCTAGAATTGTTTTGAATTATTTTGTAAGTTAAATGTTAATTTTTTACCAGAAGGAAATTAAACACTTCACACATCCAAATATTTACAAAAGGAACTTCTGCTATGGACCAGAACTTTAAAATGCCTTTCTTTGCTACACATGTCATAGAGAACAGTCTCAAAAAGTTTGTTTTAAGAAAAAGGTTGTCTTTCAGCAGCAAAATAGAAAATGACAAATCAATCATTAAAGAATCCCCACTCTGCTGTAATTTTTAAAAGTTAAAAAGAGCATTGTTCCAGCATTGTTTTCACATTAACTGGACAAGTAGTTCTCAAATTAAAATATACTCAACATACAACTGACTCACACAACATTGAATCATAATAAATAATAAATAATAAATAAGCATAAATAAATTATATGAATATTTTTAATGAAACATAAAAATCCATAAAAATACGTTTTTAATGATTTTCAGAACAATGGTAAGCAAATAAGCATCTTAAAGCTAATTGAAACTTATACATGAACATTTTGTAATGTACATTATACAGTACTTGTACAGTACACCATAGCATAATGACAGCCGTACAAAAACATCAATATGATTGAGCACTTACAGCTTATACTGTAGATGAAAAATGTTATGAAAATGCATTCAAATACTTTACATGTATACAGTACTTGCACTTGCACTTGTACTTGCTTGTATGTGTGACCTTGAGTGTAACAACTGTGTAAAGTGAACACTGTACTCTACATGCAAGCACCACCCATGCCAGCCAGCAACCATCTTCTCTCACCTGCTCCACCATGGCCCCTCCCCCTCCTTTCTCCCTTGTTTCCGTGACTAAAACATTGCACAACTCAGCAACGCACAATGTTACTTGTTCTCACTGATATTCCCCACAAAGATGTAGATGCAGTGGTTTAATTCAGCACAGGTCTTCTTATAGTGCATCACCCAAAATTTTCCATAACCACTGTCATACCCCCCAAAAGATCCACTTCTTCCAGTTTCCCAGTGGAACAGTTGAAAGAGATTACATCACTTGCACTTACCACATTTGATTGTTATATGGCTCAGAACACAGAATTTTTTAATGTTATGAAGATACTGTACTTTTTAAAAAGAAACTTAATATAATAATATATCACGATAGTAATATATAGATGTATTAGAGCAACATTATTGGACATTATAGATAATATATCATACTTTGGTCAGAAATTTTAATAAAGTTAAAAAAGTTTGAAAAGAAGTTACCGTGTGATGGACTACGAACTTAAAAATAATCATTGATTTGAGTACAATCAATGATTGACAATTGACAATAGATATTTTTGTACAGATAGTCCTTGATTTACAATTGGGCTAAGTCTATCTGTAATACAGAAATATAGTTAATTTCCTGAGTTACCCAGCACTGCCCAGCACAGAAAGTGGAAAGGTAAATAAAAAGTAATAAAACATTATATATCACTGAACTGTATTGCCTTTAAAGTGGTTGAATTTAGTGTTATAAGTATTGTTAGTGCTTTTGAACAGGCAGATGTCACAGCCAGTGACCGGAGAGTTTTAGTCCAGTGGAAAAATGGAAAGGAGAAAAGTAATAAAATATATATCAGCAACCTATATTATTCTATATTAGTTGTGTGTGTATGTGTGTGTGTGCTTAACTATGCAAAATCACACATTTAATATGTGTTGCAAAACAGAACTGTATTACTGTACAGTACTTATTACTGTTTATAGAGTTATTGTCATTTAAATAATTATGTTGGTCTTTACATACACTGCACTATAAACTGTTCTTGTGCACATTTTTCAGTGATGTGAAATTTAATCACACTGTATCATGAGTTATTTCAACATTTCAACTAAATAGATATGAGACACATGACCATTGTGAAAAAGTGTGGCATTGCACAGATGGTGTCAGTACTCAGCAATTTGCTGGACACTCACACCAGTTATGGAGAACAGAAACATTATACAGCCCAAACATTCGCGACAGCTCAGCCAAGAGTGGTGGGATGTCTGAGAATATCCTTGCCAGATAGCAGGAGAGGACAAGAGCTGAAAACGGCTGCCCTGTACAGTGATTTTTTTAAGAAACAGTGACATAACTGGGTCAGAACAACAGGGTAACATTTGACATAGAGTTTCAAGATGCAATATGATGAATTCACTAAAGATTCTGTCGTCTGAATGGTTTTAAAGGCTGGATTTGAAAATATGAGCTATGCTGTAAGAAATTCAAGGAGGATGTGTGAGAACTTACCCCTGTTATCAGCGAGGGCTATCTACCCAACATTCAACTTTTCAGGCACAGGTGAACTGCTTATGAGCACCTCTGCACTGAATATGTTCTCATACTCGATTTAATGCACTTGATTTTATGTTTCTATCTGCTAAACACTGAGCATCACACATCACCTTGCAGTTTTATAATCTATTTATACAGGTACATGTTTAATAAAGCATTATTAAGTACATAATTCCAGGGTACAATAGTAAATGTTAGCTTAAGCCCCACATTTTATTGTCTGTATGTCTGCACGTCTCCGCAAACACTTCTCATTTGAATTGAAAGGCACATTTTTCTACAGCATCTGAGGTGTATTTAGAGAGACACCTTAATAGTTTGCTTTTTCACAGATTTAGACATCATCTAGTTGTTACTATATCACTCAATAGTTAATATATGTTAGGAGCCAAGAGATGGCATAGACTAAGAAAATTAATTTGCATCTCCACTCTGCTTCAGTCACACCTTGTTCTACCTAAATCTGTGGGGCATTGTTTTCTAATGGGTGCACCAAGAATATCCAAGGATGGATAAAGCTGGGCAAAGCGAGTATTTTTAAAATCATGCATATACACAAAATGGCAAAATATCAAAATCTTTTAGAGAAAGTTAACTATAACATGTGCAGTGCATAGGTTTGCTTGCAGCCAAACAACATATTCCATATGAAGTCCATATTTCTTGTTTAGAAACAACAGCAGTTGTAGAGGAGACTGATAAATAGCACTAAGAATATTTCACTCCCTACTAGACATAACAATATAAATCCATGAGCAAACGGCATTTGTGGACAATTATTGTATTGTATAGGAAGATTTATTATCATAGTAATCTCAAAATATGGTGTCACGTTCAGCATGTCATCCTCTGTATTGCAAAGTAAAGGTACATGTGAGGAGAAACTGGAATTTATAACCAAAACAGAAATTTCGGGAAAAAAACAGCAGCAGACAGACTAGTTAAAGGGTATAGTTTGTATAGGTATGGTGTGGGTGAAATGGGATCCCTTCATTCATTTCCATTACTATTTTGGAAATCAGGCTTTCTGAGTGCATGCAAAGCAACCTCATGTTCATCCTGTATAGTACTGCTTACTGTGCCTCACTTGTGGGCAACTTGACAGCAATGAAATGGCAGCACCAAGCTCAGATCTGGACCTGCTCTCAAGGGGGCAAGTCACTGCCTGCTGTACCTGCCATGCTCACTTCGCACACCTAGCTTGTCAGTGTTGAAGGATGCAGTTTCACACTCTACAGACAAATGTCATTTTATCTCCTCTCACAACTGCTATTCCGGGAGCTTCAGGGAGGTGCAGAGCTGAGCAGACTTGACAAGGAGCTACTTTGATACAAAAAATAGAATGCAGTCAGAATGCCACAAATATGATTTCTATACATCCACTGATATGTTTGAATTCCATCAATTATCAGCAATCTGCAATAAGTTTCCTGATTATCTACATAATAGCACAACATGCACTTACTAAGGACTTGGCTGGAAGCAACATTCCATATCCATGAATAAAATAGATTATTTAATATCCATCATAGTATATAGCCATGTCCTTCTGGAACTCTTATTTCACTTAATGAGGGGTTCCTTACTGTTAGCAACACAATGTTTTCCTTTAACCTGATATTCAAATATTATTTACTTGTATGTTTACATTATGTAATCTAATATTACCTTCAGTTAGGAAAATTATCACTGTGCTATTCTGTAATGAACCAGTAATACCTGTTATATGTCTTCTGCCTCTCATGGATGCCATACTAACTGTCTGACAGGAAAATTAAGATCTTTCTGTTGAGGGATTTCAGAATACTGAAAAGCCATGTATTATTTAATATCCTTTGCTCCTACTTCACTGTGCATTTTGCCTTATACAACTCAGGATTCACTAGTAGGATCTGGAAGAAAATTTTTGTAGGGATTTGTTAGAAACTGTACATTGTTAGTAGATCATAATAAGTTACCAAAAAAAGGCTTTTTCCTGTGAAACATAACTGTTTAATATAAAAGGGACTAGAACTGACTCATGGCTCCATTTCTGGCTACACAAGACACTGCCGTCTACATCTTGTATAATGAATCAAACCACTACAAGCATTTCCTTTGGAGAGCCAGTAATGAAACATGGGTCCACACTTGTCCTGTGCATAGCTGCGCATACTGCACGCATATGGACATATTTAGGCAATGGAGTGCAGCCAGGGCTAAGCAGGATGTACAGTTATAGCTCACTTCTTTCACTATTGATATTATTGTTAAACCTAATGCAAAGACGGAAAATACAATGAAAGTTCATCTCTATAGCTATAGAGCTGTTTCCTTCTGTTTGTTTGTCAGTTTGTCTGATTTTCTATTTGTCTCCTTATTCTTTATGCACAGCTTTATTTTTAATGCTGTAGAATTGAAATTTGACACAAAGGTACCGCTCACCCTAACTCAGGACTTTGTGTAGTCAAACCCAAACCACACATACACACACACACACACAAACACACACACACACACACACACACACACACACACACACGTAAGGGCAACTCAGATAGTTACCGAAGAAGTGAATTTCTGGGGAGCATAGTCTACAGGGTGGAGAGCTGGGTGCTCCTATGTCTTGCATAAAGAAAATAGTTAAGGACACTCATAAAGCAAACCTACTATAAAATTATTTAAATCAATAATGCTATCCACCAGTTACTGTTCAGTAGAAGCAGGAATGCTGAGGAGGGGCTATAATGATATCATTTTAAAACACATTTTGTCCAAAGACAAAAGTTAATGTCTGAAGTGACTCATTATTAAATGAGGTATTCAGTCCACAACACTGACAAAAACTGTAGCGCATTTATAAAGCCATTAACCAAGTGATGTTATCCAGCTGCTGACAAAGCGTGTTGTATTACTCACCCCTACACACTTTACTGGACTTTTACTTTTACTAGAGACATGAGAAGTAGACAACATTGGACAGAGACAAGTAGACACAAGGGAACTGCATTGATCCTATTTTGTCTGTGATTTAAGTACCGGGGATTGACCTGGTAATGATCTTTAAATATTAGTGGTGAGTTTGTGAAGATTACTGAACAATAAATCTCTCAGCTTGGAGGATACTTTTTATGTTTCATTCCATTGTTTATATTATTCTTTTTATAGATGTTTTGATTAATATTTATGTCTCACAACAAATCACAACCTTCTTTTTCCATATATGACATATTCCTGTTAACCTTTAGCAGTCCTGAATTTAATGGGGTCAACCCAAACCCTCTGTGCCCTCTTTTATATCAATCTGGCATTTTTTCCCATAGAAAAATCAGACAAACAGTCACCTCCAACAAAAAACTCTGTCTGCTTTCACAGTGATGCAATTTATATCCATCAACCTTCAGTCCCCCCATGAGGATGGCCAGACACAGTTTGGCATTTTAATATGTGATAACAACTATGGGGGTGACATTTAACAAGCCCCCAAACCTCCCAGCCTCTGTGTAGTCTACACCATTCCTTCAAGCCACGGAGGACAATGGGGGCCTTCTCCTTTTAAACAGCATCAAAAGGACAGATAAAAAGGCCACATAATTTAAACACAGCTTCCACAGCCTCAGAAGTGTAAAACACCATTGTAGTGCATGCATATTCGAGTGGCACTCTCAGTCCCCAAACACGGCCCCTACACAAGTTAGCCTTGTCCAGCTCTCCCCACAAGACTCTGTCTGTTGTTTTGTTTGCCTGGGGAGGATGCAAGCATTCCAAACAGATATGAGCAAAAACATATTTTTTGTGTGTAAAAAGATGCTCTGTAAATCATCTGAAGTCTTTGTGTCTAATCCAAGTGCCAATCCATCACGCAATGCCAGCACAAAGGGAATATCAGATAAAAGCATTAGCAACGCAAATAGCATGTGTTCTGGAGGGAGAGGCGCCAGCAGGAGAAGCACACTTGGCCCAATTAAAGGCTCTGCTCATCCACGGATAGACAAGCGCCCGTATATACATCTGCAGTAGGTGATGGGCTTGCTTTTTTGCATACAGGACGATTAGTTTAGGCCTAGGAGATGAGTGTCCATTAAAACTGGGAATTTTTCAGTTCACTTAAACTTCAGAAAAAGATAGAAGACCTCATTACACATGTTCTGCCCTTTTCTCAATGACTGCTTTGGCTGAGCAAGACAAGTCACGTCTGCTTATCTTATAATCATATAAGCACCAGATTAAGAAAGAAAATCAAAGTTGGATTTGCTTTTATATTAGAGAAAACATAATCCCTTTTCTGCAGACTATGGACTGTTTCAAGTTTCAGTATGTAAATCAACACAGTGAAAACTAGTATTCATTTATATATTATCTCATCTGTAATTAATGACCACAATTCTCACATTCACAGAGAGGATGACAGCTCATAGTAATATTGTTAAAGGGGGAGGATTTTTAAGGCTCAATTATCTTAAATCATTCCAGACAGTTTTTTAAATGTATTCAGAAAATATAAAGGAAAAGAGATGGGAAACACAAGAAAGGCAATTCAGAATTAGTATAGTCAGATAGAGGAGCATACGTTTCTGTTTTCAAAGCTCTCTAGTAAAGCACCTAGAAGAAACTGGAGACTACACACTGATAGGAATCTTGTACTCATTGTGCAGGGAACATAAGCCAGAATACACATACTATCAATCACCTTGCTATATATGTCAAGAGTGTGCAAGGGTTTGGTCCAATTTTATACCCCCAGTCTGCTGAAAGCCATCTCAAATAAGTAGTGCTCTCCAAACTAGGTCTTATAATGCAACCCAGTATAAGATAGTGCTGTTCAGCCTCCCTGGCCTCTCGTATGACAGTACACTGTATATTTTTAGCCAGTCTCTTAGATTAAACTCTGATTAGTTTAGTGGGAATAAAAACTTAGCGGAAGATATATCCGAGCAAAGTGTTGCAACAGCTTTTGATGTTTGCACACTTTAATCTTTTCCATCAGCAAGAAGCTAATGCTTCCTCTTCCCAGGGAAAATGGGAAATATTGATCATTTTTGGGCACTATCCAGCATGATCAGCACGACATGGCTGAAAAAGGGCAATGCCATTAGAGGGTCTTTTTAAAAACACTTGGGAATTCTTAGGGAATTCTGGTTTTCTTCAGACTAACCTTAAGCAAAGGTTGGCCAGGAATGAGAAAAAATAGAAATTGGTATCCTAGAAACATGAACCCCTTACATTACTTTAAGGCTACCTGTTCTCAGCACAGATCATTTAACCAAGGCCAATTATGGCCCCTAGTGTATTCACTCTGATCAAAGCTGTGCAAATTAAAAACTGACAACATGTGGCACGTGTCTGTGGTCCAGTTAAACACACTGGCTGTCACTGTTACAGTGAGGCAGAGGAGACTTTGAAAATAATCCAAGGCGAGGTTGGAACAAGTTCAAGCAGAATGCCCTAGTACTTCGGACAGTGGTGGGTATCCAGTCAACCTCTGTTCACATTTTTGGAAAAACACACAATGCAAGAAAGAAATGAAAGAAATGAAAGAGCTTGCTTTGTGTAGTACTGTATAGAGTTTTCACACCATAATTTCCCATAATTTTAATTTCAACTGTCACCAATGAGAAAAACAGTAAATAATGTTGCTTAGTCGCTTCCACATTGTTTAAGGAAAGTGAAGCTAACCGACATAGATGGATAAATACTAAACGGGATAGATAATTTAAAAAACTGAAAAAAATTACCATGTTTTACAAAAATTTCACAAAATTGATGCTCATGAGGAAGCACCCACTGGCAAAGTAGCTCTATTTAATCCAGTGCACAGTAACATATTTTAGAGTAAAGAGCACAATGGTATGGTTGTATAATTGGCGTAGAATATAATGGCACTGTTTCAACTCTACTGTTTTCTAACCCTATAACCCATAATGTTCCCATATTACAAAATGATAAAGCCTTCAAACAGTAAAATAAATTCTGAGGTGGTTTCATGATGATGAACTCAATTGCTATCCATTGGATTCTTAACCAGCACATCAAAATATTAGTGAATTTTTTTGGAAGCCTCTGGAGTAAAAAGTGTTGAATAGATCTTCTCCTTCTTCCTCTACAGAACTGGAGGCTTCCCTTCCCTTTATTTAAATATCCCACAAATAATTTACAATTTATATAACAGAATTAAAACAAGCAAGTTTCTCTGAAGGCAAATGGTGATCATATTTCATCAGACTCATTCACTATTGCTAACCGATTATCCAAGTCCCTGACTTACTATGGCCCTGGGCCCACCTCAGAAGTACAACGTGCTTAACTACGCAGGATGTCATCTGAGCAGGACAACAGTTAATATTAGTGTCACTACACACACTTCCATTCACACAGTCAAACACAAAGGGCAATTCATAGTCTCTAATTATTCTGAAACACATGTATGAACCCCACACAGACATGGAGAAAACATGCAAATTCCTCATAAACTGAGCTGATTTTGAACCTACGCTCAAAAAGCACAAGGACTGTTAGACATTTCCTACTTGTTACTGTTGTTCCTATTCCATGCCAGTTATATATTAAAATATTTCAGTTTTTTTCATTGTTTTGTTCAATCCACTCTTTCTGGAATTATTTAAATCCTTATTTTGTTATTTTCCTTTATGAATTACTAGCTGTAATTTTTATTTTAAATTGTAGTTACTATGCTTTGAGCACTGAAGCTCAAGCAATGCAGTCCTGGAGTGCATTTATTTTTTCTCAGCAAGTATGCCTTTAAAAAAAAGTCTATGCGATTTTCATCTATAAGACTAGACTTATCCTAATGAAATATTGTGACTACTGTATGTAGTTAATATTTCATAAGTGACAACAAGGATTTCTTATGTTTTCCTCCAGTGTAATATTCCTTGTCTGACAAAGTGACCAAACAGATTAGACATGTGTTGAGGGTAGTCAGTTTTTCACTCAGTGAGCCACAGGGTCCTACATGTGGATTAACCTCACTCCATGCCTTGCCCTTCCTGTCACAATAAAGGGATTTAGTGATAAAGAGTCACCCTATATATAAAATGGAACCTCCTTAAGCCTGAGCTATTCATGATTCAACATGAAAGGGCCAATGAAGTTGCTCATTGAGTTGCCCTTTCCAGTTGTCCTCTTTTTAATGAGCTTAGATGCCAAGGACATCTAAGCACTGAAAATGATTAGGGCCAAGAAAACACAATTTTTTTATATGTACACCTTCTCCTGTGCAAAAAAACTAGAAGACAGAGCTCAAGATACAAGTACCAGGTGAATACAGCCAGCCTGTTCCTGCTGTGTCTTCTCAGTGTTTGTATGACTGCAATGTCCACCAAACACCTTCCAGTCAAATTTTGTCACTCTCTTCTGCTACAGTCAAAGTGTGCCAAAGATGCTACACCTTAAAGTGTGTGTAGGTGCAGGTGTGATGTGAAGAAATCCTTTGGTTTTATATGGACTTTCATGGTGAGTATACATAAACCCAGTGATGACTGGGGGAAGGTTAGATAGGGCAGCAAGCATTTGCTGGAATACATTATAGATAGATCTGACCTCATTAATATCTGAAAGACACAGAATTTGCACTTCAGAAAGCACTTGGCCCAAGTTTTGGCTTATTAGTTTGTGCTGCTCATTGGCCCTAAGCTCTGCTCCGGAGAGCCAGAATTGTTTCAGTTTCCAGTGTTAGCCAGGCTGATGTGGCAGATTTGATGTCCTATCAGTGTCCCTCATTTCTGTTTTTGATATGTGGTTTTTTTGTTGCATAGTACCAAGTGCCAGTCACTGCTGCTTTTTCCTGGCTTAGTACTCCTCATCTGCTCACCCGATGGTCCTTGTTTCTCATTATGTAATTATTGTTGTTTTTCCAGTTTCCTACTCTCCTTGTCCCTTGGTCTCACTTCCATTCTTCCATGCTTTGTACTCCTTTCTGGCATACCTCCACCAGGCTTGCTCATGGATAGGAGGCTCTCCTACATCTTCAGGGAGTGCAGCACAGCTGCTGCGGTTGTCATATCACCTGTCTCCATCCCTGAGTCATTATGCACTTTATCAGGGAAATAGGTGTTAAAATATACATCTGTCTCCATATTTGCAAATAATGCTTCATCTACAACCGGGGACCTGTAAATGTGAGAATTTAATTCATTATTTAGAGCATCACCCACAACTTGCTTTTGAAGCAAGTTCCAAATAAACTCCCTTTTCTCACTGGCAGGTGCACTGGACAGACAGACAGTTTATTTATTCACAGCAAAGAAAAACTTTACTTAATGATTTTTGTCAACAATAACAACAGCAAAAAGCTTGAGGCTGGTCTGCCATTCACCACTGGATCTGCTTTCTCAGTTCTTTTGTTGTCTTGTCCCTTTAGAGCTGCTTTGTGAAACGAAGAATAAAACATGGCATATACGGCAGGCTCCTTTCAGGACGCTGAACACTGGGCATCTTTCATGTTAACCTGGAGGCTCCTCCAGTCAGAGGGGTTCCTAAACAACCTGCCAGTGATTTCATTTAATAGCCAGTCTGATTTGCCTGAAGTGTTAAACACACATGCTCTACAATAGGGCCTCTCAAAGAAAAGTAATAAGCTGCAGCCCAGATTTCCTTTCAGTGTCAATTTCAACTGGAGTTTTAAATCAAATTTTAATATTTTATGGTGAACACTCAAAGCTCTGTTCCATCTTTTTGCCTTTTGGAAAAATATTTCATACAGAGGAAAGTGTGCATGAAATCTTCAAAGAAAGTAATAACTGTTGGTTCTATGTATTTAATATTTTATATAAGAAACTGAAAACAACTGCATCATTATTGAATTTACCACTCTTTCTTATTGTAGATTCAACTATGGCAAAAGTGCGACATACTATTATACAACTAGTATTCAAATGTTTTGCTTGTATTAAGAGATTTTCCGTTTATATGTTTACATTTGAGGAAATCAGCAGGTTATCAAAGCGATTCATCTGCAAGTGTGTGTGTGTGAGTGTGTGTGTGTGTGTGTGTGTGTGTGTGTGTGTGTGTGTGTAAACATGTGTATGTGGACTCTTGCCAACTAGAGCAAAATGAGAGAGTGCTTGAGAGTGCTGCTGACTTTCTGCCCTCATACACACAGTTGCCTTCCAGCTCCATACCATTCCATTGTCATGAGTTCCACAACATCTGACCCTGCTAAAATCATCCAGTAAACCTGGCATTCCCATTTCCTCACAGAATGAATGGCACACACCAGAAAAGTTTATACATGCTCATCATCATCATCTGTTCCAGTGGAAAATAACCATGTTGACCTTATGAGTCTGTTATAGTCTATTATATATGCTTGTAGACTCCTCCACAAATTCTGAGCAAGACAAAGGTGAAGCAGATGCTCCTGCTATGACCTGTCACAAAGAAGGTGCAATGTAGTAATAAATAAGTCAATTTGTACAAAATATTTACTGTAACCTCACTGCATCTGAATTCAGTGATATTTCCTTGGCTCTCATGGATGGATCTTTCGCATGATACAACAAAAAAGACTCAGCTTTTATTATCTAGAGTATGAAGAGATTTTCTTAGATTTATCATAGTCACAGTAATATTCTTTAGTCATTGGTGCAACTCATGGTGTTTGGATTATAAAATGCCTTTTATTGATGTTATTGTAATTAGTTATGTCTGCTGTCTTAGTTTCATTACTGGTTTCTATAACTACCATTGGTACTGTCATTTGTACTTGTACAATTTGGTCCATCCTGCTTCACAATACTGGGACTCACCAGTCCATTACATCTGACAGAGCAAATTTTCAGAACTGAAAAACCACACACGTAGCTTCCCATCACCCAGAGGCTTGGTGACAGATTAGGGCCAAAAGACAACAGAGTAAATGTAGTAAATATAACCTATAAGACTATAAAGAAAAAATATTGCAATTAAAATGAAGTTCAGGCTATGTACCCTGATGTGACCTACCCACCCACCACTCTCCCCATCTTTCCCTGAAGCAGCACGCTCAAGTTCTTTCAAGGCGGCACCCAGAGAGTGGAAGCTTGATGCTGTGGAGCCCCGCCTCCTTCCCCAGCAGGCCAGCTCCCTCTCTGTCGGCATCCCCTGAGGCAAGGGGAAGATTAAAACAAATAGGAATTTAATCAAGGGATCCTTCTTTTAGGGGGAGAAGGCAGCTCTGCGCGGCCTCAGACAGAAGGGCCCCTCTCCAGGAAGGCTGCTGCAAATCAAAGCTTCCTGCTCGCCACTCACTGCTCCGCCGATCCATATCATAACAACAAAACCAGCAGAAACAATTATTTATTCCTTTTGATGTCGGTTTTTGAAGTTACCCCACCCCCTCCACTATGCTGCCTGTCTCCCTCCCTCTCACTCTTCTATTCTCCATTTTTACACAGAGGAAATAAGGTCATGCAAGTTACTCCAAAAGGGTCCTTTTTTGAAAGAGCAGAAGCTCTGGAACACTCATCTGCGTGCTTGTATTTTAACAGAAAGTCGTTTTCTTGTTTGCTCTAATTGAATCACAGAAAACATTTCACTCAGTCCTTTTCCTAACGACAGGATGTGAGGTGGGCCATGTTGCCCCCTCCCCTTCAGGAGTCTTTTTGAGTATTGTAGTGTGTGTCCCTGTGCGTCTGAGGTTTAAAGCTGGAGCCAAAAAGTTCCTATGAAAAAGAGAACTTATTTGAAAAAATGTCCATACATTTTTTTAAAATAATTAATTTGACAGAAGTTCATCAGGACATTTTATTTTCTGTTAGATGAAACTTCAGACCTCATTGTGCTAAATTTTCCACTACATTAGAATTTGCTAAATTGTAGTGAAAAATGAACAACTCTGTAAGAGAAGCTAACATCATCTGGCAATATTCAGAACCCTTTTTTAACAGGCTCTATAAATATCTATGAAAGATGCATAAGAACTCATAGCAAGTGAACCAAAATCAAAGGAATAGAAGTCTTCACCAATAAAGACTTGTGAGTTTCCTCCTTCAGAGCAGTGTTTCATCTAGCAGGTTAAACCATTCATGTGCCAGTTAGGAATAGGCTCAGAAGAGAGCAGCCTGCCCAGCTGCCATCTCACCAGGGAGGCCTCCCCATAGGCAGCATGGATCAGAGACTTCCTAGCCCTGCCACTATGGTGTGAATTCCCAACTCTCACCTTTACATTCAGGAAGAATAGGAATAGAGAAGGCCTCACTCCCAGACCTCTCTGCGCAAGTGCTTGGCTATAAGAAACCAGGTATCATTCAGTTTTGATCAAAGAAATTCCATCCTGACTCATACAGGGAAAACAATGCCATGGTGGCTTACAAGAAGCACAACTGTTACAGCAATTCTCCAAAGGTTAATCTATCTTCAGCACTTCAATTAGAACACATCTCACAATCACAATTTTGCCATGCACTACTTTACATTCTTTTACAAATTACTGGCAGCAAGTGCTGTGATAGTCGGAGGTGTTGTATTGTAATCTACAGACTCAGATTCAGATCACAGCTTCTGCTACACTACTCTTGAGCAAGATACTTACCATAAATTTGTACCATAAAAATGGCCAAACTGTATAAATGTGTAGTATGGTAATAAAACAAGTAAAACTGGTGCCTGCTGCTCATTTATGCCTAGGTTCAAATTCAATTCAAGGTGTGCAAAGTTTCTGTGTCCTCAGGTGGTGGTAGCCCAAAAACATGTATGGAAAAAAGGTAAGGGTAAACCCTCTGTTTCCCCCCCCCCCCCCACCAAGACAAGCAAGTGGTTACAGTGAATCTAATTCAACTCAGTGGCTCTCAATGTCTCTATGGTAAGTTAACACTAACATGCTAAAGTGCTTAGCAGAAAAAGCGTCAGCTAGATGAATACTACTAACTAATATAATAATAATGAAAAAAACTCAGTATGGTAAGCAAAAACCTGACATCAATTGCTTTATAAGGGCTTGTGCAATTCAGAGGTTCCTGTATTTAACTGTAATAAGCATTCTTTGGTGACTTACCAGTTTAAATATGTTTAATAAATAGAGGAAGCATACTAATTCAGCTGAATTACCTTAGTTAGGGTTCTACCTTAATCATTCTGAAAATATGTCCAATTCCTTCACCACCATGCAATAGTACTCTTAGATCTAGAAACAGGAATGCCTGAATCAGTGCACATCACACCTCCATTAACAGGCCATGCAAAATGTAAGATGGTAAGGTATGTTTTTAATTGGAGTCTCAAATCTGTTACACATTTCCTTTCTTCCTTTGCGAGTTCTTTTAATATGCCTTCTAATCCATCAGTTTGGGGAGCAGTTTTTAATTAAAGTCTTGCTAATTACACAACTCTTAAAAGACTATTGAATCCTAGTTTGATTAGAGGGAATGTTTTTAGCTTAATCTGAAGGGCCAACTAGTACCTAGAAGATTGATCTCTTTGCCTTCCAAAATATACCTTTGCTTTCCACAGGGTTCATATCCCACATAGTAGATGAGAGTTTGTTGCGGATTAAACTAACAGTTTTAATGTTTCTTCTATTTTTGTTCTTTTGCACATTATTATGCAAAGGCACTTTCACTTCTGTAGCAAATACAAAATATGTGAAGAGAGAAGGGAGCATACTAGTAAAAACATGCACTTATAACCTGAAGTCTGCTAGATCAAGTTTCAAAAGGGCCCATGAACCCCTGAGATTAGCACTATCATAGAATTGCTCCTAGGAAAAGTATAAATGCTCTTTTTCAAGTTGTTTTTTAATTTATCAGTCAGGAACCTAAAATAAAAACATTAACAGTGAAATATTTATTATGAAATCCAGTTTTTTACAAATTTTATTATTTTTAGTACAGTGGAGTCAGACGCATCTATTAGTATATGCTCTCTGACCCCTGAGAATAGAGATGAATACTCAAAAACTGAAATTCAAAGGTTGCGTAAACAGCAGTAAAGGATTCATGGAAAAGACTGTGGGCAAACAAAGGTCTAGATAGAGGAGACAAGGTTTCTATTCTTATTCAGTGATACACTATACAGCAAGCCTATCTACATTGCCCCGAGCAGCATAGGGCAGCTTGAGAGACTCTGGCTGACTGAGACATCTCCAAGGCAGGCGCATGCTATGAGAATGGTTGCCCACCACAGGCAGGGGGGACTATAGAAGAAGATAAAATTGAGAACATGACACAAATAGGGTCTCTGAATGGTCTAAAATACACCATTGTACTTTTCATTCATAAAGAAAACATCAAAACAAGAAATGACAAAATGTTAATCAAAGTATAGTATTAAACTATATCTGGATTGTAAGATGAGTGTGTGCTACTATCTTATTTATAGCTATAGTTTGTGAAAGAATAAATGAAATATATGCACAACAGATGGTTTTCATAACTGTTCTTTTTGCTCTATAATAAAATGCAATCTGATATTTTTCACTGGTATTACAATAGCATTTTTTGTTTACAACAGTAGGAGAGATACTCAGCAGTATCATATATGATAACTTTTTGTCCCTTATCCTAGACCAGGGGTGCACAGACACCCTTGGAACCTGGAATGGGCTCCAGAAGATCTGTGCATTACAAACATGAACTGAAAATGATATTACTAATTATGATAAACTCTTATTTGTAGGTTGTAATTTTTTACAAAAAACTACAAAAACTGAATGCAACTTTTTCTCAATTTATGCACATTTTCCAGGCAGGGAAATGTACCCCTACCTTTTCATCAACTATATCTATAAAGCTATTAATCTCTTTTTTTATGCATGGCTGTGTTTTTCAAGCCACATATTTGAAATATGGCACACAGGTACTTCCCCCCAAGTGAGGTTTTTGCCTAGTAAAACACATATAGCCACAAACAGACAGACACACACACACGTGCAGGGCACTACATTCATTTGTGACGTGTGCCTCCAGACAGGTCTCGGGTAATTTGTCAAGATGGATACAAATCTGCCACTTCACAAACATACACACACTGTACATAGTTTATATATACTTTCTCATATACATATGAGAATGGCTGCTGTACACAATGTACACACAGACGTACTTTCTCACAAAAACATGCACATATACACATTTGAAGGTAATAAAGTTTGGTGTTATATAATTTGTTATTACCATCTGCACAAACCAGACACACTCTACACACACAGGCATGGCTATGGGCACCCTGAACACACTGTACACCCTCACGCACACATTTAGTAATGTACGAAAGTCAACAAATTGAAGGTCAATAAAGTGTTGTGATAAAGGGTAAATAAAATTTGCTCTCAGTGTAATTCATGTTTAACTACAGGAGCTGGACACTGCAGACGACCTATGTACACAATGATGCACTTTCTCACTCAAACACGCGCACACATTAATACACTAAATGTAAGTTGAAAGGTAATATAGTTTGACAATATAAAATTTTTTATTAATGTCCGTGTGTCATTACAGCCAGTGCATACCTTGTTCTCTGTAGCATCTGCATATTCTATCACAGGAGCCAGTAGCTGTTACATATAAGCGTCTAAGCGCCGAATATGAGAGATATATAAGAATGTTTTTTGTTTTATATGCTCAAACATAAGTGCAGGAGGGAGGGCAGATGGTGGGCAAGTGACGCACTACTGAGTGCTTGGAGTAAAGAGCTTAACTGGTCAGAGGGAGGGGCACAGGGGGTGTGTTGGACTGGTCAGAGGGAGGAGCTTGGGGGATATGTTGAACTATTCGGAGGGAGAGGCGTGGGAGGGTGTTGGACTGGTGCAGCGGATGAAGGGGGGGCACCTCAGAGATGGAAAAATGTCATCATCAACATGATTTTCATCACCATGATGCTGAGCTACAACAGGAGCCAGCAGCTGTAATATGCATGCGAATAAAAATAACAAATTGTATAATCTGTACAAAGAGAAAATGGAATAATTAATAAAAAATTATACACGACACACACACACGGCACCATACTTATTAGCAATGCAAGGGCAACAAAGTTTGATTTACATGCCTAACTGGTTCCTGAAAAGATTGTTTCCATTATTTGTTATTGGTAAAATTACAGGACATTCCAGCCCAACCCAAAAATCTAAAAAATTTTTAATAAATTTAGTAAAACACCAAAAAAGCTCTTATAAGAAACAACACTTTGTGTAAACTGTCATGGTAGTTTTTAAACAGATTTGGCACTGCAACTCAAATGAACCAAATAAAACACAGTTTTTTTACATACAGCTCTCTTGCACAAATGAAACCCCTAAAACTTCTTGCCATCAGTGATAATTTACATTTTTACCTTTCATTACTATCACCTATGTATAATAGCACAACATATTACCATATCCTCTGATGTAGAAAAGCACTAAATATTACAATAGTTACCTATGTAGTACAGCAATACATATTACCATATTCATTTACTTAGCACAAAACTATGTATTACCATACACATCCATGTAGAATAGCACAATATAACCGTGTTATGTAATGTTAAAGCAATGTAACACAGCACTATATATTACCATGTTCATCTATGTAGAAGAATACTAAATATTACTGTATTCACTTATGTACCACAGCACTAAATGGAGACCACCACATACATGGGAATGTGGAATTTCTTTTGCACTTTTTGCTTAGTTTTCCTGGCCAGAGTGCACTGTATTGAGCAAATCAGCACATAACCATGGTACTGAATGGTACATGGTATTGAAAATCAAATGCATTGTGTGAGTATGCATAAATTGAGGAATGACTAGTTTATTTTTTCCTTTCCTCTTCACTACTACCAGTGCGCGTCACTCAGTGGTGTTTGTTTGACAGCACTAAGAACAATGTACTAAATGCAACCACATTAAGGATAAAACAGTGTGGTGGTTATATAATTTGCTATCACTTTTTACCTTTCCACTGCCACACTTTTTGACCCGGTAAAGCCCGGTAACTGAGCTAGGATTTTCAAATTGGCCTGTGGCCTATGAAAGGCAAAGAACTAAATATTTTTTAACTAACTAAAAAACTACAAATTTATTTAAAGTTAATATAAACTAAGTTTTCTGAAACAGCTGAAATTCCTCAGTACTGGGAAAAAGCTTTGCCAGTCCTGTTTCATTATAAGTATTAGGGGGTACCTTGTACCTTCTGGAAACCATAAGAAGCAGAGAACAACCATATCTTAGCCATTCCTGCACAGCCAGGTTCTGGTTAGTGCCCTGGTTTGCACAGCCAACCTTGTTTGCTGCTTGATTGCACTGGAGGAAGTCTTCCCAGGACAGAGTACAGCCTGCTACCATCTTTGACTACTCACATTCAAGGCACACAGCTGGAAATTTTTAAACAAAATAAGATTCCAAGAAGAGCTTAACACTTTGAATACTTGTATTCAAAATTTGAATAGGTGTAGCTTCATATTCCTCTCAACTTACTAAATATGGGTTGGGTGTAAGTGGAAGCTGAGTGCTGGCTGTATCTGACAGTGATGAATTTAGCACAGATGAACTGAAATGATATAGGTGCAGGATAGCATGTGTGATCTGGTTAAAACAATGTAAAAATTACCCCTAAGGGTAGTAAACTAAAAACAGTGATTAACTGATTTACACTGGACAATCTTCGAAAAATTAAGATATTGAGCGTACTTCTAGAAATATGTAACCAAAGAGGTTACGGAAAACATGTTTATGTTGAGAACACTGCTCCTTGTACTGCACTTTTCCTCAAAATACATCAGGAAACAAGAGGCGAACTGACACACCATGGTTTCAACAAAGACTGGGGTGTGTGTGATTGAGACTGTTCAACAGGCTTGATTGGCAGATCAAGAACACCACACCTTCATGGAGCTCATGCCATACTCAAATGAACAACACCACCATTCATCACACTTCTGTCAGTGAGGCAGTTCCAAGCCTAGCAGTTAGTTTTTCAAATTATAATGGAGCTGAACCCTCCCGCTAGGTTTGGAGCTTAAAAGCGGTTCCTTGTCGGAGTCCTCCTGTTTCACTTCACAGGACAAAAGGACCAGGTTTGCAAATCTATCTGTGAGGATTTCTCAAAGAAAATATTAAAAAGAAACAGAACTATCCAAAATTCTTTTTCACTGTTCTTCCTGTTCTTGTTCCTTCCTTATCGCTCATTTCTATTTCATCTGCCACCTTGCCTGGTCTCTTACCAGGGAAGGCGTCTGGGAGCCAGTCCCTTTTCTTTGCCCTGTGAAGTTTCCACAGAGGCTTTGAAGTGGAGCCGTGTCTCAGCTGGTCTCCATCATTACAGGACCTCACTGGGGCGCATGCCATCTGGCAAACTGACATGAAGACGCTACAAAGCCATTGAAATACTCTCTTTAAAGTGGCCCGTGGGCAGGTTGGCCTATTTGGTCTTTTTGTCTTTCATGTCTCACACTTGGATGCCTGAAGAAAAGCACACCAAGGCAGTCTTGGTAGGAGAAACCTGTGATGCATATGCGTTCATGCCGACATGCAGAGCAGAGAAATAACAGCCTTCTATAATTACACCTGCCTACTGGTTTTTGCCTGAAAATGGGACTTGAGACAATTAATAGACTGTCCACCTTGCCAATGGCAAAGCAACAGGAGGGATAGGTACATTCAGCTGTGGCTTCGCCTGCTGACCAACGGCTGTCACAAATGCAGCAAATAGAAGACAAAGAACTTTGTTTCACACTTTCAGATAAAAACAGTTGAAATATTTATTTATTCAACCAAATGACAATCCTATCTGCTTCAGCAAAGTGAAGTGAAATTGCACTTCCAAACTGTTATACTGAATGTGACAGATGATAAGGAAATGAACAGTAAGCCATGTTAGTCTCACTCTTGGTGTTTGAAACAGAAAATGACTCTGAAACATATATTATACACAATTATTACCCCAGACCTACAGCATTACTGTTAGGGTGGTTGAGAGAGCTTATTGCCACTATTTGATGCTGGGATCCTTGCCTCTAATGTCCTACTTTCAGTAGATATTTCTTCTCTCATTACTATTCTGTGACCTGTTTGCAAAACAGACATCATCAGCACAAAACTGAAAGATTAAAGTATGTATTTATATCCAGCCATGTTAAAAGTGATTAGTTATAGAAAGCACACACCAAGAAAGTAGGATTTGATCTGCAGTGTCTTCCAAGCCACAGATGTTTGCTTTATCTCCAGATATAGCTCTTCGGGAGAGTAAATAGTTCTGTATGTTCCTTGTCAAGTGACAAAACACAAGATGGCTGTTCTGTTTCATCTTGGAAGGCAATGACTGTCATCATGTGTGCCCACATTTCAGCATCATAGAGCCAGCCATCAAAGTCTGCCCTCGAAAAAACATGCACTATGAAACCAAACTATGTGGTGCATTAACTGGTGAGGTATTGTGGGAAAAAAGCATAGAAATATTTACAGACAATGGACTGAAAGGTTATAGTTTTAATTCCATAAGGATTTTTATGTCCCCTTTAGTGCAAGATATTAAACCTTTTAAAATATTAATGTCAAACACTAAAATACTGATATAACTGTGATCTCTCTGTGCTATCTATGTATCTATTAAGCCTAGTCTCTGTTTGTCTGTTTGTTTGTTCTTTATGCACAGCTCTGTTTTTGAAGCCACAGACTTGAAATTTGACATAGTGGTTCTCAGCCTTAAATTAGGATTTTGGCAGATTAAACACACACACGTACATGCACATGCATACACACATACACAGAACCACACACACAAACACACACACACACACTCGCACACGGACACTTTATTGCCACAAGCGTAATATAGGTTAGTGATATATATATTTTGTTATTACTTTTCTCCTTTCTATTTTTCCACTGGATTACATCCTAGCTGTCAAAAACGAGAATTTTTTTTATTTAGTCTAGTTCATTAAACTTCAAAAAGCCTACCAACCATTTTGAGATTTAAAAATTTAGTGTCTGACAGGAGAAGCATGAGTAGTGACATCACATGGAGAGCGTATATAAAGATGCCAATGGATTTCCTTGCTACACACACACACACACACACACACACACACACACACACACACACACACTTGCATACATGTAAAACCACCTCACGTGCTCTTACAAACACATGCTGAAAATACACATAAGCCATACACACTCTACACACAAACACACACAAAACAAATGTACTGAATTCAGCAAATTTGCTGAATTTGTCATGACAAAACAGTTTGGTGGTTATATAATGTGTTTTTTTTTTACCTTTCCACCACTGCACTTTTGTCCAGGTCAGTGCCAGGTAATTTATCTAGTTTTGTATAAAAACAAAATATAATAGTAAACTATACAGTAAGGTTATTTTGCTTCCCTAATAAAAACATGGGTCTAAGTGACCTAAAGGCTCTTCTTCAATAGAAGAAGTCAGTCTTCAAAGCAGATGGCAGGTAGGAAGTAAGATAGGCAGAGAGAAGCTGAGTATCAGGAATGCCAAGGACAGCAAAAGGAAGAAGTTGATGGACAAGATCGATGGAGAAAAAATGATATAAAGACCCTCAGAAGACTGGTCCTGGTACATCTCAAACCCCTCATCAAGACTGCACTGGACTGTCTCCACTTTCCCTACCAGTATCAAGTTATAATTGTCAAAGCTGTTATTGGTTTGCTAAACACAACCAATTTACTTGAGCAAGACAAATAGTACTGTACAACATGTTTTTTTAACTTTTGCAGTGCACTGAACACCATAGTGTCTGTGCTGCTGGGAGAGGAGCTACAGTCAGTTCACAAAGAAACACTTATTGTGTCCTGGATTATGGAAAACTTGACTCAAACTAAAATTTTGTTTGGTTGCAGGGCTGAGTCAGAAATGATTGAGAGCAGCATGGAAGCCCCTCAAGGGAAAGTATTTAGGTCTACAACCTAGTCTCGTCATTTGCAGAAATTCTCAGATGATATAGTAGTAATTGGAAGTATCAGGGTCAGCAAGATGTTGAGTACTCAGATGTATTGAATAACTTTGATCAGTGGTGTAAAAAGAACCAACTCCAATTCAAAACTGGAAAGACTAGATGGTGATTGACTTCCGGAGATCTATGAGTGCACTGGATTCAGTAATCATTGATCGAAAGGAAATGAAGGTGATAGGGACCGAAGAGGCAACTTGTAATGCCCTTGTGAAACAGGCTGGGATGGTCTGGCACTGAGACTCTTTATATACTCTTATACTCTTTTATAATGTTCAGTTGCCTTTAATTTCTGAGGAGGCTCGGCTCTTGGGATATTCAGGACACTGTTACAGATGATCTACCAATCTTTTGTAATAGGTGCAGCCTTCTGTGCAGTTTGCATTTCTATAAGTGATGTCAGCAGACTTTTTAATGGAAGTGGTACAAAAAACCAACATAAAAAAGAATTTGAACCAAACTCCAGGCCAGCATGGACTATGACTCATACACTCTGTATACCCCTCTGGTAAAACAAAGGAGTGCCATTAGCAATAAGCTGGTCCAGTTGCACTGTTCCAAAGAGTGCTACATCAGGTCACTCCTGCTGATTTTAGACTATATAATGAGTCCTTATCCCCATAGGGCTGTGCCAAGTTCATATTGCTTGAGTGGTACTGAGCTGTCAGTAATACTTTTCCTTTTTTTTATTTCCACCCATGGTCTATACACTGTGTATTAATTTCTGTGCTATTTCAGTTTCTTCTGTCATTATTCATACAGATATGGCCAAAATTATTGGTACCCTTGCAATTTATTCAAATAATGCTCCATTTTTACTGAAAACTGTTGAAATTAAAAGATATTTTGTCCTCCATACATCCATTTCTTTAGTTTGCACTGGAACAAAACAAAAAGCTGTACAAAAACTGAATTCTTGTTTATTTTATAAAAATATTCTAATATGGCCTGGACAATATTATTGGTCCCCTTTAGAATTTATAAAAAATACTTTCATTGTAGTGATACTTCAGGTAGACTATTGTCCTTTACTTAGTACCATGTGCATCTTCATTTTATACTAACTCAATCAGCCACTTTAAATGGAGAAAAGTCCCTACTCTGCTATTTTGTGTCACTGTGTGTATCACACATGGGAAAGAGAAGAAGAAGCAGAAAGTTGCCTGAGAAGGTTAGAAAGAAGGTAATAGCCAAGACTGATCAATGCAAAGGCTATAAGACCATATCTAAACAGCCTGATGCTCCTGTGACAACTGTTGCCAATATAATCAAGAAGATTCAGGGTCATGGGACTGTAACCAACATACCTGGATGTGGCTACAAGGGGAAAACTGACTCAAGACTGAAAAGAAAGTTTGTTCAAATGGAGGAGAAAGAACTGAGGAAAATATCAGAACAGATCCAAGCTGACCTTCTCTCATAGTACAACATGTTCAAGTTGCACCATCCATCACTGTCTGAATGAAAATGGACTCCATGATAGAAGACCCAAGATGACCCAGAAACTCAAAAATACCCAAATGGAGCTTGCCAAAATGCATTTTTGACAAGCCACAATCCATCTGGGTGAATCTCCTTTGGATAAACTAAGCAAAATTTGAGTTTTTTTTGGTAAACCACACCAATTCTATGTTGAAAAAAGCAAAACAAAGCTTTCAAAGAAAAGAAAACTGTCCCTACAATGAAATATGAAGGATCACAGTGATGTTTTGTGGTTGCCTTGCTGCCTCTAGCACTGGGTGCCTTAAATCTGTACAGGACAGGATGAAATCAGAAGGCATATCAAGGCATTCTGGAGTAAAACATACAGCCCAGTGTCAGAAAGTTGTGTCTCAGTCACATAAGCTTAATAAGCTTCCTGATCCATGTAAAAAGTAGGTTGAGATGCAGTGCATTCTGCAATAAACCCATCAGCTGTTGTTTTAAGACCTACAGCTGGCTAAGACTTGAAATGAGAGTACGAAAGATTGATTTGTTAGAACTTTCCTCTGGTAAAAGTGTATCATTTGTTTAGTACTGTTGCAGTGATGAACATATATTGGAACACATTTCTCTCAGTGATTGTCTTTTCACTAAGCTCTGTCCCTTTCATGTATCTGCCCCCCTCCTGCTCTCAAGATAATTAACTTATCTTTTTCTGAGCTGTCAGTTGAGTAGGCACATCAAACTGCGACATGCAGCAGCTGTCTGCAGACCCCCGTGCAGCAGTTTACACTAACTTTTCAAACACGAAAAAGGCTCACAGAGGGGTCCTACCCAGTCCGCCACCATTTGAATAGAGGGGCCTGGAACACCCATGGCTCATTGCCAGAGCAGAGACTGACCTACAGTGGTGTGCAGGTACACAAATACATATAGGGTTAAAACATTCACCAACTGAGACCCACAGGCATCAAACTTTACAGACATTAATGAGAGGAAGACAAAGGATATGTCACATCATGGGTATCAGTTCTGTTAATATTTTCTTTACTTATAGTCTGCAAAAATATTTTTTGATCTGACACCTTAATGGTTAATTTAAAGATTTTTGTTCTAGCTGAACAGTTTACTGAACCAATTACTTTCCTAATTGAACTGATTTTACCTTTTCCTTCAGTGCTGAGGCCTTTTACGATTTCAACTATGATGAGAACCCTGAACACACTTCATCACCAGAAGTTAGCACCCATAAGCTGACAGCAGAGTCCATAGCCAATTAGTGCTTTTGCACAGTCAAATACTGCTAAGTTTGTTCACCGCAGCTCATGATTTCAGTAAAAATTTTGTCTTATTTTAGTATGTGGTAGAAATGAAAAAAAAATTAAGTAATTAAGAATAACAGTACAACACACTTGCATATCCCTAATCCTGTAAGCATGGCACCACTCTTCAATGGCAACCAGTTCAATTAACAGCTCTGCTGAATGCATTAAAGGGAGCACAGCACAAGCTTGAAACCATAATAGGTAAAAAGGGCAAGTCGGCTATGAAGCAAAATTTAAGCAAAAACTACAGTTTTCCTTGAATTCATTTGAGAGTCACAAACTCTTTAATGGAAAGCTCACAAACCAAATAGCCACATCTGTAGCTGCTATAACTCTAACTGCCTCAGCAAAAGGCAAATGTTGTCCCCCTTGATTTGTAATGTTCCAGATTCATGTAGGAACCATAACGTTACTAAATTCTACACTGTGGTCAGCCCTACAATTACTATACCTTCTCTGTCTTCAGAGAAGAGCTATAGCCAACTCATCACTGTGAAACTAGAGGCACCGCAATGAGACGGGACTCTCAGTTTTATGGGGTCAGGCACATACCCTTATGCTCTTCAGTCCAAAAGAGAAACCTCATCAAACTTGAGCGCAGCCAGACTGTCACTCATGCAGTTGTCAAAAAACCACATGCCACTACCACAAAGGGAAATTCTTCATGTAGTTTGGATGGGAGCATTTTACACTCTGAAAAACCTTATAGAAAGATGTGTTTTTGCATAGATTTTAATTCTTAGACTCAACAGAATTCTTTTTTTCAAAATAACACTGTGGATTGTCTTTGATTGTCTGTGTTTTGTTTCACTTTTAACATGAAATTACTTTTAACATGAAATTTATAATAACAGCACCAGATCCAACACAAGCAGCAAAGCTGGAAACTTTCCCATGGTTCAGGCTAGATACAGCTTTAATGTTAAAGACCCCTCTCGGTCCACGTCCCTGCTCTACTGTGGTCAAGGACAATGCATTTACAGTACAGTGCAGCTGCCATTTGTAAGTCCATTCAGTGGAACAGCACTCCTTTTAATCCTGAACTGCACATGAAAATCCAGAGCGTGTGCAATGACAGACACATGAAAAGCAAGTGCGTGGATCACACTTATCAAGGTGGGAACAGAAGGTTGGCACAAAAGGAACAGCCACCCCTTGTTATTCAAACTCTCTATATTCAAGTTTTTTGCTGTAAGAGCTATAGAAAATGAATACCTATATACTGGTACCCAAACAGAAATTTTTGTTCTAACAAACTTATCCATAATTTTTAAAAATTGGGACAAGAATAAAAACTTTAATAAATTTTAAAAATCAACAAATAAATATCGTACAAGGTACTATATAGAACGCACTGTATGTATTGTAATAAAGTGTATTGTATACGTTTACGCATTTACTCAAAGCCAGAGGCAGGCATATGCTAGTCCCTTATTAGCTGTTTCCGCTAGTTTTGTTTTGTATGAACACGATTGCACCGCTGTATTTACTGCGGAAACATTTTTATAAATGTTTTTATTTTATTTTGTACATTTAAAAAAATCTTTCGGTTTAAATGGTAGTTGTTGTTTTAAACAGACGCAGAGGCAGCAGGTTACTCTGACTGTAATGCCGGCGTTAGGAAGCAGACGCGTGCAGGCGCAACACGACGAACTCTGTTTATTGTTGAGGGAAGTTCCAAAGACGTGGTCACAAAACGGGCGAGGGCCGAATCCGGTAGTCAGTATAGCACAAGCGAGGTAACGAGAAGGGATGAGGCGTAAACAGTGCTGGTAGACACAGATCCATATACTGGTGAAGGGAACAAGGAGCAGGTGAAAGAGATTATTGATCCGCCAGGCGGAACAGGGGGCGTGACACTGACACATCTTCCCTTCATTCAACATCTTATAATAGTGAACGCCTGCTGCAAACTCTACACATGCCCTCTCATCTACCAGTGTTTTTTATATATATAGTGCTGAATATATATATGCACTAATCCCTCTGTATGAAAATTTAATTCATCCCTAAAAATACACTGCATACTTAATTTTTCAGATGCTAAATGCCTATTTTCCATTTTTTTTCATGGGGGAAAATAAATAAATAATGAGCTTTCAGCCCATCAGAAAACACCTATATCACTATCAGCGTATGACTACAACATGATAAAACATTCTAAACACCAGGTACCTAACCAGAAACCACATAATGTTATAAATTTGCATCTTTATAACACATGGTACAGTACAGGGCATTTTGCATGTTAGTGACCCCCCACCCCCTAGTGTCACTGCGTTACACATGAGCGCTAAGACGGTGAAAGGGAATAAAGATGTATGTCAAAGCTGACACGCTCTTTGTTTTAACCAACAACCAGCATTTAAATAAATGGGTTTATTGTTTATTTAAAAAATGAAATGTGTAATAAATGTGTTGACGTGGCACAAACGTGTTCAGAAAAAGGGGAAACTAGTGGAAACAGCTGATAAGAGACCAGGGTGGGCATGTATGCACATCTGGTTTTGAAAAAATACATAACAGCATACAATACAGTATATTACAGTATACAAGTAATTTTTCTGCAACAGTAAACTAGTAAACTCTACAGTACCGTATGGTTTTTTTGTTTTTCAAATTTTATTTTAATTTTTAGTTGCATTTTGATTTTTTTATTATGAATACACACACACACACACACACACACACACACATATATATATATATATATATATATATATATATATACAGTAAACATGTGTTTTAGCCTATGCTGCAGTTTTATGATCACCTGAGCTGTTTTTCTTTTTCTTGAAACAACTTGTAGCAGAGATGTGGTAAAAATATTTTTTCAAAACTGTTGTGAACAGCGCAGACTGGTGGACAACCTAAATAACTACAGAACATAAAATATACCATGAAAATTTGAAGAGGAAAAGACTTCGAGATAGAACGAAAGCTGTTATATAACACATGTTGGGAGAGTTGTGTAGTTTTGCATTTTTGTGTTTTGTGAAGGTCTGTAAATCGATCGTTCCAGGAAATTGTCACGAGTGCAGTACTGACCACCCACCAGTCAATGTCGCTGTCGCAGCAGCGGATCCCATCGAACCCGGCATTCGAGAGTCGGCTAGTAATCCTTCCTAGTCCAAAACAAAGAACAGACAGGTCCGTCTAAGACACCCGTTTTTAAAAACAGCAACCGCAAGTCATGGGCAAGAAGCATAAGAAACACAAGTCAGAGAAACATGTGTATGAAGGTGAGAGGGCGGAGGGACGCGCGACCGGAGCAGAACTGCTCACCATTGTTGGCGCACAGTAAGATCGTGGGCTTAATGGTCGCTAGTTACCGCTCACGGCGCCGGCTTTCCGCCGCCTAGAGCCGCTGCTTGGGGTGTAGATGCAGCCGTCCCCATCCCTTACGGAAAGGCGAAGTAGCTAAGCAGTAAGACAAAGAGACTGCGCGTTTGCGTTTGTCAGTTAGCTGTCTCACGCTCGCGTCTGGGAGTTGGTGACGGATGCGCAGTATGGCTGGTTTTGAGCTGTTCAGTGCGGTTTTCAGAATGCGCGTGTGTCCTTTCAGAGTACCCGGAGAAGCCGCTGCGACTCGTGCTCAAGGTGGCGGGCAGCGAGGTGACGGAGCTGTCTACGGGGAGCTCGGGCCACGACACGGCGGCGGGCGACGACGGGCTTGAGCATGACAGGCATCGGGACAGAAAGAAGAAGAAGAAGAAGAAGGGCGAAAAGGAGCGCGGCAGCCCGGCGCCGTCCTCCGACGACCATCGAAAGAGAAAGGTGTCTGTGCTCGTCCGCAGGCGATTGCTCTGAGTGAAGGAATGAAGTACGGAAGGCACAGATCGGGCATGGCAGTGTTGACAGTGCTGCATGGCATATCCCTGCTGTAGCACTCAGCTTTAGGGCAACGTAGAATAGGACAGTTAGTTAGTTAAACCTTACAGGGAAATCCACACTTATAGCAACAAAGTGGCAAGTGGGTTGGTACTCACCCGTACACAGCATTGATGTTTCTGCATTTAGCTTTTTGGAGAATTGGGACTTATTCGTTGCATAATGGAACTTTTAATAAGCTCCCAGCACTGTTTTCTGATCCTCCAGCAACCAGCTTCTCTGGCTGAACTGCTGTCCCACCTAAACCCTGCTGTACTGCATGGCCATTGTTCATAACAATCCTCGTGGCTACATTTCACTACTCTGCAAGTGGGCTCACATACTGCTTTCCCACCATTTGTTCAAAATTAGTTTGTTTTTATTAAAAAAGTATATACAACAACAGTAATAATTCCTAGAATCTTACTTAATGCAGAAAATTAATGGTTTCCTGATATAGATGGATAAGTATTCCAATAAGATGGGTGCCAGCATTTATTTTTTCCAAGTCAAACACTATTTATATCCAAACAAAATAGGTAAACAGCACAGTCTCCCCTCAATAATTGCGGGGGGTTAGGGGCGCAAGACTCCCACAAATGCGGAAAACCGCGAATCACTCTAGGCTCCTCTAACCCTTTACTGTATCTATAATAAATTTGTGTATCTGTATTAGTAAATGATAAAATAGATTAATATTAACATTTTATGCATTTATGACTTATTAATTTTTTTTAAAGTTATCTTTTTCTTTACATATGTGAGTTATCTGCGATTTTTCACAGTACACCGCAGATCTTCAAAAAATTCCCATTTAATTTTCAATGGCAAACCCGCAAATAACAGAATCCGAGAATGTGGAACCTGCGAATATCGAGGGAGGACTGTACAGTCATGGCCAAAAGTTTTGAGACTGACAGATTTTAGTTTTCACAAAGTTTGTTCCTTCAGTGTTTTTAGGTCTTTTTGTCAGATGTTTCTATGGTATACTGAAGTACAATTATAAGCATTTCATAAGTTTTTTTTAACTTTTATTGACAAATACATCAAATTTATGCAAAGACTCAAGGTTCTCAATGGGATTGAGATCTGGGGAGTTTCCTAGCCATGGACCCAAAATTTCAAGGGCTTCACAGGCAAGGACATTGCTGCTTGTAAGAATGCGCATAAATCAACCATTTATCAGATCATCAAGAACTTCAAGGAGAGAGGTTCAGTTGCTGTGAAGAAGGCTTTGGGGCGTCCTAGAAAGTCCAGCAACTGCCAGGACAGTCTCCTAAGGAGGATTCAGCTACGGGATTGGGTCACCACCAGTGCAGAGCTTGCTCAGGAACTCAGCTTGCTCAGGTGTGAGTGCATCTGCACGTACAGTGAGGCGAAGGCTTTTGGAGGATGGCCTGGTGTCAAGAAGGGCAGCAAAGAAGCCACTTCTTTCCAAGAAAAATATCAAGGACAGATTGACATTCTACAGGAAGTACAGGGATTGGACTGCAGAGGACTGGGGTAAAGTTATTTTCTCTGATGAAGCCCCCTTCAGACTGTTTGGGACATCAGGAAAAAGGATTGTCCGGAGAAGAAAAGGTGAGCGCTACCATGAGTCCTGTGTCATGCCAACAGTAAAGCATCCTAAGACCATTCATGTGTGGGGTTGCTTCTCATCCAAGGGAGAGGGCTCACTCATAATTTTGCCTAAGAACACTGCCATGAATAAAGAATGGTATCAAAACATCCTCCAAGAGCAACGATCCAGGAGCAATTTGGTGATGAGCAATGCTTTTTCCAGCATGATGGAGAACCATGTCACAAGGCAAAAGTGATAACTAAGTGGCTCAGTGAACACAACATTGAAATTTTGGGTCCATGGCTAGGAAACTCCCCAGATCTCAATCCCATTGAGAACCTGTGGTCAATCCTCAAAAAGCAGGTGGACAAACAAAAACACAGAAATTGTGATAAACTCCAAGCACTGATTATGCAAGAATGGATTGCCATCAGTCAGGATTTGACCCAGAAGCTAATATCCAGCATGCCAGGGCAAATTGCAGAAGTCTTGAAAAAGAAGGGTCAACACTGTAAATATTGAGTCTTTGCATAAACAGATGTATTTAATAATACATAATAATAAAAGTTAAAAAACCTATGAAATGCTTATAATTGTACTTCAGAATGCCATAGAAACATCTGACAAAAAGATCTAAAAACACTGAAGCAGCAAACTTTGTGAAAACCAAAATTTGTGTCAGTCTCAAAACTTTTGGCCATGACTAATATTAATAGACAACTACCAGTTACACTTTACATTGGATAATTAACAAACAATAACAAATAACTGCATCAAAGTATTGTTACAATACTAATGTACAGTAAGTACCTTAATTCAAGAGTACTGCAGTAGGAGAAATAGGAACCACTAGATGTTGGGGAACGGCCCTAAACGCTATAACACCTGCCAATCTGAATTACCTCCTTTTCACATTTCTAAGCTCACTGGTTTCCTCATACCTATATACAAAGTCAAGATCTTCATTTGCTTTAGTATACATGAATTCTTTTTTCATCAACTGATCATAGACATTTTTGGCTTGGGATACAATCAAAGCATTGCCCACTGTCTGTATTTTTAAAATGTTCTAGTTTACCAAGAAGAAAAAAGGGCAAGATTCCATAGACACGGACTTTGATGAGAAAGAGCAAAGTCACACTCCTGTAAGGTCCGAAGTGCCCCAGGAAAAGCATCTCACACCCTCCATTGCGAAGATAGAAGGTAAAAATGCTTCCAGACATTTCAGAATTACAGCAAGTTTCCAGAAGTTCCATTGGATCACAGTCCATATCATTACTTTCTTAATGTAAATTTGCTCATTTGCAGAAAAAGAGCAAACCCCTTTGCAGGAGGCCCTGTCTCAGCTCATCAGACAGCTGCAGAGGTGAGGATCCAACTTTCAAATATCATTCTGTATTTATGTGGATCCAGGTGATCCTTCAGTCTAGATAATATAATACAGAATGTTGAATATCACACAGAACTCAATAACTAGATGGCAGCATGAAAATTACTGCCTTTGTAAAAAGATAGGTAATAATTATTGAAAAAAATCCTCTTATCTCTAACATTTCATGTACAGTGATGCTTGGAATGTGAAACTGAAATGTGCCGTGTTTTATTTGTAGGAAAGATCCCAGCGCTTTCTTCTCCTTCCCAGTCACAGACTTCATAGCTCCAGGATACTCCATGATCATTAAGAAGCCCATGGATTTCAGCACAATGAAGGAGAAAGTAAAGAAGAACTATTATCAGTCACTGGAGGAGCTAAAGGTAAAGATGTCTTATGAATAGCATTTCAACTTTTTAAGTCCTAAAAAATGTAAATGAACATGTGGGATCCGGTGTCAGAACATCTTGAAACGAATTAACTGCGATTTCTGTCACTTACTGCTTTACCTGCTAATGAGTGATTTATTTTCTTGACAGGAGGATTTTAAAACCATGTGTGAAAATGCAATGATATACAATAAGCCTGAAACAATTTACTACAAGGCTGCAAAGAAACTACTGCACTCTGGACTGAAAATTTTAAGCCAGGTTTGTTAAAATCAAAGTTCTGATTGGTATTTATTCTTATCTTGTACCTTACTTGTTCAAATTTAGCTTTTTCGTCTTGATGTTGTTATTCTGTGTAAACAGCAGGGGTCCTCACAAAGGGAATGAGGATAACAGGGCCACTCCACTAATACAGGGATCCATTTATCATTAAAACAAGACCAAAGAGAAATAAATAATGTAATAAAGGAATCAATAAAACAATGAGGAAATTTTCTCTGTATCAATATACAAATTATTATTCTACTTTCATGTTGCCTTTAGTTGTACCACTTAGCTTTTTGTTTTACAACTTAACTTTTTGTACTCCTACTTTCCTTTGGTCAGCTGCACTCATCTTTCATGGATGAAATCTGCACTTTCACTGGTCTTTACCTGGACATTTAGACCATGTCCCTTCCATACCAATGAAACACTAGCAGAAAAGTAGGTTGGTAACAGTAATGAACTGAGCACTGAGTGAGACTAAAGATGCCTTCACAACGCAGGATGACCACGTCTACCTTAGAGAAGTATTTAAAGCAAGGAAATTGATAAATAGCTCTGATTACTGTGGTGTGTGATTTTAACCCATTTACAATTATTTTTTATTAATATTTTCATTCACATTTTCTTTCAAGGAGTCTGAAAAATAATATTGTTAACTTCACAGTGGATGCAACAGTAGAGAAAAATGTGTCAAATCCCACTTTTGATTTATAGGAAACCAGTTTTTATAGTTCAGTTTCCATCATATAAAAATTGAAAAAATATATACCATAAACTTTATTTGTTGTATTGTTTTCCAGTTTAGTCAGTTTAGTTTTTTCTTTTTTCAATTTGTTTTAATGATTAATTGATTATTTCTTTGCATTTTATATGGTACTTCTGCTCATCCTCTGCAGTATTAAGCATTTTTCAGTGGAAATGTTACATTTTTGTCTTGGTGGAAGAGCAACATTTGTCCTAAAGTCTAACAATAGTGGTCAGTATATTGGAAGAAAGTTTTGCCAGCTTTCCCTTTAAATGTTGTATGTGCCATCCAGGAGAGACTGCAGAGCTTGAAACAGAGCATCGAGTTCATGGCTGACCTGGAGAACAAAAACACTGAGGATGGGGAGCCAGAGAAGGAGGGAGCCTGCAGCTTGGACCTCTCCAAAGACAGCCAGGTGGCCATGGCTACTCCTGAGACACCCCAGTCACCGAGGAGAATTTCCAAGGACACTCCCAGGTCCTGCAAGAAATCTGCCCAGAAGAATGCACAGTTTTCAGATCTTAAATTACCCATGGTTAGCATTACAGCCAACTTACTGCACAGGCTTTTGCAAGGTTTAAGTCTTTCATGAAGTCTAAACTTTAGTTGGGAAACGAGTGAGAGTTGGTATTTATTTCTAATTAAGAGAAGAATGTTAGATGTAAAGCTCGATGATCATCATTCTTGGACTGTTAGCTTCCTGTCTTCAGAGCCTTAGACTGATTCGTGATCTATGTGCTGAATCCTTGAGCTGAAATTTCCATGGCGTAAACATAGCTCTTTGGCAGTACAAGTAAACGGTGCATTCTTGTTCCATCTCTCCAGGCAGGACAAGGACTCTAAGGAAGAGTCACTAAAGAATGGAACTACTCAGGCTGAGAGAGAGCTAGAAGAAATCAGGAAAGTCATTGAAGATTCAGGAGGAAAATTGTCGAACAGGGAGCTACAGAGTGAGGTAGGGCACAGCAGCAAGTACAGTGTGAGCTCTGCAAAGTGGTACCTAATCTACACATCATTACCACTCTGCAGATATCCCCCACCCCATGTCTTCTAGCACACTAATAATTATGCTGTATAGAAAGCACCGATACCGGCCGGTAATAGTTGTTTAAGGCACACTTTGTGTATACATGGTAGTTCCTGTCAAAATCAGACCCAGTGATAATCTTTTATTTGTTCACTTTGATAGGTTTCCAAATGTAATTGAATAATTTCTAGCATAATGAGCAGTAAATATCAGTGTCTCTGCACAGTCAGCAGGTTCAAATCTCCACTGTGCTGCTGTATGCTTCAGGTACTTGCTCCAGTAACAGCTAGCCAGCTGTATAAAAGGGTAAATCATTGTAAGCAACTGAGAGAACCAACCAGATTTTGTCCCCTTTATCCCTTGATGAACCTGTATTTTCAGCCTGGATTTCTCCAAGACTGCATCTCATAGCACTGCCACACTTCTCTACCTTAAGCAGTTTTCCATTTTCTCCTGAAAGTTTGGTTAATGTTAATGGTGTCTTCCTGTTCTTCTTTTACTGTTTCTCATGCCAGTTAGTGACGCTGTCATCTTCCATTCTTGCTGTATGACCTGCCCATCTTTTAACTGTCAAACAGTGTTTCTACAACATCTCTTATTCATGTCTAAAGTGGTTGGTTTTGTTTATTTTATAAATTCCCTTTTCTTTTGCGTTCTCATTTGAGTGTAGTCTTTTATTATTGGTTAACATGGGAAACGTATCATTGTGTGTTAGGTAAATGAATAATGACATTTTCTTTGTCTTTGTTAAGCTGGAATTTGAAAGGCGGAAGGCAGATGGGACGACCACTCTTGGGATCCTGAACCCTGCAGACCTGTCAGCTGGAGGTAGAAAGTGTAGAAACTGCATCTTATAAAGCCATGTGTACCACTTAGCTTTTGGAAAAGTAAAGACAGTAAATGGAGTCTGATGTCTTCGCTACCCCTTCTGTCATCTCCCTCTGACATTCCTTTCAGACACAGGATACTGTCCAGTGAAGCTAGGAATGATGGTGGGCCGACTGCAGAGTGGCATCAACACCCTGCAGGGCTTCAAAGAAGACAAGAGGAATAAAGTGACGCCTGGTAGGACTGCTAGGCATGTCCCCCTCACCCCACCACCCATAGATACTATATAGATTGAGTTATCTTTGGAGACTTCGGCACTGACAGTCAGAATGACTGTGTAATGGGTGTATTAAGTAGTTACATTTCTAACATCAAGAAGTTTGCTTGTTGGATTAATTTTTTAAGATATCAGAAGTAGGAATATTCACACACTTACCTTGCAATGGCCTTTCATTTTGTTTACTTGGCTACCACCTCTGCACAGCACAGTGGTCTTCGTGGTGTGGCTTTTTCACCACCCAGCCACCAGGGTTGAAAAGTAACCTGTACTTAGTTCCTTTTACTTTAGAGACAAGCTAATTAAAATAAGAACAGTTTGCCTGTTTTCTCCATGTTTGTGTGAGCTTCCTTTGTGTGCTTCAGTTTCCTCAAGATGATGTATGTGGAAAGTACCCCTAAACCCTTTTCTGCAACAGCTTTTACTACCTTGGCGATCTGAGAGATTGGGAGAAACATACTTATTTGCATAACTAATATTCTCCACACATCAAAACTGTCATAAAAGTTGATATAACTTTTAATATCATTGTTAGTAATCACTAGTAATTGTTCAGTTGATGTACAAGTGTTTCATTTGTCACTGAGTTGACAAAAGTAACTAAAAGGTATTGCATTTGATCACATTTATTTGTTAAACTTTTCCCTTGACTATTTAGCTTTGTATGAAAACTTGGTCTGTGTTTATGAGCTGTGTAACCTGGTCCTCCACAGTGGTCTACATGAATTATGGCCCATTTAGCTCCTATGCTCCAGTTTACGATTCCAGCTTTGCAAATGTCAGTAAAGAGGACTCTGACTTGATCTACTCTTTCTATGGCGAGGAGTCCAGCCTGCAAGGCTCAGAAAGGTATGTGAAAACTAAACTCCTCACCTTGAGCATAACATTATCACCAGGAGGCGTGAGGGAGTTGTTTCTGCAGTTGTCAGCTGTACTGGTCAATCCGTATCATAGAGCAAGACCCTTAATCCTAAAGAATTAAGTGTGTCATTGTTGAAAATTTTGACCAATAATGTTTTTTGAAACAATATCAGTTCCTTATTGTTAAACATAAAACCTCTTACACATCTCACACTAACATAATATGTAGTAACTTGTGTTACTGTTGGAACAAATGTTTGTTCTTCTGTATCAACAGCATCTCTGAGTTTCTGTCCAACACAGAAGAGTATGTGAGCAAAGTGGCTGACAATATTTTGGATGCCTTGACCAATGGCGAATACTCAAAGTCGCTGTTTGAAATGGAATCGGTAGGGCAGCTGCATGCCAGGTGGAAATGGTGTCCATGCCCTTGCTGGGCTCATTCTGTTTAAAGAGAAGCTAATTATCTTCTCCATTTCTAAGGCTACACAGGAAGGTGAAGACCCAGCAGAAGGCGAGTCAGCGAATGATGTGGAGGTAAGGCTCCTTCTGAAGCTTATTTGGATGGGATTAGAGCTGCAGTTTTTTTGCAAAATGAGTCTGTATTCAAGACTCTTGTGTTCCACAGTCCAGCTATAGGTCTGTTTACTGCAGAGAATAGAAGTTCGCACCACAGTGTTGTTTATGTTGGTCTAATTTTTGAAGTAAAGACCTTCCTGAGCTTTGTTTTAAGTGCCAGCCTCTGTCTCTCTGCTTCCACTGCTGTTTTTAGATAATTGAAACAGAACCAAGCAGCAAGAGCAGTCTGGCCCCCCTGAGCTCTGCGACAAGGCTTGGCCTTGCTTTGGATGTCGAACACCCAGCCTTTGACTCAGAAGGTAATGGAACAATGTCTGTGGGGGTGTGTGGGTAGTGCCCACAAAGTGCAGGAAATAAGTGACAAAAAAAGCTTCTGCAGGAACTATACTGCACTCTTAAACCGAAACATAACCGTTAAAAGTACAGCTTCTATATATAGTGATTGTTTTTCTAGGTGAAATAATGTCAGTGATCTTCTTGATTACCCTCCACAACAAAATCTTTTGTTGATCATGTTTTTCCAGGCAGGTATAAACTTATAATCAGCTGACCTTTCATTTTTCATCTTACTATTTAATTTGTTGAGCTGATCCAGACCTGCACTACAGGCGGTGTAAATAAGGCAAGTAGTCTGTTGTAACCAGCTCTGTTTTCACTTCCATCTCAGAGGCCAAGCAGTTCCAGCAGAAACTGGATGAAACCACATTGCTCCTCCGAGAGCTTCAGGAGGTTCAGAATGAGCGTCTGAGTTTCAAACCTCCACCCAGCATCATCTGCCTGTTGGCTCCGAGTGGGAGGGAGCTCCAGCTGGGTACAAGAACCTTTTAAATCCTCCATGTTCATTTAGTTTGTCTCCAGCAATCTCTAGGCACCATGACTTAGTGTCTTAAGTTTTCTCTTTCTGCAGCTGAAAGGGTGACAGGAAACCTGGCACATCTAGTCGGTCAGGTGACACCAGGGGATGTGAGCAGTGTCTATGGGGTCAGAAAGGCAATGGGGATATCACTGCCCATGGACTTGATGGGGGAGAATCATATCAACCATACCACAGGTCAGCTGCTGCACTCATACACTCACATGGTCCACAGCCAGTTTCATCCCTGCTTGGAGATTCTCTATAGTAAAACAAACTGGTACGATAAGTCAATCGTCATTATCTACGATTTACCATCTAGCTTTCTAAACGTTTGTCTGTTCAGCCTGAATTTTTTTGTATCGCTTGTCTATGGTTGTGAAAACATGTCAGCCTGGGAGTCGTGTTCACGTCTCAGAGAATATTCTCTCTCACTCAGAGTCGGACACCCCAGAGCCAGCAGATATTTTCCTGGCCAGTGAAGAAGACATGGCTGTAACCATCTAACTCAGTGGGACACGAACCATTTCCAAACCTTGGGAGCTTTAAATGCTGTTGTACAGAGGGTACTTTTTCTTTGAAGTTTGTAAGTTTCACATAATAAACTTTTATAAAAACAATGTTTTTCCTCTTCATGCAGTTATTAGGTATAGCAGCATGTTCACCTGTACCTCTTCATATGATGACCAACACATACACAGCACTGCCAGTCCAGCACAAAGACAGCTGTCACATTCTTCAATGTTTTTTATTCTAGACAATTTACTTTCATCATTACTGTAAGAATTATAAAAATGTTCCCAAATGTGCACACAGTGGTTGTCAGAAATGGAGATTCAAACTATGAGAGACAGGCAGAATGAATTGTGGTCAAATAGCAAGTTTTCTTGTCTTTTTTCTCTTCCAAGGCATGTGATTAATTTCTAGAGTCTTTCTTTAGTCTGTTTTCAACAAGATTTGCTAAGGACATCAGCTTAATATAATTGTTGTCTGCCTGTACAGAAAAGTAGAAACTTCTAGAGAATTTCTTCTGCACTTGAATATTAATACCAAAGCCTATCACTCAGGCAGTAGTCTCCATAGCAAGACTTCAGTAAGGCAAATCTGACACACTGAGCTCTATGGTGGCCTATAAGCACATTTTCAGCAGTACTTGTGAAATGCTCCATTAGGATTAACCAGTATGTACATTTGATACCATTTTTGCACATTTTCAATTTGTACTGTTTTGTTAATGTTGGGAATTCATGAAAGTTTTTTCCTCATAAAATACAATTCAATAAGACTAAGTTTCCAATAATGAAACATTTACATCAAACCTAATTTGAACATTACACAGTAATTGAACAGTGTATGCTAGTTCTCAAAGCTGACTTGTGGGATGCACTTAACCATACTACCTTGTTCAATAGCAAAATAACTCTTGTGAAGAGCAAATGGTTCAGGCTTAGCAAAAAGTATATACAATAATTAAATAATGTTAAAGGCAGTTCACTCCTGGTATTGTGTTTTGGCCATCAGTAAAAAGGTTGCAGATATTCCATGTGCTGGGAAATGGAATGTTCCTGTAAAAAAATACTTTCCAAAAACTCAGTAAAATAGACAATACTATTGCAGTTATAAAACGAGACCAAGACTTTACTTCTTCAACCCAATTTTCATTTTCCATTTTTCACCAACACTTCATGCTGTGTACGTAACTGCAGTAGTAGCTGAAAAGTCAATGTTTTGAGCTGCACTTTGTCTGTATACTTGTCCTTGGACTCAGCTCACACCCATGCCCTGTGATTTGCTCATGTCTGTGCACACAAAGTAGGTCTTGAGCTCGCCCTTGCCCTTCACATTGATCAGGCCCCGGCATTTGCAGGAGTATCCCAGCTTCTGCAGCACAGTGGCTGTCTCCTCTGTCACCTGAATGGACACATCACAATGGTGTCAACATAGAAAATTTTCTATCCATCTCTCATGGCATTGTGGTATGTCACTCAGCGGTTACACATGGAACCAGTGTTTTAAGAATTGCACAGTAGAGAGCATGTGACTGATTGAGGGGAGGATGGTCAAGGGTTCACTCAACTACCTGGATCTTGCCCAGCTCTCCGGTGCTTTCCATTCTGCTGGCCACATTCACAGTGTTGCCCCAGATGTCATACTGAGGCTTCCTGGCTCCAATGACCCCCGCAATTACTGGCCCGTGGTTAATCCCTTCCACATCACAACACACACAGCATGATTCTCACACCTGATCGAGTCAACTTCCTGTACGTTTCCACAAGCTACCTTCCCTATTGTAATTGAGCTCCTGACATTATACTGAGACACTATGTGCCTGGTCAGAGTTGGGGGTCAGCAGAAAAATTAATTCAGAAACAGATGCACAACCCTCAAAGCCAACTGACCTACACGTAGCCGGAAGCTGTTGAATGAGTGCCTGTTGATGCCGTCCAGTTTGCTAACCAGTGCAGTGGCAAATTCCACCATGTTCCCAATCTGCGCCTGCTGCCTTTCCCGATCCTGAGTGCAACAAAGGCATCCACATAAGCAGCATTCCACAAATCTTCTGTAGGGATTCAACAGATAGTGACTTCAAAATGCAGCACTAAGAAAAACTATAAGTTTTACTTATCATCTTTAAGACCTCCAAGTGCAAGAAATGGCAAATCTAAAATAAAATTCACAAAACTGGTAAAAAATGAAGCACCTACTCTGCTTTTCTCCCAGATGACTAAGACCATTCACAAACCTGTAATTCTTCTCACCAGCAGTCACCTCATTATGACAAACCTGATTGTTCTCCTGTCCTGGTGTCCCACTAAGGCCAACAGCTGCCATGTAGGTACTGCCAATGGTTTTGATTTTTTCCACCCCGCTAAACTTCGGCTTGGACAACAGCTGCACAAATGTGATAGACCAGCATTAACTAGGCATGAGGTAAGCTATGTTCACACTTGTTGTTGAATGAGCTTTGCCTAGAGAACTGACCTCATCAAAGTCAGCAATGATTTCATTGAGAAGCCTCAGACACTCCAGACCCTCCTTATTTATGTCACATTCTGTGTAGAATTCCTTGAAGTCTGGGATCGAGGCAAACATCACACATACACAGTCGTAAGACTTATAGTAGAGATCCTGCAAAAAAGACAGAAGCAGTCAAAATCCAAGGTTAATAATCTCACACATGACACCAAATGACCCCAACACAGTCTCAGAACATAGCTGGGGTGGAGCAATTCAGCATCCATAGTGGGAGTGCCACAGACAGTAAAGGAGTTCATGAAGAACTATCCCAGTGTTTTTTGTCATGATCTTAGTGGTTGTAGGTAGAGCACAAACACTTTCCTCCAGTCAGCTGACTATCACTATGTGTGTACAAAAGCCACTTTCATGATCCTTCATGTAGAAAAGTGTCAGGAGTAGAGAAAGTGCTTTTGTATGGAACACCTAACAGTTTTCCATCAGTTTTGTTCACAGAAAATTTATGCCTTGTTTTCTGAACATGCATACTGAGTACTGCTGTGTATTTTTGAAGATGTATCAACTTCTAGGAGTAAAGTACAGACCAACCTCATTCTTTTTGTTCTCTCCAACAAAGAGTGCAGCCACATGGGCTGGCAGGACATTCTCCAGCAGGAGTCTGTTGAGGTTCTCACGTGTCTCAATCTCATCCTGTTCCACGTGGTTCTTGTATTTCAGTAGAAAGTCCTTGCGGCAGCAGTACTCATTCTGATTTGGGTTTTGGAGATGAGGAGATGAAGATAATAAAGGGGATGCTCTTTGGTACACTGAGCACTTGGACAGATGAGACATTGGAGGCTACCTCACCTGCCATATAATCAGGAGGATGGTGAGCAGGAACAGGGTTATATATATGCAGCTCATGCCCTGAGGATGCTTCATAAGACCTGAGACAGTCAGGATGTCACTGCAGCAAGGGGATAAACAATTAAAATCCAGCCCAGAAGAAACACAATGAGACAAACAGTAGTGGTGGATAGTGGAATGCACCTTCTATTGCCATAGAGGAGTTGCCCATAGTACTGGAAGGATGACAACTTTGAGTTGAGGATGATGGTATAGCCAGAGGCAGATGCTACGATGATCAGGGCCAACTTGAGCTCAAAGCTTACACCAAGGAACACCCCACAAGCAATCAGAGCCAGGATACAGCAATAAACAGAATACTGGAAGTGAAAGAGAGGAAATTTGAAGACTGCTATCTCACTCACCCAGAGCAGAATAATAAATTAATATAGTTTATACTTCTCTCACAATGTGGGAAACATAAAAGATAAACAATATTGTAATCAAATAGAAGATGTTGGGATAAATAATGGATTTTGCCTGTACACCGGCTCCTGATGACTTAGTAGTAAAAGTGGCTTTAGAGTTAAACAAATCAAGCTATAAAAACCGACTTCTGTGTCCATTCCAATTGTAAGTTGAGGAACTAGTGTGTGCATTTTTCACATAATATTGTGACGATGCTCACAGGCAAGCAGCACAGCCCACTACTGTTGGACTCTAACAGCTGGATGTGTCTGGAGTTGTCCATGTGTGAGGTGATGTTCAGTTCACATTGCAGTGGGTCATCAATGAAACACTGCAGGAAAAACACATAATTAGAACTGCAAACACCATTCACCCCTTCATTCAGCTCTGACAGGTTCTACACGGTGATTTAGGAACTGCAGAACTTTTAGAATCTGAGACCATTCTGAAAAATAAGAGTGAAACAGACAAGAATCATTGTGTGATCATGGGTTACACCATGTGTGACAAGAATTACCAGATTGAAGACAGCCATGATGAGGATGACAGTAGTGGAGATTACTGTTAAGGGGAGGCGCACCCAGGGTTTCTTTCCTACTGCTTCAGAGAGTGAGGGCAGCCACTGGAAGGCTAGCTTCTCTGGGAAACACATCTGATATGTGCAAATATATATGTTGGGACATGAAGAGAAATGTAATCAAGAACAGAAACCTTCAATACAAAACAAAGTTTCATCACAGTGTTATTCATGCATGGAGCAGATTCACTCCTACAAACCAGTTTTCTGTTCTCCGCTCAGTACAGTGACTGACCTGGAGGTGACCCGCAAAACAGATGCCCAAGGCTGCCAGGAGAATGCACGCTAGCACACCAAAGCAGAGATTAAGCTCTGTACGCCTGTGTATAGGTGGAAAATACAGACCCACTGTCACTCAAATGGATAATACATGATTCCTTTTGTAAATATGGAATTCCAAAAATTAAATTTTGAATTCCTAAATGTTTTCATACCATATATTGAAAAAAAAACTTGAAAAACTACAACACATTTTTTCCCTCAACAGATTAGCTGAGTTGGTTTGGCATTTTTCCCACTGGCAAATATTGAAATGCAACAAATATTAGACGGTGGAAATTGACACCTACTTATTTACTACAAACAGCTGAATCAGGAAAATGCAGAGGAAGATGAATGCCGCACAGCCAATGCAGTATTTGAAGTTGGGCAGGTCAATAGCTCGGTACTAGAAAGAGAAAGTCAGTATGTCACCACTTCCACAAAAAGTCCAGTTAACGTTGTAACCACCATCTGACAGGAGGGTGGTGGGGCATACAAACTGTGATCATCTGGTAAATTACCATCATCATCAGATCTGTGACCATCTGATCTTTCCAGTAGAATATTGCCCACTCAAGCCTTTTTCTGAGAGAGCCATACCTGCTTTTCAAGGTCCATCTTTTTGAACCACAAGCTGAAGGTGCTGAGCTCCTCAGACTTAACCCATTGCCTGGGGCAAGAGGGACACAATAGCTGAGTGACAGTTGCAGAGGAACATGCTTGTCCACCCAGACCCATTAAGGTGAACACTTCATGTTCTTAATGTACTTGTTTTTTATCCTCAACTTAAAATAAACACCATTCTCATGTACTCCACTCCGTTTTAAGATTTTAATTTTTATCTCACCATTGCAATGACTCAAAGCTAAAACAGGAAACAGCTAGCCATGTACAGACTGGCCCTTAAGTATGTGATACTATTCAGTGTCTGGAGGGGATCTGAGGATACTCCAGAGACACCTGAATGTATACCATTTCACGTATTCTTTTGTGAATGTGAGAGAGAGCAGTACAAAATACACACTTTATGGAACTCAGTTCATCTATGGTTGTAGTCATTTCATTGTGGAGGTCTTCATCAAATTTGTTCTTCTGACACATCATCCTGTAGGACATAATGTAGATCCAGTAAGGAAGGCATCAGTAAACAGGGTTAATAGTGAACCTGTCAGCCACATGCATATTATCCCAGCTACAGCCTTGATGTGAGTGGTTGCTCAGAATATTAGTAAGAAAGACCAGGGTCAGTAAGACAGATAACAGAAAGACCAGAATGACTACAAATATGACTGAGTAACTGAGAGTAGGTGTGTGAGACGCCAAATTAAACATCTTTGTTCCTGGTGTGTTTATTAAGTGTTTGTCACAAAAAAACCACCAGTAAAGCACAGTAGCCCTCAGGGTTCACTTACAGAGGTAAAAATTACATAGAGTTCTCAAACACCGCAGTTCTGAAAATGCTACCACAGAAGGTCAGTTGGTTATAAAAGCATGATGGACTTAGAGATGGGTGGATATGCACACTGTTGTTACATCCTCCAACCTGAGATTGGATACACAGAACTGAAGTGAATACTAGAGTGATCCAATATGATTAGTGTTTCAACACCAAGGGCCCGATTTTCAGCTTGGTTCCATCACTTAATGCAGCAGCACACAGCTTTTTTTACCACGTAGGTAAATATAAATGTGTACCAATGCAGGAAAGGGGAACCCCGTGCATTTGCATATAACTGTGTCTAAGCAATTCTACACTGTTATCTTTAATGTAGGCTAATATATCCGTCCAATATCTATACAACTAAAACATGCTAGTGTTCAGCAAAACTTAGAGCTTAAAAAGGCAGCATGTTTTATCATGAAGTAACTCCACTAGGAAGTACTATACATTTTGGTCTGGCATATTAGTTTATGGAACACTGCTCTACATGTTGCCTGGAGTAGGTAAAATAGAATTAACTTTGATCCACAGAATAACACTAAAACAACAGCACAGAAACAACTGTGCTATGTCAAATTATCAAAAACAATTTTGTTGAATAGACACCTAATTCTTATGTAACAGGGTTATGCTGCATTGTGAAATTACCCCATTAAAAGAATTCCTGTTGTAAGGGGGTTGAATTGCCATTATTTCTTAAGGAAGAAAATAAACTGTCAGTGCCTGGGCAAAAGGTCTCCTAAAATTCATTAAAATACTAAAATAAAAGGAATTTTTATGCATATCAGTTACAACACCAACATATTTAATAAAACTATTTTTAGCTTGGCTTTTAATTGTTTTTATCTTACTTTTACTTATAATTCAATATCAATAACTAGCTGTCCAAGGCAGGGTCACAGTGGCCAACAGCATAAGACAAGTCCCATAAGATGTTTGCTTGTGTACAAGCAAATATTTAATTAAGTGCAGACATGGAAAAAAAAACAGAGTGAACATAAAGAATCTGTTTTCCAATTATCAAAAATTGTACATAGTAGTAAACTGTCTGGTGGGTTCCTGCTCCTATCAGGACAGTATACGCTGCTGCACTGTCATCTAGCTGTTCTCTCAGGATTTACACAAACATCAGACTGCTTTGTTTTTCATGGCACTGATATTTTGACTGTGTCTTGCACAAAAATAATTTATTGGACATACAGTATTAGAAGTAAGACAGTACAATGGTCCACAGTGTAACCCAGAAGCACTGTGCATAAAGCAGGCTTCAGCCTGGGTCAAGACATTGTGATAATTTGGCTCACAGCTTTCATGATATAAAGAAATAAAGTTCACAAGATGACTGCCTACAACTTTCTCTCTGAAAGCATACAGACTCTGTGCCATTAGCAGCACTGTGTAGTATTACTAATGGGTGTTTGCTCCCTCCTCCCTGCAGTTGAAGATGGTGTTTAGCATAATTTTCTCCATTAGAAATTATCCTACCATAAAAAGGAATAAACGATTGCAAGCGCTTAAGACTGGAAGTCGCTTTAAAGAAAAGTATCAGCTAAATAAACTAAAACTAATAACAATTAAATTTAAAAAATGGCTTGAAAAGGGTGTATATTTTCATAAGCTCTTACAGCAGTTTTTTGTTTTACAGGACCTCATTTTATGAGGGCCAAGTACATACTACTGATGCAAAAGTTCCATTCTATGCATTTCAGACAACATGGAAAGAAGTGTTCCATCAGCTTTATTTTTTAAAATTGTCTTAGCTATAATTTTATTTTAATTATCTTGTAAAATAGTAACATAAAGCAAATTAATTTAAACAGCATGTCATTTTACAAAGATATGCCCATTCAGTTGTTCATTTTGACACTTAATCTTATGGATGACAGCTGCCATTTGAACCAGGTTGATACTCTTGGTCATATCCTCCTCTTGGTTTGTTGAATCATACCATCCCTAATGGCCCAACACCCGGTTCACAGCCTGCTGTTCAGTGTCTAAAATATGCAAAAGCATGGCCAAACCACCCATGGCATGCTGTGTTCACCGTTTGCATTTAGGCCATGAAATCTGGGCCCCAGACGTGTCCACCCACACAGTTTGGTGGACCAGCCTGCACAACACCACTCACTTAGCGCTGCCCAACGCCGGGTTGGGGAAGGAGAGTGCCTCCTCCTCAGACTCATCCAAGCTGTCAGAGACCAACAACGAGAGATGCATGTTGAGCTTCATATGGTGTGTGGGGGTAATGCGCAACCAGTTAAACCCAGTGCAGACTGCTGGAAGTTTCCATGACTGAGACTTTCATGTTTTTACACAACCATTTTTTATAACAGGATGCAAAAAAAGCCAAAAACCTTCCCCAACCATCATGATACACACTACTGCATATGTCACCAGCCACCCATCTCTCACAAAGTGCATAATAAGCAGTGTCTCAGAGCCTTATGCCACCCTTTTTCAAGCAATGCATTGACACAGATTAGTGTAAATCTTGTTTATAATTCCTGATCTATTTTGAGTCTCACTGTTGTGATCATAGACAGTCCATTAACACAGGAGGTAAAAATATATTTAAAATTATTAATTACTGATGATAAGTATAGCAATGACAGATTCAATTCCCATAATGTTTAAAAAAATAGAAGTCCTTTCTAGAATTTTAAAAAATCTTACCTTTCAGTTACCTTTGACGATCGCAGTGGTATGTCCTGAAAAAAGTTAAACTCTTCATTCATGGTTTACACACAATTTCTCTTCTTTACTTGGATTGTAAGAGAGACAGACAAATCTCTAGGCCAAAGGAACTAATCTGAGCTACTGAAGGACTACTGAACTAATCAGTTTGTCTTTCTGAAGTTCATACCAACAGATCTTAAAGCATAAAGAGTAAGAATGACCTATATCACACATCTCAGAGGATCCTTTTTTTTGTCTTGCCTTGGAACGCAGCTTGCCATTGACCATGGCATCCATGATATAGCCCTCACGGCTCTGCAGGTGGGCAAAGGGTTTGACAGCACCCCATGACTCCAAGTAGCGTGTCATTCTCACAGAGGCTCGCATTTTCAGACCATCATTCACCCGTGGTTTGGGCAGACACTGCTGACTTGAGGTCAGATCCTTGGACTGCAGATATTCATATGAAAAACATCAGAGAATCATCATTCCCATGATGACTGGAGATGTGACACAATTATACAGGAAGCATCAGAAACTAAAGGCAAGAGCTTACACGGGGATCAATGACCAGGTACGTCTTGACGTTTTGCTCCTTCACATAACTGTCCCTCAGGTGCCCATTTCCCTCCTCTACCTCATAGGTCTTGAGGTGTTTTAAAGTAGCTTCTGTGATGTGGACACGCCTGTCCATGTAAACATACCAAAAACTTTATGAACCTCTTGGCTTGAAATGAACTAAACTTAAACCTCATTATATAGCTAGAGAAAATCATACTGAAAGCTGCTACAGTTGGAGTGTTTCTAGCAAATATTACAAAGAACCCAAATGGCAATCAAAAATGCTCCTGGTTGGACAGTACCCCTAACTGGAAATTAGTAAAACACAGTCAGTTCTTGAATACCACAATAGATTATATAGTTAATATGTCCACACACAGGGCAAAATCATGCAATGTAAATAACACGGCTTTTGGAAAAAAATAGCATTAGGTGACAACCACTCAAGAATAACAACACATTCACACGATATCATGTGTTGTTTCATTTTTCTCAAACCACTTGAGAATTTCACATTTTTCTTCAATCGTTAATCATTTTCTTCTTCGTCTCCACTATATACTTTATAACCAGCATACTTCTTGACACATTGTTTTCTAGTAATTTACTGATTGTGGCATTCTGTGGGGAAAGCACAAGAAAGCAATTGTAACAGAAAAAACCAAGAGAGACACAATACGTATTAACATAGCACGTGTAGCAACTGAGTGAGTGAGAGGGTAAAGCCACTAACCATTATGTTCAACTGGGTTTTGCTCATCGTGTTCACCTAACATTTCTTGTTAGCGCAAAATGGAAACTCAGGAAAATCATGCACAAGCAAACACTGATTTGTGCTATACTGTATATGAATCATTCCCCTCTTCATCAATAGTGTATGACCAAATTCATGTTGTGTAAATACATGGTATACAAGAACTGACTGTACCTGAATTAGCTAGCAAAATTTCACAGGACTTACCCAGGTAAACCTCCAGACTCCATGTGATTAGCCAAGGTGACATCATGTGACCACACATCAAACTGCCACTTGCGGAGGCCAATCACTCCACACAGCACGTTACCAGAGTGAATGCCTACTCTCATATTGATATCGACACCTGTAGCTTCCCTCACTTGCCTGAGGAATGGTAGAGACCAGAATGTTGCAAATTGCCTCACTGGAAGACTTGTTTGTATAAATCTCTATAAAACCCTATCCAAGACACAGATAAATTAAGGAAGCTAAACCAAACTTTTTAAAAGAAGAACAGAAGATAAAATGAGTGACTAATCACATGTAGAACAGTCTGTGGGATGCTGAACTTTGTAGCCATCAGCCAACACATACTTGTTTATGATTAAGGTACATACTTGATGGCCTCACACATGTCTAGGCCCATCTTCACACAGTTCTCAGCATGACTGGGCAATGAGACAGGCAGACCAGACACACAGTAGTAACAGTCCCCAAGAATCTTTATCCTCATGCATCCATTCTCCTGTGAATACAAGCAATCTCAGTGCAACCATCCAGTATTATTATTGATAACAAATTCTCCATCAGCTGCAAGACTTCCATGAGGGATCATGAGGTAAATAGCTGTGAACTGTCCCTCAAAGTAAAGATGTTTGCCTCATAAAGTATCACATTGTATAATAAACACTAATTTTATAGTATGTATTTTTATATATTAAATTTATAATGCATAAAATAATACATGGATTAGGTCACGAGACAGCTCTCTTTGTCACTCAGTATTATGGTCAATTCATTTATCCTTAATGCTGAACATATGCTATTAGTATAGCCACTGGAAAGGAAGCAGATAATTGGATAACTGCCTTCATCATGTTTCTCACATTAAAACACAAACACTATATTAAAAAAGTATGAAAAAATAAACACATTCGTTGAAGACTGAAAATGGTTGGAATATTTGCACGATTTACTAATAAATTAATCCCAGTAATCTCTTCTGTACATACAGTCATCCTTCAATTTACAAATGCTCAATATACAAAAACTTCCTATAACAAAGTCTTGTTTGATTCCATCATTCAGGTTTACAATGTCAATGCATCTCACCTTGGCTATCTGGTCAAATTTGCCGAAGAGTTCATTAAGCATGACGACCAGTTCTTTGGGTGAGCAGTCGCTGGCCAGTCGAGTGAAGCCAACAATATCAGCATACAGGATGCTGCCACAAAAACAACAGTGCCATAACAACATAAGAGCCAACCTACTGGGACAGGTCCTCACATAAAGCTATATGCAAATACTACTTTATTGTCAACCAGTTAATCGGCTTCCTGTTAAAAATTCAAAAAAGTTGGTTTCAGTGTACTTATCAAAACAATATTCAGTGAAGCAGTCATTTCATTTCCTATAAATGCAATAATGCATGCTTCATAACCACATCAGAAATTGAGATCTTACAAAAACAGACCTGAGACTGCATACACTCAAGTCTCTGAGAGAAACTTGGGGTACAAGATACTGCAAAATGTATACAGAGTTGACCACCCACTTTAGTGTTGCTTAGAGCTAAAGCAGGAACCCCTATGGGTTAATATGGGTCGCAGCTTAATACGGCATTTCTGACACCAGCAGTGTCAGTTCCACCTCCAGCATACAAATAAACAGCTCATTCCCAGGCATTACCACTCCAGTGGCAGTTTCCCTCCAAATTAAACTGACACACTTTAGAGACTAATACATACCACCCACATTACAACAGTCTTTTGTACTTAGCTATGGACAGATATTTCTTGGAAAATTCTAAAAAATACATTCACCCTTGAAGCAGACAATTATTTATGAAGGATGATGGATAATTATGAATGAACAATTGCTTTTACCACAAGCTATAACTCATCCCTGAAAAGGCAGGCTGCTGACAGAGTACTGGGGAAAGATGCCATGTTTGATGATGCAGTCTTGCACTTCTCATCAATGGCTCCTCTTGAGTGCTGCCATAATGGCAGCAGCAAGCTCATTTAAAGTACAGTTTGTATTAAAGCCTTCAGTCTTGATTACTTGATTACAACCATTAACCGAAAACAGAAATTTGACAGGATGTAACAACTTCTCAGCTCTTACACAATGACTACTCAGCTAACATACCTTTCTCATTTTGATTGATATTTTAATAAACACGTGGAAATAAAAAGCTGTACACGCAGACAGCAATATATTTTTAGAAACATATTCATATTAATTTGTATAGTTAATATGTGGCACAGGAGGGGACAAAGAGGGACAGCGTAAATTTCAAGGTGAGTACCAGCGTAGTTCAGCTGGACAAACACTGTAGAAGAAGCTGTCTGATGTACATATGAACAGGACAAAAACAGTCTGCACACCTGACATTCTCGTGCCTCCTCACATAGAGACTGTGGAAGTTGTTATCTCTTATCTTAACAAGACACTGCTGCTCTTTCTTGTCTTTGCAGTCCTGCAATCGTTCCATGATGGCAAGCTTCATCTTCATGGAGATATGGACAGGGAGGACTGACTGCAGGAGGTTCTCCTGGATGGACAGACAAATTAAGACACATACAAAATGATTTTTTAGAGATGTAAAACTCCAAGTTTATTACAGCCCAGAAATCCAGCTAGGCTGTCTCCGAGAACTATACACATAAGTCATTTAGATCGTTATTAACAGTAATCTTCAAACACAACTTTGTAGTTACAATGGAGATGTCAATTTATGACAAGTGGCCTGTTTTCACTAACAACAAACAGACAAGAGACACCATGAAAAATCCAACAGAAATGGAATATTGGGATTTCCTGTGAAAACTCTTACTCTGAACTTTACTTTTTCCACTTTCCTGTTTTTCCATGCAAATGGCACCACATCAGCCTGCTTGGCTGCACTCCATAACTAGTGCTTGAACAGCAAAGAACATTTCCATTCAGCTTACCAGCTCCAGTTCCACCAGCCCTATAGTTCCAAAAAACTCTGAAGCGTGAAAAGTAGATTTTCAAATTACGTACATCAGGGAGAGATGGCCAGAATATTATTCATATCAAAAGAATTTTTATATTAAAAATATAACTCAGCACCCTATCCTCCTGCCTTTTTTCAATTTTGTTGTTTAGAATGATCTTGTGGATTCCATTTTATCTGATATTTGAGCAAACTGACTGAAGCTTTGGTCAACAGTATCTCAAGCCCATATCATCATCATTCATTTCTTTCTTTGTAAGGGGTGCTCTGCTCACATCCTCACTATTTCAGTATTGGTGAGTCACAAAAGTCATAATAATCTAAAAAATAAATAAATAAACACACACACACACACACACACACACACACACACACACACACACACACACACACACACACACAAAGAAGAAAGCTCTAAACACAATGTGACTTAAATAATAGAACCTACAGAGTTTGGTTTGCAAAAATATTTTGTCATACTTAATATACTGTATTCTAAGGTAGTATTTATTCATGTTTGTAATACAAAATCTCCTGTGCAAGTCTAACATAAATCCTTCACCAAATGATTGTTTATTAAACAATCAATCAAAGACTATTGCTATGGAAGCAAAGCCATATTTGGCACCCACACCAAGATGAATAACCCCTGATGAGATATTGGAATTTAACAGGAAGTACATGGTGGGCTGTGGTGTACTGAGCTGGTGAAGGAATAGGATTAGCAGGCACTGGGCAACCCTCTCCTCTCACCTGCTGCCTCTTTTCAGTCTCCAGCTTCATGCGGATGCCCAGGCAACGCAGCATGTCCTGGAAGGTCTGGCGAAGGGCCCTTTCCATGAGCACTTTGTGGAAGGCACCCACAGCACTGGCACATAGGAACAATATGGTATTGGCCAGTAGCTGGAAGGCTAGAGCCTAGATGGGCAGAGGCATGTCACTGAGACCATGCTAATAAGTAACAAAAAGTCTGAAATGGCACTGCGAACACACATGTACATACATTTAAGATGCTTTTTAATCTGCAATACACTAAATTAAATTGGAATTAACTGTCAATGAGCTGACCTAACTTAAAGAGGGAGCTACGTTTCAGTTTCAATTCCTTGGTCCTGTTATAATATCCTTAAGTACAGTACTTACCCTGAATTCATAGAATGAGCATTAATCAGTTATATACAAGGTTAAATCATTATATGCATGTCAAAACTTACTATACATTACATTTTACACAATTGGCAAATAAACATACATGAACATGCATGAACATACCTGGAAGGGACCCTGACAGTGGAAAAAGTAAACACTGAGGACTGTGATGTGAGACAGTGAGGAGATAATGCTCAGCACAACAGCATACAGCATCCGAAAGGGCAGCATGGTGTACACAATAAAAATTATAAAGAAGAAGAATGGAACCTGTGGAGGGTGAAAGTCAGCAAGAGAGATGTTAAGTACTGATGATTAGAAACCTATTCCTAATTCCTATCCCTTCATGACCCCTTAGTGCAGGAAAGCCATAATTTGCACTGCCACTGCTGGTTATACACAAGGGCCATGAGGCATCATCTAAACAATGTACTGCAGTCATCACCTCCTCATAGAGTGCCTCACCACTGACTAAACGTGGAATTCTAAAGCTGGTCTACCCCAAATGCATCACTGTTCATATAAACAGTCTCTCCAAACAAGAGAGGTGCACTGTATTTTGCAGACTATAACTTGCTTTTTTGTCACCTCACAGGCTGGTGCATCTTCACCTTTGCTGTGACATACATAATTAAAAAATCTACATGGAATTTACTGTATTGTATAATGCGTTGTTTATACTGGTAACTTTTCTTAGTTGATTACAAAAAAGTTACAAAGGGCCTAAAATGCCCCCCAACTGAAAGCAAAAAAAAGCTACATTCCTGAGTTTGTTGAAACATTTAAAAACAATAAAGGGTGTCAACAGTCATGTGCCTGTTTTTTAAGCTTCACAGCATAAAGGGAGGAACGAGAATGGTTGGCGAAGTACCTGGTCCCAAGGGCAGATGACCTTTCTGCTGAAGATGAAGGTGAAGCCTATAGCAGTGAGCATGGCCCACACCACCACGCCCAATGGCTTCATCCAATGCTGCGGCAGGGACTCGCTACACACCAGTACAAACATGGTGAGGAAGACACACAGGCCGCAGCTTACCACAGCCACAAAAGCACTGTGCTCCTCAGCACTCTGCAGTGGAATAGGGGTAGAAGTCAAGAAAAACAAAAAACAAAAAAAAAAACAAAAAAAAAAAACAAAAGGCCTAGCAGAGTGACACAATGTAAAAATCCAGTGTCAGTTCGACATACAAAAAAAAATCATCACAGAAGCCTAGTTGCAAATATAGCTCAACTGGCAGAGTGCTCACCGTTTCAGAAAAATACTGATTAACTGAAGAGCTCATGAAATCATGGGCCATCAACTCTCTTCAAAGTTTGAAAAAAAAAATACAAAGGTACTCATTATATGTGGAGGAGATTTTCATTACAGTCTGAGATGCATAAGATAGTAAAAAAATCAAAATGCTTTAAATAAAACACAAAAACAAAGAATAATGACTTTCTGATGCAACCTTTGAATGCGTACACATAAATGTAATTAAAAGGAAGTGAATGGCCTGCATTGCCCATTATACTTATCCCTTGGTTTCTGATCTTCATAAAGCAGAGAGTAAGCCCAATGACACAACAACAGAAAGTGGAGGGGATCATGGAAACATTGTGGATTTGATCTGAAAGGCCCACCTTAACCCAGGATTTAGGATGTGTCTGACTGCAGCAGTAGGGGACAACAGAGGCTGGAGAGAGATAAACCAAACCTTTTGCAGGTCTGTCTGGCACAAGCACAGGAATGGACAGCTTTAGAGCTCTTCCATCCTTCACTCAGTTACAGTAATTTTGGTGCTGCAAACGACTACGTAAAACTGCATGCATGACTATCTTGCACTTCTGATAGGTACAGGTCAACATGGTATGACACTGCACGAGTTTTCTCTTTGTGAGGTGGTAAAAGAGGAGTTGGAAAGTGGGTCTGCAGTGACTGATGGAGTCATTCATTTTTATTAAATAACGAGAACTTTTGTTGGACTGAGCAAAAATGCAGCTTTGTAAGAGGATTTGTAAATGACCATCCATCTTAGAATGTCACTGGTTATGGTGACGTTCTTTTGGTACCTGTCTTCAATTACTCAGAATTAGGATGAAGATACTGGGAGATTAGCATGCAGAACTAGTTAACACACAGGATTTCAGACTCAGCAATAAGCTCCTGACATCTATCTTTGTAATCTCCTTCTCTCAAAGCCAGGCTATACACCTTCAGAAATCATGCCCTTACTGCAAAACAACATTTTTAAAACAAAAAATTTTGGAAGCTCGCTATCTGATCTGCATTTAAGTCTACAATGACAGGAAATGTGAATCTGTGAACCTATAGTTTTTCCATACAAGAAATAGATGGGTACAGCTACATACATTTCAAATACTGCCCATTGAAGAACCTGACTGCAGGTACAGCCAATATTTTGGCCAGTATTAACACCATATCATACATTTTTCTGGCAACAGAAATTCCTTCTACTTCCCCTCAGTGATAAAATGATTTTTTTGTATGCCCCACTCTTCCTTGGAGCAGGCTATGTAGTCTCCTAACATTCTCTGAATTCCTCTCCAGGTTTACATTGCCCAGAACCACTCATGTATCTGCCCTAGTTCAGTGTCTGCATGCCTCACTTAGCCCTAACATCTCACTTGGGGCATCCACTGCCTGCTCTTAGGCCACAGTATAGATGCGGGACAAAGGGTACTGATGCAGGTTGGTAGCAGCAACAGCGGCGATGATGTACTGACCAGTCCCAGAGCAAAAAAGAGGATGATAAGCACTGCACATGACAGTGTGGTAAGTCCCAGCAGTAGAACCAAGAGCTGGTACTGGTTGACACAGGAGAATTTACGGTATAGAGCCTCCTGCTTCAGCTCTAGATCGTTGAGCTGATACTTTCCCTTTACTGGCATGGTGTTGCAGTGTCTGTGCTCACAGCTGTAGGGCACAATTGTCTTCACAGGTCTACGGTCATGTCTTTCAACAGGTAGTGTGCAAATGAAATGCACTGCACCCCTCTCCCTCTCCAGGGCATCTCAAAATGTACTGTGCTTGTATCCACCTGGCTTTTCAAATGGATCTTCTGCGCAGAGGTGATCACCTGGCCCACCACGCACTGCTCATTCCAGGCTCACTCTGCAGCACTTTAGAGAGAGGAACCAACAATGGTGACTGGGGAGCGGGTGATGGGTGGGAATAGTACGAGAGAAGGATCTTCAGGGATTCTTCAGATTTCCCACCAGTTTATTATATTTGGTTTCCTTCTCTCTAGCTGCCCTTTTCCCTCTTGTTTTACTGGTGTAGTTCCACCCAGAGGGAAGGGGTTTGTGTCTGAAGCCTGGCCTGCAGAGAGAGCAGACAAAATGGAGCATAAGCTGGCAGCTTTCAAAAGGCCTCTAGAAAATATGGCAAGTGTCAATACTACCTTTCACAATCTTGAGTGTGATACATATATGCAATAGCACATAAACAGCATGAAATTTGTAGACACAAGCACAACACTGAATTTGAAAAAGTAGCTGCTTTGTGGGCATTTTCTTGTTCTCTCTTGGAAATGCAGGAGTCAGAAAATAGCATAACTATGCAGGGACTAATCAATAATAAATGTTTTGCATCTAGATATATGGAGTCCAACCTGCCAACTGTAGTGTCATTCCACTGTTCTGTTTGCAGAGCAGAGAGGAAAGGTACCAAGTGCTTCAAATGTGTCAAATGGGTGCCAAATAGTACTAGTTTTGCTGTTCAGCATAAAGCCACTGAGAGCTGTCAGATCTAGAATGTAAATTAGGCTGAAACTACACATAAAATCACAACCAATAACTGATTAAATTAAGCGGAATGTAACATAATTAACACATCATTTCGGCTTTAATCATAAAGAGTCACGGATCCTGATGGTTCCCACGATTAACAAAACACTACATTTATTCTTCCAAAAAAAGTGTACAAATTTGGCTTGGGTTTTTATGGACAGCAGCCATGGCAACGGTTCCTGCCTCTAATGAACAAAATCTGTGCAGAGTTTTTTTCACTGCAAAGTACACCACAGAGGTCAAGCACTGAGCCAATCATTGCTTGTGCTCCACATTAATACAGGGGTCACTGTGCTGGGAAAAAAAATAATACATGCTTCACAGAAATAATCACTCAGCTAGCCTGATACTATAGTCATACCTTAACACCATACCCCAGGGCAGCTATGATGGACAGAATAAGGGCCTGGGATCTGCCAAGGTAATTTTTGGGTAGTATAGTCTGGGGGCACATGGGGATGTATCAAACATAGACAAGTTACAAAGCTTACAGTCTGACAATATAAACAGCCTTTTGGAATAGTAACAGCTACACTATGTTGACAAATGACCCTGAAAAACTCACACAATGCCAAGATGATTCAAATGAAACAAAAGAGAAAATTACAATTTCAATAAATTACCCTCTTCTTCATTTTATTTACATTTAAGATGCAAGAAAAAGGTAAACAATTAAGAAAGGGATGGAATAGTAATGGTCAGCAGAGGTAAGACAGTTTTGCCTGTCCGTGATCCTTGTAACGTGGCCAAATGATGACTGAACTGCATAGCTTGCCAAACAGCAAGTTTTATTTTAAATCTACTGCTTAAGAATGTCTATTTCTTGACCAAATCATTCTGATGACTTCCAAACAAGTGAATTGGAAGCCAAGGGGTCAATGAGTATTATTTCCACTAGGAAAAAATTAAAACGTATCATTTTATTCTATAATAGCAACATTAGGTGAGCATTTCTGTCTGACTATACTGGTGGAACCACATTCCTTAATATTTCAATATTATTAAATTGTTCAATTAGTCCAGCTGAACTCTCAGTAATGCTTTTATTTTCTTTACAAATCTGCTGCCAGTTTATACTTGTCTACATATGTTTACGGTGTTGTGCACTACTATAACCCTGTGCAATTTCCCCTTGGAATAAAGCATTTTGAATTCAGTCAGTTCAATTTAATGAAATGTGGGTTTTTGGTGTACTATAATGGGGCTTTTCCAGTAGAAAGTAAGATTGACTTTCAATGCAATGCTGGTATTATACTAAAGATTAAAAAGGAAAAAACAGTTTGCACTGAACTCCCAAAGACCTTTAAAAGTGGTTTATGAAGAACTCGGTATGACTTATGTGTTCACTGTTTTATTGTCTGTGCAGCAGCCTCAATAAAAAGTGACTTTGTTCAATCAAACAGCCACTTTTTTTCTTTCCTGTCTGTGAAACATGCAAAGCACATAAAACTTCTGTTAGCGATTCTCAACCGGTGTTCCAACACACTCAGTCAGCACCAGAAGGGCGAGAATTCATCACATAGCAGTTTACCGTAGCTGTGCAGAAACCTTGTGGTGCTATACACTGTGGTCCTGATGTTGCCATGGTGAAGGCACAAAATAAAAGGACTCCCCAGCACACAATGGCAGACAGAGGCGATTTGCATGAATAGGCTGGGACTTTGGCAGGAGTGCAAAACAGCAGCATACCCCAGCCAGGGTCTCTCAGGTAGTGGAGGCTACCACAGTCACTGGGAACTGTCACAGTGATGTCCTTTTGCAGAAATGGGAGAAGTGGAATAAGTAACAGACAGGCAACAGTGGGGTCCCTGTATGATAAAAAGTTAGGTCAGGACAGTAGGGAGCAGAAGTTCTGATAAGCAAACAAGTCACTGTTTCAATTTTTGTTTGCCATCTATACTTACAAGACTATTTTTAAATGAAAAAGTCAATGAACTCATAGTTAGCAGTCCAAGTAGCCCACTTACAGACTTCTCCCTTATTTTGTGTTAATATCTTCTAACATAGTTACAAGACATGGTCAACAAGGCCACAAGGACATTAACAATTCAGGTCAGGTTTTTTTTTTTTTTTTTTTTTTTTACAACACACCATTTATATTTAAGTCTTTATCCTGTTAATCTGATCTCCTCCCAGGCAATGCCCAAGGCAACAGCAACCCAGACAACCAACCAGCCTGCAGCTGTCTGAATGGGGAACCCTCCAGCACCCCCAGCTTCAGTTACTGCAGTGATGCCTCAACCACAGCACTGTATATCTCTATACACATGTGTATGCTGCTTTGGCAGTGAAACCGTTAGAAGCCATCTCTCTTACACCTTCACAGTTATTGCATTAGAAATGTTTCAGGCTATGCTGTCACATTAAGGTGATGATATCACTAGCTGTTCTCAGCTCTATGATACTTATTTTTGATAAACACAGGAAGTATGGTACAAGCACTGTTGCCCATGATCTTCTACAGATTTTCAGTGAATTGAAGGAGGCTGACTTAAGCCAAAACACTGCAATTTCATGCAATAAAAGAACCAGATAACATACACTTGTTGGAACTTTATTTTTTTTCTGACAAAATGCATTAGATTTCAGAAAATCAGAAAAAGATTTCTTCTCTGGTCTTCTGCTGCAGTTCTTAGAGATGCAGGGCAGTTGCTAGTTATTTTGTTTCTGTCCAGGTTTTCTAATACAATTTTCATTATTTATGCCAAAGTTGGACATGTCTATTCACACATTTCACTGGTACTGTACACAAACCACAGAATCACAATGCCACTGAAAACAAAGACACCATTACCTCACGCGAGATTAATTTGTTCCATAAAATCACACCGTCAAATTAAGTCTCACTGGATGATCTAGTTACCATTATTTATTTGGGGAAAAAGTTGGTTCCCAGACAAAAGTATGATTTTTAACCTATGTTTTAATGTTATATTTTTCCCCCCATCCTTCTCTGATGTTTCAAAAGGCAGCACGGTCATATAACAAATAGTACTACTGCCTCACAGTGCCTGAGTTGTACATGTGGCTGTTGATGTGGGTTCAAATCCAGTTTATTCTGTATTAGGTCTACATGGTCTCACTGCGTCTGCAAGGATTTTCAAGAGCCATGTGTTCTGGTTCGTTCCCACCGTTCAAAGACATACATTTTGCTACAAATTTCCCCATAGTGTGTGCATATGTATGACCAGCTGGTAAGGGACCCGGGAGCTTATCGAGGGTGTGGTTTACCAGCCTTGCACGCAGTGATTCTAGGATACACTCCAGACTGCTGTGATCCTGACAAGGATAAGCAGCTAAAAATGATGATTGATGGATGATTTTGCAGGTTTTCACAATATCATCTAAACTTTCAACATTTTTTAATGAAACATTTTGATGATTTGGTTCATGGTTATTATATAAATAAAATATTTCACAAGATCACTGCCAATGTCTTTCACTCTGCAAAGCAGAAGGACATTATGCTGTTACAGGCACTGCATAACCTTACTAACAAATGGCTAATGTTAAATCATCTTTATTTGCTCCTTAGATTATGCCTTTATATGCAATATAGATCATTGTCCTGAGTAATTTAACAGTGAGTACATTAAGTTTATCCAAAAAATGGCCAGACTGACACCGAGAGAAAAAAGCCTTTCATGTTTTTATCAAATGTATACTTCTGTCCCAAAGTGTCTGATATAAACAAAGAAGCCACTGTACAAGATAAAAATACCTATGGTTATGAGCCAAACTTCATTGTACTAAATAATGTATCTGTATGACAAAAAGGTATATATTTTCATTCACCACTGTATCAGTTATTATACAGGACATTTACTACAGAATAACATTATCAATAGAGATTTTCTGTTGAGAATATCAACATTAGGAAAACATAAAACTGTCAATGCTTGTATCTTTTGTATGTATCGTTAGAAACCCATGTATGAGAGCATAAGAGTCATCTGAAACTTATGTTGTAAGGAGAGATACAGGATACCCACTCTTTCCCACTCAGCCTTCATCAGTAAGATTTTTCTGGCAAAAAGCCAAATCTAATCAGCATTGGACTTAATTTGAATAGTTTTTATTAGCATGAAAGGTAACATAAATGATCACTGAAGCCCTGCATGCAAGTAACACTAATTTGCTTCTTGCACGAGGAATTCAACCATGGTCCATATCTTGTAATTCATTGTTCTTGTTATCATCACAAGACAAATTGTACACCTACTGAGTATAATAAAGCAATGGCACCTGAAAATAACCATTAGTAACAGGCTGTAAAACTGGACAATATAAAGATTTCCCATTAAAAGCAGGTAATACATTGCCAGTTCTCCCAGAATCATAATTTCCATCATGTAACATTAATTTTATGGGTTTCACAATTTCAACATGAATGGCCATTTCATTCCAACATACAAATTTACAGTGTACATCAGTGCACCTGCCTTTAAAGTATGTAATGAGAACTGGTGAAAAAAGATTGGCTTTAGCCCCTAACTACAGATTAGAGACACTAATCACTGGTCACTGCATTGCCACTTCAACAGACCCTTAAAGTGACTTTCAGTTCTGACTATTTTTGTGTGAGGTGAAAACAGTTTCTAAGGTATTAATAAATAAACTCCAATACAGACTGTCCTCGACTTACAACAAGGTTATAGACTGACGGCCTGGTTGCAAGTCACATTGGTAATAAACTTAGTTCCTACTTATGACACTGATTATTTCTTTTTAAAAAGTAAAAGTATGTTGATAACATTTTTAAAGAATTAATTAGTTTTACAACAGTGAAAAGAAGTAATTACAAGTGATGTGATCTTTTTCAACTGTCAGTGGGGTGACTATTGCATGAGGCAGATGAGGTGCTATGGGGGACACGATGGCAGGCAAGGAAAATTTTTAGTGTGACTTCAGTTCTGTGAGATGCACAATAAAAAGAAGACGTGTCAAATTAACCTGCCGTGTCTGTATCTTTGTGTGATATAACAGTCAGAACAACGATCACTGCACCGCATATGCATTTAGTCCACAGAGAGAAGAAATGCTGCAGTGGATCAGGCGTGGGAAGATGGCTGCTGATTGTGTGTAGGTGGGGCAGGTGTTACACATGATGTTACACATGCATACTGTGCAGGTACACATGTGCAATGTTTTATTGCATTTTCATAATATTTGCAGTATATGCCACAAGTACTCAATCATTTTGTAATACAGTATATGTTTTCCATATGTCACTATGCTATGAACTTGTACATTACAAGATGTTCATGTATACATGAACATTTTAAAAAATGTCAATTTTTGTCCATTTCACTCTTAATTATTATTACTATTATTTGTTTATGATTGACCATCCTATTGCATCAGTTGTATGTCAAGTACATTATAAGTCAAGAACTACCTATACAGCACTTCTGTGGATTAATATTTCCTAGAAAAATCTATCCAAAAAAAGTTTAATTCTTCAGAAGCAGAAGAAGCTGAATGGACAGTACAGAGGAGGAAAGGCATCATTTCTTTGGCACAGGTGCACCTAAATGAGATCTGGAGGGTTCCCAACAGATCTGGCACTAGGCTGACTTTGAGAGAAATCACACATGCATTGCCAGGGAAAGTGTTTATTTTATTTTAACGCAAATGTAATAACACCTAAAGAAAGAACCCACTGTAACTGATAGGGCAGATAACCAGGCCGATAGCCTCGCTAACCTGATAATTTTTCAGCTCCATCTGGCACCAGATTGCTTCTGTAGTGGAATAAACTGTTCAACATGTTGTATGTCACTCGCAAAACACAAAGACCCATGGCAGGAAGATGGATCAGAGTATAGGTCATTTAATGCAGAACACACCTTTGATGAAAAGCTGGAAAGGATGCCCTCCTTGTGAACCTTCCTGTGGAGACCTTAAATGTCTCCATCATTAAATGAGAAGTTCCCTGGCATCCTCATTGCACTCTCTGGAGTTTCCTCAGCTTGTACCCTGAGCCTTCACATCTCAGCTCCTGGTTTCAGATGAGCACTTCCTTTATGGAGTTTCACTCAAAGACCCCCTTGTCTGTACTACCCTTGCTAGGAAGTGGGGGAGGGGTCATTAACATTACACGGCTAAGAAAGCTCCTCCTGTTTCCCCAGGAATTTATGAATGTGATCAGTGGATCCCCATGTCACTCTCTAACTGCGCAAACAAAATTGCATAGAGTCGACAGCACTTCTCCAGAAGTTTTCATTACAAACCCCTGAGTAATGGTAGTCTCCAAAACCTTCTGTACCAGCTCACATGTCTCTATCAGGAGTCAAGCTACATAGCCTCTGCCTCTACACAGCAAAACTGCTGAACCTTTTAACAGTTTTTACAAGGATTTGAGAACATCTTCTGAAATGACACTGTTTTACTGCAGATAATTTTTCACTGCCCCTTGAAATAATGAATGGGTGCCTCTGAATGCTGCTTGAGAAATTAAGCAAACTAAAATTTCCCTTTAGCCTTCCTAGGGCCAGGAGAAAAAGGATGAAAGTTGGGGAAACTCACGAGGATGTAGAATATAGAACAGCCCACACCTGTATCCCTGAACAAAGTGCATCTTCCAAAGGAAACCCCAGCAACTCCCACCCAATTTACTCATCCATTTCCATTCCAAGTGACAAATCCCAAAGACCTTTAACTGCAAAGACTCATTGATGAGAACAAAGATGAGGCCCTACAAGAACAAAGTAAAAAAAAAAAAAAAAATACACAATCGCTTAATACTCCACAATTTCCTCCTGTCAGATACATCCTCCTGCAAATTCATGAAAAGGGAATGGTTATACTTTAGGGCTCTATAGCATAAACATATCTACACTGCATGACTGCAAAATAAGTGATGACTACACAGAAATGCAGTAAGCCATTTTCACTTAGGTCACCACAACTAATGCATGATATTAATGTCAAAATTATGCAAAACTGAGAACACTGCAGACAGTGTTTTGCAGTTTTTAATCAACTCCAATTAATGAAATATTCCTGCATCATATGTGCCTTTCAACAGTGAAAATGAGTTCTCTGCAACTCTGCTGCCACAGCTGAAAAAGCACAATGAGCTGAAACCTTCTGTGGGAGATGGTGCTGCTGATATCCATCTTTTCTCGGCCCTCTGAGGGCCATCTGGCAGTCAGACCTTGTTTAGGCTACTTCCTCCACGAACATCACAGCTCTGACAGTTTGGAGGAAAGTTCCATCATCATCAGCCAGTGATGGTGGGAAGCCTGCTAAAAGCCAATAAAGGCAATCCCAAAAGTTAGGTTGATTGCACTACCACTCCCCCCAAATCCCAGGGGACAACCATCTTTTATTCCAGCATTTATCTTCAAAATAAACAAGATTAAAAACTGACTTCAGGAGAAAATTAAAAGGCTTTGAAAAAAAACTAATAAAAAAAAATCATTTTTCACTGTTGGGCACCCCCTCATCACCTAATGTCTCTGATACAAGAATGCAGTCTCTTTGGGTCTTTAATGCTCAAACAGGAAAGACAAGGTAGACCAGACCAAAAAGGAAAAACCTTTCATTCATGACACAGCCTCAGTGAATGTGCATGCAGACTGGCTATAGTCCCATTTGTTTCAAAACAAAAACCTTTCCAGAGACTCAAGGACCTGTTGAGACAGACCCAGCCACGTCACTGGAGCTCACTCGATGAGCTCGTACTTGCAGAGTCCTGTCTCAGACAGCTGCGGAACTCAGGCCTGCCATCAGGACACAGGTTGAATCCCCTAAGCATTTCAGCAGTCCTTGTCTAATGAGGGCATTGAACAAAAATGTGGGGCTTTTTTTGTGTTTGGCAAGGGTGTGCTCTTTTACTACAGATTGGACCACATGAAAATGCTGAGCCTCAACATTTCTGAATAAATTAACTGCCTTTTCTGGCTCTGTGTACCAACTATCCCATGGGAAAACTGCTGTGCTCCTTCCCATTATCTACATTGACCCCTGACCATAGTCCATTAATGAAAGAGAAAAAAGCAAACGTATAATTAAAGATGAATGAATGTCTAATCAAGTAAGAATATCACTGTTACACCCTAAATTTCCATCTATAATTTTATTATGTGTTACTACCATCTTTACACAGGGCTTTTTTGTCTGTTATGCAAAGCACTTCAGACAGGAGATAGAAACAGTCCTGTGCAAAAGCAGATGCATGCATATCGTAACACAGCTGATCCTTTACATTCTACTAAAAAGACCCCAACAGCTCTGATTCTGAAGAAAGTCGCAAAATGGTCTGTATTTAATAAGGAGGGAGGATGAGTAACCCAAGGATTACGTGTCTGAAGAAGACTGTACTTGCCATAAGCAGAGATGAGCAGAAAAGCACCCATTTGCATCAAGGCCAATCTCAGAAGCATTGCTCAATCCAACCACACTCCGCCTCACTTCCGCAACAGCTCTCGCTAGGTTGTTCTCTATACAAAAGCAGTCTTCATAAAAAAAACTTGTTTCAGTTTCTGTGAAATACAGTTAATGTACTTACGCCATAGACAGAGTTCCTACTGAGAGGGGCATCATGCAGGACAAAAACCCCTTCCCCACCCTAATGGGCCTGGGTTGGGGAAGGATAGGCTCAGTGTTTGGTCAGTGCCACTGACTTAAAACAAATGGACATCTGTGCACAAAACCCAGAATGCAACAACAATAATTCCATTCAGACATTATTCCTTTTGGCTATAAAAATGTGCCCAATACTGCCAAATCAGAGACAACAATGCCAACAACAAAAATGAGACAGACATACAGAAAGTGTATCTAACATCAATATTATACATAGTGTACTTTACTGATACCCAAAAGGGTAAGTAAAATACATTACTTACTAAATTCAGCCCAACTATGTTGACCAAACATTTTTTTGTAAGTCCACTATTTACTTATTTTTGTATTAGAAATAAAATAGAATCCTCAGAAAGATGGAAATGATGTAGCTCGCAACCACAAGCAATATAAAACCAAGCAGCGGTCTCCATTTACTGGAAAAATACTACAACTGCTGACTTCCTCTGCCGTATGTGTGAAAATTATCTTTAGTTGTACTAATCCACATACACAACGGCATTATGTGATGTTCTTGAGAAACAAGCACACAGAGCGCTAAAGTGGTATAAAAAGGAGAGCAACATGAAGAGAGATGAATACACTCATGCATACATACATACATGAAGAACGCTAGCATCGGTTTGTCTTTTTACATGGACCACCATTTCTTGGTGCATGTAGCAATACATTGTGCTATGCTTCCTACCAATCCAGCCACTGAATCCCTCTACGGCAACCCCATGTATTTAGCAATATATGAATTTCCAGTGGTTACTATCATACTGCATATCACTACATACTTGAATGTCAAATTAATGACATTTTTTCAGATTCCAACTGTAGATATTGAGAATAGGAAAATAGATATAAAGGAATCTGCCTTGAAGGAAGCACAATCATAATTAATTGCATGGTCCAGGTTCATGTTGGCAGGGTACATCAAGTGGTTAAGAATGCAATGGTGTGTTAGGAGGCAGACTACAGTAAACACCTTTAAATAAGGGCCTACATGTCAGCAGAAAAGAATGCCTCAACACCATGGAGGCTAACTTTCCAGCAGTAATCTGCAGTGGCACTGAAACAAAATTATATTCTACATTATGATGGACAAACAGTTGTTCAGATTATGAAACCCAGCAAAGCAAAAGGAACTGAAGACTGTATTACTAAACAACAAATTGCTGAATGTTTTAATTATCTGACCTATATATTATATATATAAATAAAAAAAGTACAACTGCTGACATAAGTTGTTAAATGACAACTGAGTCCAGACTGGGTGGGGAACAATATTGTCAAAATACAGCATTTATAATAACTACCTGTTTCACACACACATTTTTGAAGATGTTGTGTCTGCAAGTACCAGGGTTACCATCAACCAGTAATTTAACTTTTAACCGGATCCAAACATATAAATTTGAGAATCTGCCTTAACCTCTCTTGACTGAAAAATATACTCTATTACAATATTTCTAATTTTGTTGTTCTTCAAAATCACTGGCAAGTTTAGTACTAAAAATTTTATTAGAGTGTATCGCTTATACACTGGCCCAGCAAAATCAATAAAAAAAGGTTCCAGTTTGTCAATGCCAACTAAAAATATCACCAATAACAGCATCATATGTAATAAATTTAATATCTAATTTAGTGGCATTGTGGCTTTTTCCTATTAGCGTTACACACTTCTGAAAACATCCCTTTTTCCTGGTGCATTTGGAAGGATGGTTTTCCAGCTTTCAGGCAAGGTGGTTCTTCAATTATATGTCATGCAATTTTAATACGGGTCACATACAAGATGACCAAAGTAGACTTCTCAAAATGGTTACAATTTTATGGCATTGCTGCATTATTTAGCTCTGTGGCAACACAGTATTTACATCTAAAAACTCAAACTAAACAGCACAGTAGAGAGTACCCAAACCCATCTGGATTAGCATGTCACACCTCACTGTGTCCCCACTGCTACACTTCCCAGTATCACACTGAGAGAGATTCCAGGGAAACAAATTTACAGAGTTCAGGATTCGTGTGTGTTAACAGCCTGTCAGTCATGACACTTTCCAAAGTAATTAACTCGTGTCTAATTGGAAGATTAAGTATAGAAACTGTATGGTAAGCATGAAATAAAAATTTCAATTGGGTCCACACTTACCCTGGCATACTCAGATAGCAAAAAAATGTCAATTTCACAAGCAACTTCACATTGGCTGAGCATTAATTGGCTCAAGCAGTTATTCTATAACACAAATTCATACTGAAACAAGAGGGTGTATCCCATTTCTCTAAATTAACCCTCACACCAAAAGCAGAAACAATTCAATATTTTTGACTGGACAACAGCTCCCAGCAAACACAGAAGCAGTGCATTTGAGAGATGGACTGAGTGCATCTTCAGAGTAGGTTTCATTCTGGCACTTTCCTTGGATGATAGCACAGACTCAAAGACATATAAAGCAGCTCATGTGCCACAACAGAAAGCATGTTCATCACATGCTTGTAAGACAGCAAGAGGCCCAGCCTCAAGTGGAATGAAGGAGTACAAAGACAAGGCCATGGCACAGACCACCCCCACCCCAAGAGCCAAAGCACTATGCCAGTGAGAGTTTTGAGGCTGCAAAAACAGTAGTCAAAGACAGCAGCTTAATTCTCAACCCATCCAAGACTTCTTAAGAATAGATGATGCAAGCAAGCTTCCCATTCAACAGCCAAGGAGCCAACACCTCAGAGCTCCTACGTAAAAGCTGTCAGCCTATTTCCATCACCTTCAGGGTCCTCATGCTCCCCATCATCTGATGAGGCACCATTATTCTCTGTCTCATAGGGAATACACAGGGAAGAGTCAAGGGTACCACTCAAATGAAGTTCACACCACTTCACACCGTTGGCACCGTTCATACCTTGACACCGTTCTATGCCATTTAAAATCTATGCTGCTTTTTTAAAAAATCTTCCGTCCAACTGGAGAAATGAGGCAAGGTGAAAAAGAGGAAGCGGTGCTGCCGAGACACAGTAAACCACGGAGCCGGAACGCATTCAAACGCTTCAAGAAGGTTTCAGAGCAACTCCTCTGTACACACAAAACATTCTTCCTCGTTTGTTAATATTTTTTGTGTCTCTGCGTCGTTACGCGTGAAACTCGGCGATGAGTTTCTGAAGCGCGTTTTATTCATTATTAAAAAAGTCTAAATTGCGAAGACTCACCTGCGGGCGGTGGAGGTTTCTGTATGTTTGTGTGTGAATACGGACGAGGGATTTTCAGAGTTGTGTGTCAGCCCGGCGGGACACCGTCTCAGTCCGCGAGCTGAGCGCGAGGTTCCTCTCATGTAGCTCCGCTTGGCGCGAGCGCTCCCATCAACGCGGAAACAGCGGATGACAGAACAGACGCTTAAAAAAACAGCCTGTGAAAAGAATCTTCTAATTGGAGTCGCCCGTAATTTCGTCACAGCGTTCGCTTCTGTTTGTGAAACTCAATTTCACTTTACTCTCCACTGTAATTCAGTCTGCCGGCACGAGAAATCTTCCTTTTTACAAGTACTACACAAGAGTGAAATGCGGAGCTCCGTGGAATCTGTTCTGTCATCCCACCATGGCCGCTTTCTGATTTTGAGAAATCTTTAAAAACTCAGTCTCTTTTTTCCTCCTCAGAAGGTCCACATCCACAAAAGATGTTTCTCTACTTTCCTTAGCATTTTACATTAAATCAGTGTAATGGTACAAATCCACCGTGACAACCCTAAAATTTTAACCTAATCCCTGAAAGACACAAAGGAGCCCCAGAAAGGCGGTCCTCCTTGTCTTCAGCATTGAGATGTTTAACATGTCACGTCCTCCAGGCTGGTGTCCACAGGTCTCTCCTACTGGGGTTTAAATATTCAGTAACTTATTCCGTAACAGACACAGTAACTTAACCCTGAAGAAAAATCTGCACTAAAACAAAACACTGTATTATAAATTGGTCGTTAACAATATGTTTGTTCACTTCAAAAGTGAAAGTGTTAGCTTAATCTAAGGTTATGGCTGTTAAAAGGCAAGTAACTAATTTATACCTATGTGAACAGGGTAGTATTAAACCAGTGAACTAAAGTAACTGCTTGTAAACATAACCAAAAAATTACTGTAAATTTGTGAGCACACAAATATACACAACGTGTGTTGGGCAAGTTTTCCGTCTGGGCCAAGATATTTTGTCAGGAATGTAGCTGAAGAACACATGACACTTGCCACAAAACATTGTATAAAGTAACTTTTAATGTTGAAATATACAATTTGAAAAGTCCTTTGATTTTTTTCAAAATTCGATTTACCCACAGACATCCAAGCTTAAACCAAATATTTTTTTAAATTCAAATACTCACAAAAAATATACTCTGCAAAAAAAGTTATTGTGTGTGTGTGTGTGTGTGTGTGTGTGTGTGTGTGTGTGTGTGTGTGTGTGTGTGTGTGTGTGTGTGTGTATCTTTCCAAAAAATACAACCAGAATGTGTAAGTGTGATACAGATGGGCATGGACAGAGAAATAGCAAGTTAAAATGTTAACATTTAAAAAAGAGCACAGCTCAGCTGTTTACAATTTTAAAATAAATATATTTTTTCTCTCATTCTAGTAAACAAGGCTATCAAATCAGTGTTAGAATGTGGAGGACTGTTCACTAGCAGGTTCTCAAGTACTGAGCTCAGCGCCAGGTGCAGTAGTAGGAAGACCGAGACGTGGCTGTGTGTGCTCTGCCGGGGGCCACCGAGGTCCCACACATGCACGGAGCAGGCTTTGTTTGAAATGCTTCTCATTTAAAGCCAAGACACAACAGGCTCGCAACTGCAATACCACATGCACGTTTACAGAACAGTGTGAAATATTTGGGTGCCCAGAAGTCAGTAACAGGTGATAGCCATCACCTTCGACAAAGGGGAGCTTAAATCTTTTGCAGAAATGCCGAAGAAATATTCCATGTAGTTCACAATATTGATAGGGAATTGGGGGGTTATAGACATACAGCAGTAAAAACAGCAGGTAAATAAAGATTATAAACGACCACGCAAATACATTCGTAGCGAACGAAAGACGAGATAAAGGTGACTTAACATTCTAATCCGACAAGCTGTAGCTGTACTCTGATCCACAATATGCTATTTTATACTTGTATGAATTTGACAAGGAAAGGAGGAATGATGACTGTAAAGTCTCAAAACCAGATAGAGCTGCTCAGACTTTGCAAGCAGGGGGCTCCTGCTTCTTGAGTTTCAACAGATAATATAACCAACTAAGAATCCATCTTGTGAATAATGAGAAGTTGAGCATTGCCGTGTGTGTTATCTTTGTGCAGGGAGTCATTAGGGGTGCAGGGTGTTCTTAAAACCAGGCCAGCACCACTAACTGCCAAGACACCTACATCCTGCACACCAAATCTTGAAGGCAATGCCACAATACTGACTACACTAAGGCATATAGTGTAAGCCTACTGTTGAGATGTTACGTGCCTAACTATTTCCAAGGTAAAGGAAGGAACCAACTTACCCAGAAAAGTGTCTCAAATCATTTTCCCTACAATTAAAATGGCATGTGTGTCTTCAGACTTCTTGCAACATTTATGTTCAGTACACAAATTTGGTCTAACTTGCTTTAGAGTACTTAAAACCTACCCCGCAAAAAAAAAAAACCTGAATATTTGATACAGAAATATTTAAGCAAAAATACATTTACCACTTTAGTCGATTTAGATTTTATTGCATGTGTTTGAACACGTGTGACAACTACAGTTCAAGGTAGATCAGTTTTAAGTCCTGTGAAACATTTGAATATGGGCAGGTCTGATCATTGTGCGAAAAATGCACCAAATTTGTAGTACTTTTACGCCACCTGCTGCTCATATAATCAGATGTACAAACTCGTGAATGAATGTACAGATCCTGAATAAAACCCAAGAAAAAAAATCCCAAATAAACAGCAGTTTTAACATTAACAGTTAGACTCCCAACTGCTTCTCTTTCATGACTAACATGGTCACTCAACTTTCTGAAGTAAATTGGTCATTCATATAAACATTGATGTAGGGAAAGAGGCAAGGATTAAAACACTGATGCAGGCAGTGTTTCCGTGGTACTGACAGATTACAGTTCCTGAAACCCTGGTTCTACATAGAGTTCCATGAGAAGGGATTTTAGTATTACTGATTTTTTTCCATATACATATTTTCATATTTATAACAAAAAATAGACAAATGCTTATACTGTAACCAGTAAAATATAGGGGAAATGTAAATAACTTTTTTGCATTTTTCCTATTCACCTCTACTGTCAGACTGTCAGTACCTGTACCGTATTGCAATCAAACAAAAAAGATCTACGAGATTTTCAAAGTGTTTTTTGCTTTGTTGGGCTTTGTCGTTTCATTGCATAATGTTTTCAGAGCCTTATGGGCAAACCTGACTGGGTTGACATTTGGTTGGTTGTTAGCGCCTTATAAAAATGCACATCATTAAGCTAGTACATCTTGTAACGTAATACAAAGCCTTGTTTTGTAATCGTGTTTCTCCCCAGTTTGCTCAGTATGTTTTGTATACAAAGCCTTTTGTATAACTTTGAAGTATAAAAATTTCCATTGATTGAAAAACCTTAACACAATCTTCAAGCATAACTGAAATTACATTTTTTTTGTTTGGTTTTAAATATTTTCATTTTTTAACCCTTTTTTGTAAACTGAATGTAATCATATTTCCAGTTAATTACTTGGGCTCAAGTATCCCGAGATTGATCCAGAATCACTGCATCATAGCACAGGCACTCTCTTCCTCTCATAAAAGTGTCATGCCAGGGTGGCATACAGATACGTTGGAAAACAAGTAGCTCTGCTGAAGGGCAGTGTGTTTGTTTTACAAAAACAAAAAAATTCTTCATCTCTGTTCAAGCCCAGAAATTCACACATTGATTTTGTGCATTTCACTTATAAAAAGCAGTCTGTCACTCAACAAAAGTAATAAGAACAACAATACTATTGTAACAGTCCTGTGGGAAAAGGCTCCGACAGCAGATGTGAGATTGACAGTCCCATATAGCAAGTGCTGTCCCCTATCTGCAGTGGTGTGCATGTGCTGGTTCCCTCTGGGATTTCCTCTTCTTGCGCTCGCTCTGATGACGGGCCTTGCCACCAGACACCATCGACAGTCCTGTGCTCTGCTGCCCTGTTGAGGAGGGGCGATGCTGTCTTGTGCCCATCTGCAAAACAACATTTTCAAAACCTCTCTGTTTACCATGCACCACCAAGTTAAATATATACTGTTCTTGTTAAACGGCTTAGAACATTAAATAGTTCTAAGAAAGACGTTAACAAACGTGTGAACAAAAGTAACAACAGTTCCAACAGTGGATGGCACTTTAACTGACCAGATGTGAACTGACAACCAGTGTCGTGGATTGGTTCAGGTTTGCACAACCATAACACCGCAAAACACCAAATTACAGATGGTGCGTCTGTGTTGTGCACTACAAATCTTACCTTGCCCTTGATGGCAGCGCCAACCAGACTGCCCAAGGAGTGGCTTTGTGCTCTGTGTGTGGCTAGACCACCTAACATTTCACTGGGTGAATTGGAGCTTTGCCCAGCCAGCTGCTTTGCCGTCTTACAAGGGGTCCCATCAGAATCCTGGGTGACCATCCAAGAAAAAGTATTATATACATTTTAAGTACAGATATACACTTGTTCTAATACATCAATAAATAAATTCTTCACAATGATTGTACCTATGTTCCTGCAGTACACTGAAACACTGTCAAACGACATTAAACAGCAGCAAAAGTCAAGTGATAACCAGATTAATAAAACAGTAGTTTGAGATAATTTATTAATTTACTTAGAGCTGCTGGGACTAGTTGAGGAGAAATCCTGCCTGGTGAAATCCAGCAAGAACTCACAGCATCACTGGAGCTGGAGGCCATTGAGGAGGGTGAGCAAGATGACGAGGGCGAGGAGTGGGGTGGAGAAGAGGAGTTGGAAGATCGCTTGCAGGAAGATGCCACAGGCATCACTGTCGTCTCCTCAGACATGTTGTTGTTGCACTTGTCCAACCGCTGTGGCTCCACTAGTAGCGTTACATCATTTCCTGCAAGTGTAACCGAAATTGCATTATGTTCCAATATAAGGTTCTCATTTTGACTGGTTATCAGTAAGCCTTACTGTATACTGCTGTTGTGTCTGTACAGGAGAGGATGGAATACAACTTTATGAATTCTTCTAGTGAAATTAATACATACAGTTGTTTAAACACAAGACACATAACAGAAGACACAAAAAAGGTGCAAAATAAATCACTAATAAATTAAAAAAACAATTACAATAAAACTAGACAAACACTGCATGCAGGTATTGTAAGCTTAAATTTCAATTCGATAAGCAAAGGTGCACAGCGTGAGCTTCATCAGAGGCGTACCGTTACAAAGTGGCTCATTCGGAGACGGATTCCCCCACTGCTTTGTGATCCATTCCCTGTATTCTACCACTTCTTGAGTAACCCGTATTATTCTTCCCAATATGCTGTTAAAGGAAAACATGGAAGTTATTTTCTGAAGCCAAGTGTTACACACCGTAGTCAAGTATGAACAACAGCAGTAACACATCAGACCTGAGCAAAGTGTACGTCTCACCTCTCGGTCTCATTGTTGGGGTAGTATTTGGCAATTGGGGACACTGCATGGCTCAGCACAACATAGGCATAGTCAAAGGCTTGTTTCACCTGCATGGCACCGTATGAACTTCGGCCAACATCATTCTCTGCACACACAGGTATTTTAGCATTAGAACACAGACATTGTTTTAAAAAAAGACAAAAATAGATATATTTCAGTAGTTTCCTCAGAAGATCTGCATGCAATTTCTGCTTTTTTCACATAACTAAAATTAATAAATGTTGGGATTGTTGGGAATAGGTCACATAGGGTGCACACCTGGCTGCAGGGGGTCCTCGATGTACAGCATGGAAGGTCTATACCCATCTAGCATGCTCCTCTGAACTTCTTCTTTGGCTACATAACTGCCACCATCCTTTATCCGGATACCTGTCTTCAGGTAGTTGAAGTGCCTGCCATAGAGCTCGAAGAACTCGATGAGAAGAACGCCTATGTTGGCATTGGGACTGCACGCATCAACCCTGTAGTGCATCTACAGGATAAACAGGGGAAGTCCTGTGTTCACCAACACTGATAACACAAAACCTGCAGGCCAATCAAAATAAGCGATCTGAACTCCACAGATGTACAGAACCAAACACCTTAAAGATCATGAATGGAACAACACTGGCAGGAAGTAAAAGTTCACCTGCAGGAAGCTGACAGCCATGAGGAAGAGGCTATAGGATCCAATCCCCCCAGTAAACACTTCATTCAGGTCCCTTTGCAACAGGAATTGCTTCAGCACCAACACCAAACGAGGAAGCACAGGGTATTTCTGAAAGAGAAAAAAAGAAAAACAGCAGCTATGAGTTCTTTATGAGAGCACAAACAGCTGGTCCTGAGACATCAATCATCAAATCAACCAGATCCAACAAGGTGACAACCTCTGTCAGTTGCACCAACATGATGCTCTTTGCATACCCGCTTGTTCTTCATGTGGTGTGCTGGTGGGTATTAGGGTGATTTTTCCCTCACCTTTTTGAACTCTTTGATGAGCTGAGCAGCTTTCACACCATTCTGTATGTTGAAACTAATGTCCACCTTGACCTCTGTATACAAATCTGTCAGCTTGATGATTGGTACCTGGAAAAATATAGAAACATCTGTTAATTTATTTCTCTCATAACTCACTTACACTCTTAGACACACAAGTACACGCAAGGACATCAACACATACCGTGGCCTTGTCCAACACCTTGATAGAATTCTCTTCTGCCACATGCCTCTTCCGCAAGGCCTCCTCCAAAGTCCACAGGGGCAAATTGTCCCACTTGCCGAACACCACCAGATCAATGTCACTGCAAGCGAAGAAGATCCGGTTACTTCATAACCACCAGTGTCTTAGGAGAATGAAGGCTTGAACAAATGCTAAGGGCTCAGTTGCATAGTACACAATAACAATGTTATCAAAGCAGCAACTTTCATTGTGCCCTTCAGTCACTGGTTCTCCCTACAACTTTGGTGTAATAATTAGTTTACACAAATGCGTGAACAGGAAGGATACCCTGAGCTAAGGTGCCATGTACTTTAATACTACATAAAAACGAAAGTTAAAGTACAAACCCAAGGATGACTCACCTTGTTGGTAAATACAAGCCAGTACTAAAACTCCCAAATATCTGAACCTGAAAAACAAGTTTTTATAAAGCTTAGACTGAAACAATGACAGTGAAACAAAAAAGCAAAAGCACCAATGATAAATAAATGTTGGTGAGCAAAACACAAATGAAAGTGATTTTTCAAATAACCAAGTATGTTGACAAGTCAAACTATAACGTTTAAGCGGGTACATTAACCTGCACTACCCTCTATCGCCCTCTAGTGGTTATAGTAAGGCAAATTGACGTTTTTCTTTCAAACTGACCAATCAGCCTGAGATAAACAGAAAAATAAAGCATGTGACAGGTTTTTTTCCCCTTCAACTACGAAAGCATTTTTTTTTTACCAAAATAAAGTTTATTCTTCATTTAAGCTTCATGTTCCTGATTCCTGATACAATGTTGGCAGATTTAAACCTGACCTTATTAGCTTAAATCATACAAAACCCTTATTATGACAGGGTCAAGCCCATAATATTGCTTAAAGATGTTACATGATGTATATTAAAAAAAAACACTGAAAGAGGGGTCTACAGGCAGAGGGGCTTTCATAAAGACATGACTACAGACACACAAGTAAACCAAACACACAACAGGCTGTTTGCCCTGCAGGCTAAAGGTATCTGGTTTGAATTCCCCTCCTGCTGTAACATGTCTGATCAAAAGTACTCACTTTGAACTGATATATTAAACATATTCTACTACATAAATATATAAATCTTTGTAAAATGCTTATAAGTTTCTATGTAACCCTGGAAAAGGTCATTGGCAAAATGAAGGTTATTACTAATTTTAACTTATATACTGGTTTAGATGCCTTGAGGGACAATGATGATACCTGATCACCAGAGGGAGCCTCTGAGCAGAAGGGCAGAAGGGGGGGGGTGCAAATAAAGCCAACTGAGCTTCTCCTCAAGCACCAAGCCACCCTTTTAGCAAAACAGCATGGCCCTTATCTGCAGGCCGACTCAAAGTCAGCGTGAACCAGGCCACCTGGGAGAACTACTGTACACAGGGGATACGATTAAGTGGCCAAATATAACGCTGGGCCCGAGGGCGATAAAGGCACTGCTTGCTTAAAAGCACAGGAATGCTGGCCTGTGACCTTCAAACTGCACCATCCTTGAAATGCTGAGGCTCTGTCCACATGAGCAGGAAGGTCACAAGAAACATGTCTCATTCTATAGGCTACCTCATGCCTTCTATTGGGTTTCCTGCAAAATGTTCATGAAACATGGCATTGCTGACTGTGCTGTGGGTGGAGATGGATAGAGTACAAAGGAGGCAGAGCACACAGGTGAGGCTGCAGAGCAGTAACTGTGTCCTTACGTCCGCAAAGGGCCACAGGTCCTTGATGACCCTCTCAATGCGCTCCACCACCTCCATCCTCATGCGCCTCTCCTCTGGTCGCGGGGACATATACTCATAGAAGTCAACAATCTCCTCATGGAGCCTGTGGAGCACAAGGAAAAGAGAGAGGCACAAAGATGATCATAAGGGATCCCTAGGAGTGTGAAAGGAACTGCTGCTAGAGCAGGAGGGCAATGTGTGTAAACAGGAAAACTACAGTGAAATCAAACTGCCTCAGTTTCATTCTGTCTCCAGGCCATAAGTGACTTTCCCATCACCCCATCTGACTTCATACACTGGTATAAATCATTGTAAAAATGTTCATAATAACGAGTGCATGTCAGATTACAATCCTCAGCAACATCAAACCCACAAATACAGGCTTTACTGCTCTACTTCCAAGACCATTCAAACTGCAGTAGTCCTGATGATAACCTTCCCAAGGACAGATATGACACTGGATGTAACACACACTGGTAAAAGGAAAAAAGCAAGTGGAATTCACCCAGTTTCAATTCCTAATGTATAGAGACTAACTGTAAAAATCATCACTATTTCTGTTCCCTTTGTTTAATTGATTATTTGCAACTATTTACTCATTTATTCAGCTGGGTCATTTTTATTTTATTACTATAGGGGCAGTACCTTGATCTGTGGTATTACATCAAGAGGAAAATTCAAATCCTGGACCCACTATGCCACCAGCCCCATTCAGCTACAAAAATTCAACAATCACTGTGCACCTGTAACTAACTAGTACATCTATGATAACAGGACATTTTACCCTGTGAGCAGCAATTCAAATGTTACTGTGCATTTCTCAGGGACAGAAAATGAGCCAAGACCACAAGAGACCAGAGCAAACCCTGGTCTTGCTACACAAACCCCCACTTTCACCCCCAAGCTTGGCTGAGAAATACAATGAGCACTGTACAGCCAGCCAGCCACCACTTCCACACTTGTGACAACAACAGTCAGCTCTGCCCTTCACCTGGGCATTGTTCGCATCCCATAGTGAAGGTCCTGCAAACCCAATGGCTTGTGCAGCTGCAGACAAACTCCAGATACTGAGGCTACGAGGACAGCTCCAGAGGCCAGACATAGACAAACACTGCAAAAGCATCTAGGTCAGCAGTGTTCAACCGTTTGGCCAAATGCCACAATCATGATTATGAAATGGCCTGAGGACCACATGTGTAAAAATCTTGTGACTCACTTAATCTTAAATGTCTAAACTGAATTTTTTTTTTTTTTTTTTTTTTTTTTTTTTTTTTTTTTTTTTTTTTTTTTTTTTT